>CM068382.1:27035099-27635099 GCA_034770075.1 Aralia elata | reverse complement strand
TTCAGTCAAATGATACGATTCGACAGTCGTCGTCGTTTGTCAACATTTGATTGGATCACGCCTCGTCGTGCAGTGTAGTTTCTAGACTTCAACATTGGTTTGGTACTCTGCCTGTTCTTGGTCGTCTTCATTTCATCGAGTTGAGGCAGTCTGTTTCGCTCTCTGTGATGACCGACAGCTATGTTGGGCTCCTTGGCCTTTTGATCATTTTTGACGGCCGATATGCTGTTGTCCCGCATTATATCATCCTTGTATATGCTCATGCACGTGGATCATTTGGATGTCGAGGCAGTGATAGTTAGGATTGGGGAGAGGCCCAATGATGGGAAGTTCTGTGCAGCCTCAGCTTCCTTCCATTTCACGATTCTTAACTGCCCCTGCCTTGGCGCGTGTCGTTACCAAGAATTTCTATCGAAAACTCGCGATGTTGACCGGGCTGAGTTATCCACATCTCTGTAAGATCCTGCATATCAGATGACTAACAAATGCCAAAATCTGAAGGCTCAGGCCGTTAGTGTTAGTTCAACACAAAGATATTATAATCTCGACAAAGAGTAAATGCAGTTAAAGCACATGAAATTGAATATCTGTTGATCGCACAATCTAGCAAGTTGTGAACCGTGAATGTACCAGATTGGAAGTTATTTTCACTCCCTCGTGAGTTGATGATTTTCTATTTAACGAGTTATGAAATCGTAAGAATACCTTCAAGCATTCATGGTCATTGTACGTGAGTACGGTCGAATTCAAAAGAACTACCTCCTCTCGTCAAAGGTATTCTGTCTCCATTCTCGACAACGTTCTTAGCAGGATTGACATCATATGACAAATGCACTGTGCGATGCAGCATTCAGTAGGGGTTTCTCTTTCATGACCTTTTGTTTAAGGCCGAGAGTTTTTTCATATTATCTTTTCTCTTTATCTGCCCACTTCACTTGTCTCGTTTTCTTAGGCTATTCAAAGTTACCCATTTAACGAGTTTTGGACCAATGACTCCCAAACCAGACGGTTTGGGGGCATTAGGTGTACAGACACCCCTTCGGATTTATTTACTCGAGTAACAAAGGCCACGGTTCGAGACAAGCTGGTGGTCTGCATCATTCATTCTTTGCTTGACCTTGCGCAAGATTCGTTTTCTTAGGCTTGAGTTACCCATGTAGCGAGTGTTAGGCCGGTGACTCCCAAACTAGACGGCTTTAGGGCACCAGATGCAGAGACACCCCTTAGGCTTAAATACTCGAGTAGCCCATGCCACGATTCGAATCTGCTCGGGCCTACTCTATTGTAATGCTTGTTTTCTTAGGCTCTGAGTTACCCATGTAACGAGTGTTGGGCCAGCGACTCCCAAACCAGATGGCTTTAGGGCACCAGGTGTAGAGACACCCCTCGGGCTTAATTACTCGAATAACCCAGGCCACGATTCGAGACATTAGCTTGATAATCATTTATCGTCTGACTTCTTGATATTAGCTTGATAATTATTGACTGTCTGACTACATGTTAATTGCCATCAACGTCGTCATAGTTTTATACCCCACAACTGAAAGTTTGTGCAGATGCAAAGTGAAGGCTGTCACATGAGGTCGATTCTGTCGCAAACGTTGCTTTGAATTAAGGCTTTGTACCCGATCAAAAGGTTGAATAGCCTTCTTCGTCTAATCATACTCACGATCGTGCTCCACGGTTGCTTGCCAGAATTAATCCGATTCCTATCAAGCCAAATAAAATCCCCTTTCACGTGGATCATCGTATCCCGGGAAAACTATGCTTGACAAATGCCAGATGATCGTACCGTTGAAGATTGAATTGACATGAGGTAGCATTTGATGATGATGGTGCATGTTGATGGGATTGTTGCATGGGTGCCAATTTGCACGTCATCATTTCCTGGGTAGTGACAAATGCCCCAGTGTTAAGTTGCTTTTCTTGTGATCTCCCTCGTACTGGTTGCATCGGTATCTCGCTGGGCTGACAAAAGATCCGGTCCTTTGCCTTGTTGAAAGGTTTGGGGGATTCTTGATTTTTTTTTTTTTTTTAGATCACAGAGTTGTTTAACAGAGTCAGAATTAACGGGCTGGGGAACGCCTTCCCGTCCATTCCTTGTAATATGAGGGCTCCCCTAGAGAGGATTTTTTTTTTTATCGTGACGGCTCCTTTTAATTTAAAGCGAAATTCCCCATAGCTTCTTCTTGGCAGGGCGCGATCCTTTTGAGGACTAAATCATTTATTTTGAATTTCCGGGATCGTACCCGCTTGTCGTATGCTCGGGAGATGCGTAAGGGGCTGCCCCTCCAAATGTGCGAACTGAGGTTCGATAGGCAAACAGGGTGAGCGACAATAAATCCTGCCATTCCCGATGATTGGCGGACATTCTTCCCATGATCGTCTTTGTGTTTTATTTGCATCCCCCACTGCCCCATTCATTTTGGGCCGGTAAATGACTGAATCAAAATGTTTGATCTTGAATTTCTCATATATCTCCTCCTTGAGGGCATCGTTCAGATTTCTATAGTCGATGCGGCCCCTTACTTCTCCTCTAGGCTGTGGTACTGGGATTCTGTCGGAAAGCCATTCAGGGTAAATAGACACCGTGATGATTCCTGCTTTAAACCGCTTGATAATCTCGTCCTTTACTTTCAACCTCCATTCAGGCTTCAACGTTCTCAACTTTTGTTTAATTGGTCGGAACCCTCCTTGATGGGCAGTCGATGTCCTATAACGTCTGTGGACAATCCAATCACGTCGCCATGGGACCAAGCGAACATATCTCCATACAGGCTCAACAACTCGGCTATTTTTATTTTTTTTTTGCGTTCGAATTTGCCCCTACTCCGGGTTCTTTATGATCGTTAGGGGTTCTGATGTTTGATGGCGATGGTTTGGTCTAAGTCGGGTTTGGGTTTATCCTCGACCCCTCCTTTGATCTCGTCAGGCGTATTGTCGATATCTGCCTCGTCCTGCTCAATCCCCATCAGATCGAAATCTAGCTCTATACCAAAATCGTGACCCTTCTTCAAATTTGGCATATCGCTTGTCAGGCTAGAATGCCTCAAATCGGGGTACCTGACATAAAACAAAAATGCTTGTCATATATATAAAACATTTCAGCACATGATCTTTTTTTTTTTTTGGATAACATGACAAAATGACATGAGCGTGCAGGGATTTGAAATAAAACTCAGAATTTCAAAACCCATTGATCTTCTACTGGCTGGGATTCACTGCCATACTCCTGGATTTACCCCTTCCTGGATATCACCTGCTGCACGGTCCAACTGGCCACGGTGAGGTCAAGCAATGGAGCTCATTAGGAGGTGCATGGATCGCATAGGCATGGATCTGGCATTGATGGCATTTCCTGACATGAGCATCGCAGTCTGCTTTCATGGTTATCCTGTAGTGATCCGTTCACATGATTTTCTTTGCCAAAAATGTTCTGCTCATATGGGCTCCGCACACATCGCCATGTACTTCACTCATTTGTCTGTGGGCTTTTTCGGCTTCCAGATATCTCAGCAGTCCCGTAGCTAGGTCCCATTTATGCCCTTTGGTGTTGTATATTCCCATGGCCTGCCGGATGACCAATTCGAGTCTCCAACTACTATCATCTTTTTGATTCCCATTCCCAGGGCTAATCTCAGTCCTAGGATGAATCCCTTGTATTCGGCCGTATTGTTGGAGTGGAAGAACTGTAATTTCATGGCTATCGGCCTCTGCTATTTGGATGGATGGAGTATGGACTTTACGGCCTCTTAGTTGGGTCGTAGGGCAATCTTACAAAACAAACAAGGGCCGTAGTTTAGTACTGTGCCAGTTACAAGTTGGCAGATGCATGTCAACACTGATGCATGATTATTATTATTATTATTATTTCTTTTCTTTTTTTTTGGTGGTCGAATATGCCCCTACTCCGGGTTCTTTGTGATCGTTATGCCACGCCTTCACGGTTCTCCAATCTTATCCTGTAAAACAAGGTCACTATTTGATGACAGGATAGTATTTAGAAGTTTTAGAAAACCTTGGTACGTGGCACGGATTGCCTTCCTGCAAAAACCATATCAGTATTCTCTTTATATGTGCAGGTGATGTAATCACATGATACATGACATATTTATTACGATGATGACGGTATGACAGTTGTATGCCATTTACATGACATTTATTTATTTGACTGAACGATAAAAGGGCATGAAGAAGCTTCCCTTTCGTTAGGTTTATCAGAGGCTGACCTACCCTAGGGTTACTCTCGCGGGCTTTTCGGCATGAAGGTCCCCAAATCTTCGCAATCTACTCGTCTGAATCCTTTCGATTGGAGCGAATTTGGGTGGTGCGTTTCCTGAGCCATCTCCGGGGAGCAGCCCCTTCGAGTCCAGTAATAAGCAACCGACAGGTTCGCCTCAGGAAGAGGTACTCTCTCAACATACATTCACATTCATCGTCCTCACCGCATGCAATGATTGCTTTTAAAGTAAAGTCATTCCATTCAACCATTCATTCATTGGTAAAACACATTCACACAACAACAAGTCAAAATATCGCACGCACACACACATTCATGAATTTTAAAGGATAGGACAGCATCAAGACTTGAATGCGGCTTAAGCCCTCTAATATCCTCAGCAGAGTCGCCAGCTGTCGACGCCGGGAGGAATCGCTTTCTTTGGTGATTGTTACCCTTTCCAATTTAAGCCCTTTCATTAGGTGATTTTGGGGAAAAGGTCGGCATAAATGTCGACGGGATTTTGAAAGATCGTTTTTTATGATGAGCCAATTAACCAGAGTCACCAGTTGGTATATTTGAAATGGATGTACCAACTCATCCGAGTTTCATTTTTCGTAAATCGCCGGCTCATGTGTGACTCCGAATTAATTGGTCTGCGAACCAAGATTCATAGAGTTCGGGGGCTTGCTTAAGCGAGGGGAAGGTGTTAGGCACCCCCCGACTTCCGTGAAACACGGTTACCGCAATCTTGATGCTTTTCCTATCCTTTAATTCTTGAATGTGTGTGTGTATGTGCGCATGTGTGTGTGTGTGTGCCTATGTGAATGTCGTGGTGAGTTTGCATGAAGAAACCATTTGGGTTTTGATGAAAAGTCGTGTTTTCTTTTGAGAATGCTTTAGAATGTCATTTGGCTTAACGAGAAAGCTTTATGAAAAAGGTTTGATTTTAATTGTCAAAAACTTATGAGATTTTCATTAGGTGTCGTTTTGGCAAAAACAAGAGTTTTCTAAACCTTCGTCAAAATAGGAATCGAGATCTATACGTTGCTTTCGTAAATAGCACGGTGGGCAACTTCTAGGATCTCTTTAACCCTATGCACAAAGATTTAATAAAACGTTACTTATTTTTATAAAATCATTTTTGTGATGTTTGAAAACGATTTTTCCTTTAGCCTTCTCGTTAAATAGGAATCGACATTCATTAGCATTTCCAAATTTTAGCTTCGTGGTGCTAATAGCCTAGTTTGATTGATTTTATGAAAATCTTATCATTTAGCTTTGATATCAATTTCGTGTCATAAATCAAATCAAGCATTAAAATGCGTGGGGGCGATTCATGGGCATGTAAGCCATCCGAATAACCCCAACGCCCACAATCACATATTTTACTATTACGGGGCCTTAAACCCGATTTTCGACTTGATATCGTTTTAAGGCCCGACAATTACATATTTACAATAAAAGGTACATCGGCCCTATTACATACATCCAAAAATGTCCATCATCGGATTTGGACCACGGGGTCGCGTTCCTAGGCTCACATCCAAAATTGCTACATCACTATAACGAGCTAAAAATCATCAAATGGATATCATCGGGCCATTAGGAAGAATTTCGTTCCAATTGGAACCCTCACTAATAGTCATCAATCCATGGATCCACAACAATATACAAGAAAAACTACATTTCACATAACCCAATTGACAAGAAGATCAACAAATGATATAACAAAAATGCTATAAAAGAAGGTTTTTCACCTTGCAAATGACACCACGATGCGTATAAAATTCGTATATTAAATAGTGTAGGAGTTGTATGTTATACAATCTAATCAAAAGAGTTTAATTCCTCTCTTTTTCCCTCTTTTCTCTCCTTTCCCGAGCTCTTTTGCTGCTGTTTTTCCCTTCTTTTCCTTCCCAAATGCTACTGTCTCTCTCCTGGATGAAGAACTGGACTGATAAAGCCATCTAGAGGCAGCCGCAGATTGATCTGCGGCTGGCCGCAGATTGATCTGCGGCTGGCCTCGGTTTCTCCGCGCCCGCCGCGCACTTCAGCCGTCCGCCGCGCACTCAATTATTTTAATCGTTTGGCCGCAGATCAATCCGCGGCTGGGTGGGCTAATTTTCTCGATTTTCGAGCCGAATCCTGATTCTCGTGTCGTATCGCTGATTTTCGCTGAAAGGCCTGTTTTTTGCAGTCCGAGAACCGTTGGGAAACGTGCCATATCATTCAGGAATGCTCGTTGTCGTGCCGGCTTTGATCGCAGATGGCTTTGAGTGTTCGCACTTATGTCCACCTTCGTCTCGTAGGCTGGGTTAATTGACGATTTTGCCCTCATGCCAGGGTTAGTATACGAAGTGCAAAATTTGGGTGTCTACAAATTGAATGCAACGTCATGATGAAATGATTTTACTTATTTAATTTATTTCCAAATTTTCTTGCCAATCAAATCTTAGGGTTGAACCACTAATTTATTCAAACTATTAGTGAATCCCTTTAATGCAAGAAACTTATTAGATCATATGGTTATATAATTTAATAATAATACCCCACATAGATCTAACTAAGTTCGAAAAATTAAATAGAAATAAATTTCAAATATCAAAATAATGTGGTAACAAGGTTTAAAAATTCTTGGACATTACATGAGTTATGACCAAAATAAAATCAGAGTTTTTAAAATTAAAATTTATATCTTGAGTTCTACGACTCAGTTTGAGATGAATTTTGGATAACAATGTATTCTGATGTAAGTAAGATACTGTCCAAAATTCATAATTTTTAGACTTAATTTTGAATTTTAAAGAATTTTACAAATTTGGACAGAAACAAGTTTGAAATAAATATTAAAAATGCTGGAAAAATTAAACACTGTCTAAAATATAATTACCTAGAAAAGGTCGAAAGGAGAAAAGAAATATAAAATGGTTAAAGGGGTTTAATGGACAAAATAGAGTCTAAAAATTTATGAAAAGTCAATTAAAGAAAAATCGGGAAATGTGTAATATATTTTACCGGTTAAATTATGTTAAAATAGAACGTATAAGATTATGTGAGTGTTGAATGAATATTGTAATGAGATTATAAATAGTGTAAGGAAGTGCTCAAGGATAAATTTTCGATACTCGGAATACCAAAGCGAAGTTGCAAATATTTACTGACGGAAAATATTAATAATAGTAGATGAATTAATTATATAAATCTTTATGGATGGTGTAGGCTATTGTTTTGAGTCGAAAAATAACTTAAACGAGGAAAGTACACCCGAAACAGACAAGTTTTTGCACTTCTGTGCATTTACAATTCATTCTTCACTGAACTATAATTTATTTCGTAAAGTTCTTGTTACTTCCTGAACTATTTATAAAAGAAGTTTATGTCATTTGTTCGGCTAAACTCAGTTGATATGTTTTTATCAATTATTAAATTGTTTATGATTCTTTGGAGATATTTAAATTTAATCAAATCTAATTTGCTTTGGTGCAGACTCTGATGTTATGACTGAGAAAGAACAACCTTAGAAATTGGGGATATTGTGTTATCGTCGGGTAATAACTGACATACATTGTAGAAATATAGTGTGAAGATGATGTTACGCATAACATGAAGTATTATTAGGCTGATCACCTGATGATATTCTGTGGAGAGTTCACAATCTTTGTAGCTATTGAACATTATTAGAGAGTTCTCAGTCTACGACTAAAAAGTATTTAAAATAGTTCATGGTCCCTACGACCACTTAATGACTTTCAATCTCCCTTGTGAATATAATGAGTTTTGAGATTCTAAAATTTAATTCTATTCGAAAAATTTGAAGTTCAACAACCTGTAAAGATATTTCGTTGATTTCTTTGATTAGCAATTAATATTAATTCTTTCTAAATCATTAAGTATTAATTCATTCCTAGTTATTTCTATTTTGTTTAAACTGTTATAGTTGTTAAGTAAATTAGTTACTTACTCTTGCAAAAACATCATGTTTACTGTTAAGATAGAGAGACTCGAGGGGTTAGGCATAAAGAATAAAGGAAAAGGCAAAGCAAGTGAGGAAGATAATTAAATAATAATGTATTAAGTTAGCAAATGATTAATAGTATAATATTTTGAAACTGATGTAATAGTTCTTATAATGTAATTAAGTCCTGGGATTGTAAGACTAAAATTATGTAATTAAATATATTTGTGTAACTTAGCTTATATTAGTAGCTAGTCATTATGAATGTGGATGAATAGTGAGCACCAAGTTTGCTGTAGCGAGTATACGAATTTGGAGACATCACATTGTCGACCCCAAAATTATTTTTTGGTAAAAATTGGTTGGAATACTCTATTTGCCAGTAACTCATTTGCTTTTATACGCATTGGCCGTATTAAAATACAGTTTGACTGTATATTTATCATAAAATAATAATAACTCACCGTACGTATTTTGTACATTTTGTCCGTATAAAAACATAAAAATAAAAAAATAAAAAAAAGGTATAAGAAAAAGGATAAAATACAAAAAGGAAAAATATATTAATAAAAAAAATTAAAATACAAAAAAATTACAAGAATAAATGATAAAATACAAAAAATAGTAGTTAAAAGTTATGAAAATAATATGATCGAAAGATAAATAATTACAATACAAAAAAAACCCTTAGTATTGAATTATATGTATCCGGTTGTAATCATAGTGTCCTTATATATATAGGGAGCAAGTAGAACTCTTAAAAAACATAACTAGCAGAACACCCTATAGCGACGGACCGGACGACGGTTTGGTATGTCGCAATAGGTCCGGTCCGTCGCTACAGCCTTTAACGACGGACAACATATAGCGACGGACCCGTTGCTATATGCTAAAAGCTATAGTGACAGACCGAACCTATGGCGACAGACCAAACCGTCACCCGGTCCGTCGCTAAAGGATGTTCTGCTAGTTATATTTTTTAAGAGTTCTGCTCTTAACCCTTACTCTATATATATATATATATATATATATATATATATATATATATATATATATATATATATATATATATATATATGTTATGAAAGCAAGCTAAATTATTAGTTTTTAAAATATTGAATTTAATGACAAAAGCTAATAAAACGCACTTATCCAAGGGAAGGATTAATATTAGTCATTTAGCTCCTAAACACAATCATCATCGTCAATCATCAAGACCATTATCTCTTAACACCAAAATCAACCCAAAAACAAAACTCTCCAAATCTCTCCAAATGGCATGTAATCAACAGAAAAATAATATATATTTTTTTTCAAAATGGCATGAGCACTATCTGGGTACTTAAACCTCTCACAAGCACTACACATGATATTTGAAGATGAAGAAGACAACTCATTTGGGTGAAGTCGGCGAGTACGAATCCTCAACGGTGGCCGAAAACGGGTGTGATGACTGTCGATGAGACGGCGTTCTTTACTTCTCTTATCATTTAACTTCTTTTTTCTAGCGAACTTTAGGCTTAGATGTGGGCTATTGCTTCTTCTTTTTTCTTGCGGATCGACGGCGGATCTGGGCTGTTGTTTTTCTTTCTTCTTCCCATCTTTTTCTTAGCTATTTTAGTGGATCTGATTTGAGATGGTCGGACGAGATGTTCTCGACTTATAGTGGGTTAGTTTAATTTCCAGATCTGAGTTTGGGCAAAAAGATGGTTTTGAAGTTTGATTTTTTTATTATTTTGATGCCGCAATGGTGGTTGTGAAGGTAGTAATCGGAGATTGGGACATGATGGCCATGGATGATGGTTTTGAGGTTTGGTTTTGTCATTTTTCTTATAATTGTATTTGGTATTTTTTTTTGTTTTTATACGGCCATTTAATATATTTTAATATTTAGTACGGTAAATGCGTATTTTTCTACGATCAAATTTTATAAAATCGATTGGGTCCAATTGAGTTGTCAACTGGGTCAGATATTTCGACCAATTTCTATCAAAAAAATAATTTTGAGGTTGACATTATATGTAACTAAGTAGTTTATATAATAATTTATAAATTCAATTACTTTGGAGTCCAAATTATGAATTTGATGATACTTAGAATAACACACGGTTATTTAGCCTTTTGTAAAATCTTGATGAAAGAAACTAAGAAAGTAAACTCTTATTTAGAAACGGCCAAGATATATTAAGAGTTGTGCTATCTATATGCCTAGAGATTTATGTCAACTAGATATTGCGGTTACCCATAAGAAAATCTCTTTCATAAAAAATTGCAGCTTCTAACTTCAATATCAAATTAAGGGGACCAAGACAAAGTGGATTAAGAACAAGACAATCAACAAATTATAGTTAATGAAACAGTAGCCAAGTTTATTTCTTTATTAGAATTTCAATGCATTGAAAAGGGGAGTTCAAAACAAACCCTCTACGACTACAATTCTTTTACAAAATTAACAAAATGAGAAGAAGTTGTATCATTGACAGACAGCCAAAAGATAATAAAACACACACAAAGAATCATGCCATCAATCAATAAACGTTGCAAACTAAGCAGTAGCACAACCTTCCATATTTTTATCCATCACTCAATAAAACTCTTTTTTTTTCTACTTCTTCACTTTAACCTATATCTATCCATCTTTATACTAGATTTTTTTTGTTGCTGATACTGCCAAGCAAATATACATGTAGCGACACTTTTACAATTGTTCCAACGATACCTAATACTTTAAGTGACACTTATTATTCTGACAATATCATTTTTGTTCTAACAATTCGGTCGCTTTCACCTCGTCCCGGAACTTCTTGTAAATGTCACCCTTATAAAACTTCCGAGTCCTAAGCACCAAAACAATGGAAACTAGTGCTCCAAACAATGTCACAGCAGTAATTATAATGAAAGCCAATTTAAAACACTCATCCCCAACGCAATTCAAGTCCTCACCAGGCTTTCGGATCCTTCCGGAAGCTTCCATTTGTCTCTCAGCCTCCTTATCATACAAATGCCCCGTGACCCTCACATTAAGCAAATATGCTCCAATAGGACTAGCCACAGAACCAAAATTATACAATGTAGAGTAGTACTTCAGGCCAAAAATCTCCGAGATTATGGCGAAAATTAAAGGCCATTGTGCACCAAAGCAAAACCCTATAATTATCGATGCAAAGTAGAGTGAATTCGGGACATTAAATGCAATGAGAAGGTGTCCAACACACGATAAAATTAGTGTCAAAGTGAGCATTAGAGGCCTAGGGAATTTGTACTTTGTTAAGAAGATTTCGGACACAAATCCGGCCGCCACTCTTCCAAGGTAATTCCATATGCTAACAAGCGACACAAATGTACTAATGCTATGATTAGGGTATCCAAGTGAAGCTCCAATTTGTCCCAAATTGTCAATAGCGGTCAATGTTCCCCCAACACCACAAATTATTGACAGAAAGAGTATTAGCATGTCTATGCTAAAGAGTGCTTGTAGGATAGTGTAGTCTTCTCCCCGGGCCGGTGGCCGGAAAACATCTTCAAGACAACCAACTTCACGACTTTTTGGTGGTGGTGGTGGTGGTAGTGTTATATCGGTTTCCGAGCTAGGTTTTTCAGTTATGATTTTTATTTGAGAAGAATCATTATCTAAGGCTTTTTGTTTTACCTTCCAAAGATAATATTCTTCTTGTATAACAACAACAAGGGGTAAAAAGAGCAAGAGTATTACCACGGCGGCTGTACAACCATACTCAACCTTCGAAAATATGATTTGTTTTTGTGCTATGATAATCGCCATTAAGACCCCTGCAAGCCCAAGTGATATGTAGAGAAAGTTATAGAAAACTTTGAGCTCATTTTCTTGTCTAATAACTGTCATTATCCGAATTGTACGTAGAAAAACAAACGAAATAGCTGAGGGGAGCCAGCCGATGAGCAAAATGAGAGACTTTGAATCATTTCCATAAACAGCATGGTAGATTTGAGTAATGATAGCGCCGCTAAGCCCCACAAAACCCTTGAGAAGCCCTAGCACAACGCCTCGGCTCTCCGGAAAGTTCTTAACGCACGTGACTAGGGCTCCGGTGTTGGCGAAAGACTGCGAATTTGCGCCAACACAAATGTACAAACACATGTGCCAAAGTTTGGGAGTGGAGATTCTCTTTGTGACGGCGAGCCATATCATGAAGTAGCCGGAGAAGTTTAGGATTGCGCCGATGGAGAGGACTACATACGGAGGCGTTACCTCGTTGATTAGGCCGGAGAGAATTCCGACGTTGGCGCCTAGGTCTTTGAAGAAGCTGAGGAGATTGAGGGTGGTTTGGTCGTAGCCGAGGGCGGATTTGAGGTCGGTGGAGTAGAGGCCGAACATGTAGGTGGCGCCGGCGGCGGACATGATGAGGAAGGAGGCGAAGACCATGAACCATCGGCCGGTGAGGATTTGGAGGGATAGGGTTTTCATGGTAGGACCACCGCCGGTGGTGGTGCCGGCGAATACCATCTTTTTCTTTATTTTCTCTTTGATGTACTTGTAAGTTGCGACAATCTTTACAAGTTTGTCATAGGCCAATAGAAAAATGTGGGGGTTCTTATAGAGAAGTATATGCAATAATCATGCAAAGATTGCATAAACCAAAACAAATCCTCTTCTGTCTCATTTATATACAAAGAATCTTATATATTGCGACAAATCATGCTCATTTTTGTTACAAATAGATATAATGAGATATTCATAAATATGATTGATAAATATATTTACTCGCAAATATACACAAATGCCACATAATCCTTCTTTTCACTAGCTCTAATATGATATTAAAAAAAAATTGTTCCGTTATTGATAATAATACAAAATGTAACAATGTACTCACCTTTATCATTATATTATATTATTATACCATCATTATTAACAAATAATTTATTATTTTAAAGATAAGTATGAAATAAAAATTAATCTTCAATATTATGCATGAGACATTTCTAGGGAAAGTGGATAAGGAACACTTGAATTATTTTCGGAAGGAATGATTGTAGAATGAAATTTATTTTATTAAAGGAGAGCATAAAAAATATTTATCTCTTGAAATTGTGTCAATATTTTTTGTCTTTCTATTTTACTCTCTTATTTTTATTTTTAATTTTAGACTCCCACTATCTCATAACCTGTCTTCCTTTAACTCTTATTTTTTGAATTTTGTTTTTATTCACAGTGTGTGCATGTGAGATGAATAGTAATCATAAAGAAGGCTGATATTTTGGTAAAAATATGGATGTCCTAATATCTACTTATCTATAAGCAATAATTTGGGAAATATTTTAGGATTGAAAATATCCGGTATAGAAATTCCTACGCTCTCTTATCAATTGCGGAGAGTTTGGCACGTCGCAGATATTTTTTCTTTAAAATCAAATTTAACTAGAATATTTTCTTGCAATTATCACAATATTTTATTATTACAATATTTTAAAAAAAAATCAAATTAAGAAGAATATTTTCTTACGATTATCATAATTTTTATACTAAGAATATATATTGGTGGCACGACAAGATTCTATCAGTTGGATATTCAATGGACGGGAAGAATTTTAGTAGATTTTAATCCATTAAACGGACCGGAAAAATTATATAAGTATATAGTTTAAGGCAAAGAGGAAAATGAGATATACCGCATATAATTGCGTAACCTATTATATAAAAATGACATGATTTTATTTATTAAATACACTTCTTTTTATATTATGTACAAAAAAATATTTTATAATTTTTAAAATATTGTTATTGTAAGGGAAACCTCACGTAAGAACGTGAGATGTCTCTTATTTCTTGTGCCCTCATGATTTAAATACATTTTAAATCATTAAGTTTTTTATTTTTTACAATTTAAATCTTAATATTTTAACTTAAGGAATTAAACTTTAGTATTTTTCAATTTCAAAAATAATTTTTTTTATCACCGAGTAATAATTGATCCGAATGAGAGTATTTTTGGTGATTTTACTCTTAAATATCTTTAAAGCATAAAAAATCATAGATACGTGGTTAGTGTGACAAAAAGAAAATTAAAAAAAAATCATAGTTAATATAAACTATATATACTCTTAAAATATGTTGACTTTAACTCTAGTGATATTAATTTTGTCACGAGGACTTAATTTAATCATTGATCACTATTGAAATTTTTGCAGCTTAAAGACGTAATCGAAATTAGATAACAACTTAGATTACTGGTAATGATGGATTTGGGGGCTATCTGTGTTGGTAGTGTTGGACTATTGGTGGCTGTGGCGTTGTCATGGTGTTGATTGTGCCAATTCCGTGGTGGTGCATGGTTGTGTTGGTGCTAAATTATTTACACCCTCGATATATTTTTAGTCTTTAAAAGCCAAATATTAGTAACGGATACTTGTTTAACCCGCTCCAGATATCCATTCAAGTATCCAAATACATATTAGATCGATAAAAATTGACTGCTAGGCATCTTTTTGGACGGCGGTTAACGGAAAGACTGAATCATCATTAAGAAAAAAATTAGATGAAGGATGTAACTATATTAAAAATTAGACGAAGAATCCAAATTCAAAAAGATAAATAATTTAAGGACAAAATAACTAATTTGCCATTCTTATATGAATTTTTTATTTAAATCTAAACAAAGCTTTCAAATAATCAAATTTAAATTTAACTTCAAAATAATTTTACACAAAACTTCTATTTTATTTTATTTTTTGTTTTTACAATCTTTCGCAGTTCGCACGCACTTAATTTCAAACATATCTTTTTCTGATATCTTTCTGAACTTATTCAATTAATGTGTGAGCTCTTCTAGACGAACATGAAAATTGGACATGAGTGTAATGGTAGGTCAAAATACAAATAGGTGAAATTCAAATACACTCATATCCAATTTTCATGTTCACATAAAATTTTTGTTAATGTGTAGATCATTTCTCCTGAATATTGGGAAATTACAATCAGGACGTGATAACACTCTTTATTCTTTCTTTTTTTTGAAAGCCCCATTTTTTGGAGAATGCGAACTGGAGAATTAAATGTTACAGTGTCTCAGTCTTAACCACTAAGCTAATACCTCATCAGCGACATGATAACACCCTGGTTTCAGTTAATTGCCCCTGATTTCTTTCTTTTCTAAATTGTATATCATTACCTTTCTAATCACAAGAATTTTAAAAAGATAAACAAGAACAAGAAATAATCGATAAATAATAATAATAATAATAATAATAATAATAATAATAATAATAACTATAGGCTACATTTCGTACTACAAGTCCATTAGTTAGACTAGATAGATGTCCACATGTCTTCATAACTGAAAACTATATGCTAATCAATAAAATAATGTTTTATTAACATACACTTTCTTGTGGTGTAAAAATTTATTTCTGAACATAAATTTAATAGCATATATTCTTTTTATTCTCAAAAGATGAGCAAAGTACGATTTGCACACATACTAAGAAAAATAAAAATAGAAAAAGAGAATAAAAACTTTTCAAATTTATTCCTAGTGACCCCACAAAATTATATAAAGTGATAATTATTTTTATTTTTTTATATTAATGGACTCCACTAAATCACTTAGTTATATTTTATCTTTTTTTAGAGATAAAAATTTATACATTAAATTATCATTTTGAGAATAGAAGGAATAGTTAATTATTTTACGTGAGCCTAAATATGTACATGATTGCACATGATAAATGTGACATGCTATTTTGATATTGTGTCGAATTATAGAACTTAAATCCATTGATTGATACGATATTTTAAATCTGAACACGCCCCTACATGAACATAAAGTAAAATAACGCGATTTATGTGGGTCAACTATATATATCCATCACTTGCAAATGATAAATGAATGGATCATCGTACTATGAATCTCAATATTTTTGTATCATGATGACATTTATTTTTTTAGCGCTGAATGGTAAATATCTATTCCTTGATTTCTTGGTATTCATAATACAAATATTGAATTTTTTATATATATAATAAATGTCTCTTTCAGAAAAGCATAACTAGTCCAATCGATGTATCCCATGGGAATTTTCTCATAACTTGAGGACAAGTAATTAAGGTAAACATACTAATAATAGATCATTAAAATCAATTAATTATTAGCGCACAAAAAATAGCATAATTAGGAGCGTCTACTTTGTTTTTATCCATATAACTAGGCAAAGATTTGTCATCTTTTAGAAGCATCAAATGTTCCGTTAGGTTTGAGGTTATATCTTGATTTTCTTGTTAATTTTAATTAATTTCCATGCAAAGTGGAACAAACAATTGAAAATAGGGTCTTAATTAGCTTTTATTTTCCTGATTTTCTTTTGCTCTCATCAATAATGGTGATCGACAAAAGTTTTAACGTATATGCGAGCTTAGAAAATTGTAAAAGGTGTACTCAACTTTATGGATTATACCCATGGTTCTAAATATTTGAAACTCTCTTCCTTCCTAATTATAAGAATTTTGAATGTTAAGTTAATATATTTTTAAATTCAAAATTGAAATCATTCATTTAAAATTATAAAACAATAAATCTTAATTACAATGATAATATTTTTTAGATAATTTATAATATATATTTCTTATTATATTGATTGAAATTAAAGGAATTTATATCAATTTTGAGTTTGATAATGCTTTAAGTTAACTTCAAAAAAATAATAATGATCTTATATTTTGAAATAGAGAAAGTACGATTTTATATAAACATATATGAAAAACTAACATTTTATTTTTATTTTTTGCCAGGGCATCTTAACCCAATTTTATAGATAGTGTGCCTTTTTATTTACTTTTTAAATTTTTATTTTTATTTTTGAGAAAGTCCCAAAAAGACTTAATTTTATACAAACTTAAATGTCTTGTACAATCAAAAAAGAAATACTAGAGTGAACATCTCCTAACCAAAACGTTGGAAAAGAAAGAACATTAGATTGAACTAAATTAGCTAAACCATGAGCAACCTTATTCCCTTTGTGTCGGACATGACTAAATGACACCTCTATAAAATTCACTCGTCATGAAAGACAATCATCTAAAATAGTACTTAAATAAGACTCATTTCACAACAAGAAAAATGACTAATTCTAACGAAATTATTACAGATGAAACTGATTTCGTTGAAATTAAGTTAATTCTCAGAGAATTATTCTCGACTTAATTTTGACAGAATCAGTTCCCTCTAAAATAATTTCCTCGGAATTAATTTAATTTCGACGAAATTCCGTCGAAATTAAGGAACCCTAAGCCCGCGAACATTTGGCGCTAGCGCAAATACTATTTCCGATGGAAGCTTATATATTTTTGATGAAATTTTCGTCGAAAATAAATTAATTCCGAGAGAATTATTTTCGATGAAAAATCTATCGGAAATAATCTTTTAATAGGTCAGATCGTGTCTCAACCTCTCATTTCCTCCTTTTCCCCCAATTTCATCGAGCAAAGCTAGCGCCGACGTCTCATTTAATTTCCTCCCTCCGTCCCCTCCTATCGTCGACGACCTCCCTCCATCCCCTCCTCTCGTCGACAATCGACCTTTAGCCTCCCTCCCTCCCTCAGCTTCTCACTCACACAAACCCCAACTAGATTGATGCCCTATATTTTGTAAATTAAAAAAAAAAGAATTTGGTGGCAACTGGCAGCGGCAACAGCGACGGCATAAGTTAAGGTTCAGGTGTAGAGGTTAGGCATTCTCTCATTTCTCTCTCTGTTTTTAACATTACATTAGGGGTTGATTTGATTTTATATAATTTGATTAGGGTTTGTTTTGGGGATTTGTATAATATGAAATAAAATATGTTTGGGTTTGTACAATCTGATTATGGATTACAGTTTGATGTGGGTTTTGATTGCTAATTCCAAGTTCAAGTTTCATTTCAAATGTAAAAATGAACTCAGATAATTTATCGAACAGGTTGTGTGCAAGCCCAAAATTTCTTATAATTGTATATCTTTTACTTCAAAGAATCCCCCAAACTCAAGTATCAAAGCTTACATTTCACCAAATAATCTAAAAATTGCAACCCACAAGTAAACTTATTAAATTTTGAATGAACTCAGTAAACCTTACTTGCAGATGAACCACAATTGTTTAGAGTGTTGGTGGTGGAAAACCTTGACGCTTGGGTTAAGATTGAAGCCTCTTTTGATTCCACTGGAGATAGATGATTGCATATATAGGGGAATTAGAGATGGAATAGGTTTAGGATTGGGGTAATGTAATTGTTGAGTTGAAGTTGGATTTTGAGAGGTGAAGTGTGAAGTTGGGAGTAATAGAATTGGAGTGGGAATGGTCTTTTGAATTCTGCCAAAGTTGCCCGATAATATTCCTGATTGGGTTTAAGCGTTGCGGCACTTATGTTAGAGCGCCTAGGCACTAAGCATACAGTGAGTTAGAATCATTCAAGCGCTGCGGCACTCAATGGGTTGCGGCTCTTGAGGAACGCGCTGAAGTGCTTAGTGCTCCGAGGTTGGGGGTACAATAGGTGTTGCAACGCTTGAAGAGCACGCCTAGGCACTTTGGAATCAGTAGGTTTGACACATTGAAGCGTCGCGACGCTCTATGGGCTCACCTAGGCACTAAGTACTCGGTATGTTATTTTGACATGGCGCCTTAGCTCTTGAACTTTGGGGCCTTGGCGCTTGATATGTATTAAGGTTGCACTCGTCCTGCTTGGTTGCCAGTCGACACATGATGTCGCTTTAAATGTTTATGCAATTTCGTACCTGAAAGTAAAAACTAACATGCAATTACTAATGTTGTATAACAAAATAATTTACGACCCAACATGTCATATCATTAAAACTAAAATGCACTCGTCCTGATAGGTCAAGATTAGGATTTAGATATTCTTCTTCAGTTCTAAGTGTGAAAAAGTCAATGGAAATTAGTAATGAAAATGCTTCTCATTCTAATAGAAGTATTGTATTTATGAAATCCATAGAGATCGTTGAGTCTAGTATTCAAAACTATATAATCTTTGTAGACCAGGTTGTTGTTCCCAAAAACAACAGGTCACATACTAGTCTTGGTTTTGTGAACTAGAAGAGTAAGCCAAAGTCTACGATCGTGCCTCAAAAAATCGTAGAGTTAAGTAAAATTAACTCTACGAATCAATCAGGCATAAGTCGTAGAACTGGTTTCTACTCTACAAATTCACAAAATCGTAGAGCAGTATGGCAGCAGAGGGAGTACAAGCCAAGAAGAAAAGTTAAAAATGGGTATCCTCCACATGAGTTTCAAATGAGAAAATCTACATACACACACTCACACATGCATAATATCAAATGTTATACATGTCATAAATATGGTCATATAGTTGTCATATGTTATAAAATTATCATCCAGCATTCTATAGACCCAAAGTCAAATAGATTTGAGTTCCTAAGGGCATTAACAAGGCATGACCCAAGCTAGTCTGGGTACCAAAATAAAGAATGACTTATCATGCAGGTATCTGGCTCCACTGGATCCATTTGGTATCTTGATAGTGGATGCTCAAGACATATGACAGGAAATAAGACTCATCTGTTAAGCTTCAAGGAGAAAAATGGTCCAGATGTTGTCTTTGAAGATAACAACTCTGGGAAAACCAGAGGCTATGGTTCAATTAGGAATGTAGTAGTATCATTCAGTAAAGTTGCATATGTTGATGGGTTAAAGCACAATCTATTGAGCATCAGTCAACTGTGTGATAAAAGACATCAAGTCATCTTCCTCAACAACCAATGTTAAGTTCGAGACCTGGAAACCAACTCACTAAAGATGACTAGATCAAGAGAAGGAAATGTCTATGTGGTTAATCTTGTTGAGCTCAATTCATCAGAAACAGCTTGTTTCTTTGCCAAAGCTTCAGAAGATGTAAGTTTGTTGTGGCACAGAAGATTATCCCATCTTAACTTCAAGAGCATGTCAAAGCTTATAACCAAAGATCTAGTCATAGGCTTGCCAAAGCTGAGTTATGTCAAAGAAAGACCATGCAAGGCCTGTTGATAAGTGCATAATATTCGATAATTTTGATTCCTTTATATTTAGTTTTATTACATGTTTTGTGTGTATGTGAGTTTATTAAGGTATTTATTGATTTCAGGAGGAATTGGAGCTAAAAAGAAAAAAAAGGAAAAAGGGATCAAAATGGGCGCGCAAGGAGCAAAAGAAGAAAAACAGACAGAACTTATGCGTCGCGACGCTCGCTAGGCGGGTCGCGACACTGGGATCTTGGGCCGCAGTGCTTAAAGGCTGACTGCGGCGCACGAGGCCTTCCGCGGGCGTGTGGGGCGTGTGGCTTGCGGTAGAATTTGTCAGGCTTTGTAATTTTTTAAGGAATTCTAACGAAACTTCAATTATTATTTCTTAGGATTTTAGGACTTTCTTCTAGAAGTATAAATATATGTTCTTAAGTGAAGTTTTAGGAGTCTTGGATGCTCACAATTATAAACCCTAGTTTTAGGGGCAACATTGAAGATATGTCAAGCTAAGTTTTCTTATTCAGTTCTAAGAGATGTTGAACCTTATTTATAATTAATGGTTTAATTGAGTATTCATTATTTATCTTTTCTTGTATGAAATTCATTCTTGATAATCTGATTTAATTGTTGAATGCTATTTAGCTTAATTGATTTGATTTCTGCATAATTGAATTGGTTAACTAATATCATATGCTTGATTAAGGAATAATATTACGTGTAATTGATATTGTTCCTAATCCTAAGTAGTGATTAGTAATACATGATTGTGGACAAACTTTTGAGTATTGCTAAGATTATTAGAAGACAGGTTAAATAATTCGAGCTTGTGTGATTGTTGCTTGGAATAGTCTAATTCCCTAATTCTTAATGCTGCTATTATATTAAATCTAGAGAGCCTGTTCTAGGTTGTATGATAGTTAGAATCTTATGAAAAGCTTATTTCATTGAGTGATAATCTAAGGGGATATTCGATTAACAGAGCTTATTGTTAGCTAGGACTATTAGTTTCATTGAAGGATAAATAGCGTTACACTTGATTAATTTATTATTGTGAAAAGGTGATACTGAGCTTAAGAACTGAAGTGTTTTATTCATTGGTTATTTCTTAGTAATTTCATTCTATTAACTTAGTTAAACAAACTCAAAACTCCCCAATTTATATTTAATAGTATTTAGATTTAGAAAATAATAGAATAAATATAAGATAAATTCACTCTCTATAGGATCGATCCTTATTTGTCGTTATACTAATTTTTGTGTTAGTAGAGTAATAGTAAGGTTTAATTTTGGAGTGTAAATGACAGATCCCAACTTTTAGCGTCGTTGTCGGGGAGTGTTATTTTTTTTATTTATTCTTTGTTTTCGTTTATTTGTTCTTTATTTTCTTTTATTTTTATTTTTATTTTTAGTTTAGGACTCGATCCTCTCACTCTTTTGAATTGAATTTTGATCCAGAGTTAGAGAAAATTGCACGAAAAGATCGCTGCTGTCAACAACAATAGGACCTTGAAAGAATTAGCTTCCCCTAATCTTGATCAACCATCAATGTGTATTGAATATCCTAATTTAGATGCTTCTTTTGAATTACAATCAGGACTAATACACTTTTTGCCTACTTTTCGTGGTCTTGTAGGTGAAGATCCATACATGCATCTAGAGGAGTTTCATGTGGTGTGTTCCATCATGAAGCCACAAGGAGTAGTAGAGGAGCAAATCAAGTTTAGAGCTTTTCCATTCTCATTAGCAGATTTGGCAAAGGATTGGTTATACTATCTTCCTTCAGGGTCAATACGATCATGGAACGATATGCAAAGGTTATTCTTGGAGAAGTACTTTCCTGTTTCAAGAGTTGTCAACCTAAAGAAGGAGATATGTGCAATTAGGCAGTTCAATGGAGAGACACTCTATGAGTACAGGGAAAGGTTTAAGAAGTTATGTTCTAGCTGTTCACCTCACCAAATAGATGATCAACACTTGATTCAATACTTCTATGAGGGACTATTGTCAATGGATAGGAGCATGATTGATGCAACAAGTGGAGGAGCACTAATTGATAAGATACCTGAGGCTGCACGGAACTTAATTACAAACATGGCAGCAAACTCACAGCAATATGGAATAAGGAATGATCATGCACCAAAAAGGGTAAATGAGGTAAACGCAAGTAATATTGAGCAACAAATTTTTGCTTTAACTGCTATGGTTCGTCAAATGGCTGCAGGGAATATACAAGTAGCACATGTGTGTGGAATTTGTTCGATGTCAGGGCATACTACTGATGTTTGTCCACTATTGCAAGAGGATGAAGTTATTCAACAAGTCAATGATGTGGGGACATTCCTAGGACAACATCAGGAGCAATATGATCCTTATTCCTACACTTATAATCCAGGATGGAGAGATCAACCCAACTTGAGTTATGGAGGTTTTCAGTCACCTCAACAACAATACCAACCTTGTCAAGCAATACCTGTAAACTCTGGAACATCTATAGAGGATATGTTCAAAGCATTCATAAGTTAGACACAACAATTCATGAATCAAATACAGCAGTTCCAGCAGGACACAAAAATCTCTGTTCAAGATTTAAGAAATCAAGTGGGTCAGCTGGCTACCACAGTTGGCAGATTGGACTCTCAAGGCGCAAAGAAGCTACCTTCTCAAACGGTTATTAATTCAAGAGAGAATGTATGTGCAGTTACCGTGAGAAGTGTTAATGAGGTAGTACCTATATTGCAAAGTAAGGCAGACAATAGAAATGTAGACAGCTGGGCTATGGGCGACCATGATGGTCCAAAGCGTAAATTTTCACCTCTCTCTGAGTATAAACCAGTACTTCCTTTTCCTCAAGTTTTAACCGAGAACAGAAATTTTAAGAAAAAATCATATTTGTATGAGACACCTGGTTATTCAAAATTTCTAGAAGAGCTGGCTACGAGGAAACAAGAATTTAAAAATGATGAAGAAGTAAGTATTAGAGAGAATGTTAGTGCCATAACATTGAGGGGTGCACAACAGTTGGAAGTGCCCAAAGCCACTGCTGAATTTGAAAAAGAGACAACTAAGGACGAGCAAAAGATAGAGATACTGGAAACAGTTCACCAGGTTGAGGAAATTTTTGAGCGAATAGACGAGGAGAATTTGCAGGTTGCAATTATCAATAGTATGAAATTGGATGAAGAAGGAATTGAACAGAGTTCAGATCTGAAGGAGGCTATGACTGCATTACATGCGTTACTAAAAATCTCAAATAAGTATGCAGTATTTTCAATTCAATTACCTGCTACTCATGAGGAACTTTTACCTTCTTTTATGTAGGTTCCTACTCTGGATTTGAGCCCCTTGCCAATTCATTTGAAGTACACAAGTCCAATTACAAAGATTGAGAGGATTGCGGTCAAGCCAATGATAATAAACAAGGGCAGCTGCTTGGGACGTAATCCAAGATTTCAGATTTGCTTTTCTATCCCTTTTTACTTTGTAATTGCATTTTATTTAGTTATCTCGTCTTTGCATGATTATCTTACATTAGGGACAATGTAAGGGTTGAGTGTGGAGGAGGGGTTTAGGTTATATTTAGGTTAACTCTAGGAGATTATGATCCAATTGTGGTTATTTTTGTGGAAAAAAACTTTAAAATTGAAAATTTTTGCTCTAAAGTTTTTTGTGTTTGGCTAAGTTTTTAAATGTTTTTGGATATGGAATGAAAATTGTTGCTAATTTAATAGAATTTGTTTGGTGCAGAATTAGTTGATGAATAATGATAACTAAGTCATGATTTATAGTAACTGATTTGGATTGAATTTGTATTACATGAGTTCTTGAATATGAGATATATGCTTATTTGACTGAGTTATCTGTGGAGTTGTCTATGTGCACTGATTTCATGATTTAGAACTATTTATCTGCTTGTTTTGTTTACAGGACCATGGAAAGGAAAAAAAACTTTAAGAAAATGAAATGAAAGGATCAAAAGTGCAAAAATCATGTGGTGGGTTGAGAAGGAGTGTAAAACGCACTCACCCATAAACACATGCAACGAGGAGCGTAAAACGCACTTGTTGGTGAGCAGAAAAGTGAGATGGAGCATAAAATGCACTCACTTAAGAAAGAATGAGAAAGGTGAAATGGAGCATAAAATGCATTCACCTGGGAAAAAATGAATTTGATAGTTCTGGAGAAAATGAAAAAAATGAATGGCTGAGAAAATATGATCTAAGTTCTGAGCCAATGTGCATGGCCGTTGTTCTATGATAACTGAGTTGAGTGTGTGTGTAGATCATAGGAAATACACTTGAAAGTAGTATGCACACAAGCCAATCATATTTGATATGATGTAGCATATACTTTGTAATCTTATTCATTTATTAATAAAAGAATTGATTTTCTTAAAAGGCATTTTATATTATCTACATGGTGCTGTTATATTAAATGTGATAAACCCATAGTTTTGAGCAATGCTTTTAGAATCATGATGGTGATCATGCTAATGAGATCTAAATTCAAGATAGCTCACAAACTAAAATTGTTTCTAATCGTTGGATTACTAAATTGGGGATTAGTGAATCCGGATAGATTAGTACATACGTTGTTTGCTCTTAGGAAGAGGATGATTGATCTCATAATCATTTGTGTGGAGACACGAAAGCAAGTATGTAGGTGCTTATTGGAGAATAAGTTCACTGAACGTGGCTCGCTAAGGAATACCTAATGGAGTTTTACTCGCCTGTCAATAGGAATTTCTATAGTGATAGTTGTACAAGTGATCCTTGGACTTGAGATCATCATAGTATCTTGTGTATGATGAGTTATACTTTGGCATGTCCCTTAAGACCTTTTGGGTATATCAAAGGGTATGATTGGGTATAATAAGTTGTGCATGGAGATAGGTGAATGATCAACAAAGAATCTACCACGTCTAGTAAAAGATGTGAATGTCCTATGTGATTCGATAAATGACAACTCAGTAGTCCTTGGCCAAGGCAGAATGGAATTAGAAAGGAGTTTCTAATTTACATTATCAGAGTTGTGCATTTGGGAATCGAAATGCATATAATTAAATAAAATAAGACTTGACAGTAAATCCATGTCTTATATTTAATTGGGACATTGTATGGTAGAAGGATTGAATTGTACGGTAACTATTTACTCAAAGGTTCTTTTGTGATTAATGTTGAAATCTATATTATCTGGAAAGTCGTTGATCGCTAAGGGGGCTTACCCTTATTGTAGACTAAATATTATTTATTTAAATGAATTAAATAGTTTAATTTATTTATTTAAATAAGATTAGAATTGTTCTAATTGATTTATTCACAACCGGTTTAATATGGAGAACCTAAAGGGTCACACCGCAAAAGGAAAATATTTATTTAAGAAGTAAATGACATAATTGTAATAATAAGTTAAGTGTATTTAATTTAATCTATGGAGATAGAATAAATTAAATAGCTTAATATTTATTATTTAATATTTTAGAAATATTAAATATAAATTAATAAGAGGAGTCTTATTATTATTATTACTATTACTATTATTTAATTCCTAATAGGGATTGGGAATTAATTAATAGAAGTACTCTCCCATGAATTTCTAATTGGATTAGGAGCATAATTAATTAAAGGAGTTTAATTATAATAGAAACCCTAATCCTAAATATTTTAGGGAAGGGTTATTCCTACATCTATAAATAAGAGGAGTCTTATCATAGATTAGGGTTACACACTCTTGCATTAGATTGTGGAGAGTACTTACAATTTCTATAGAGATAGAAACTAGGGTTTTGCCAAATACCCAACTTCTTGAATACTTGTTCTTCCTTGGTGGATCACCTCTAGAGGCCAAACACTTGGGTGGCTAACGTTGATCAAAGGAAGGAATCACACCGTAGCATTCGAGGAGAACACGAAGGACTAGGAGTTGAACTTGTACCCGAGGAAGCTTTGTTTTACGAGGGTATAATTTCTTATTCTCTTTCTCTTTCGTTTATATCGTTAATTGAGCACATAGATTGATCTTGGTGATGGTTTGTATAAAATTTTAAAATCTGATTTTATCGCGCTTTCGCACTGTTTATGTAATTTGATTGCATGTTCGCGCTATATACAAACCTAACAACACTTATGTGGATACAGTTTGATTTAGTGAAGTTCAATGGTGAATGATAAAGTTGTTGTGATACATTGATTGATGAAGTGTTGACCTAAATTCTTGTTAATTAGTGTTGATATTCATGGTTGGTAATTGAATTGAAACCTTTTGAAAGTTGGTTAAATGAATTTCAGATGAAGTTAATATTACCTTTGTTTTAGTTTACACGAGGACGTGTAAAAACTAAGTGTGGGGGAATTTGATAAGTGCATAATATTCGATAATTTTGATTCCTTTATATTTAGTTTTATTACATGTTTTGTGTATATGTGAGCTTATTAAGGTATTTATTGATTTTAGGAGGAATTGGAGCTAAAAAAAGAAAAACAGAAAAAAAGGATCAAAATGGGCGCGCAAGGAGCAAAAGAAGAAAAACGGACAGAACTTGTGGGTCGCGGCGCTAGCTAAGTAAGCCGCGGCGCTGGGATCTTGGGCTGTGGCGCTCAAAAGCTGAGTCACGGTGCGCAAGGCCTTCCGCGGGCGCGTGGCTTGCGGCAGAATTTGTTAGGCTTTGTAATTTTTCAAGGAATTCTAACGAAACTTGGATTGTTATTTCTTAGGGTTTTAGGACTTTGTTCTATGAGTATAAATATATGTTCTTAACTGAAGTTTTAGGGGTCTTGGATGCTCACAATTGTAAACCCTAGTTTTAGGGGCAAGATTGAAGACATGTCAAGCTAAGTTTTCTTATTCAGTTCTAAGGGATGTTGAACCTTATTTATAATTAATGGTTTAATTGAGTATTCATTATTATCTCTTCTTGTAT
This sequence comes from Aralia elata, assembly GCA_034770075.1. Taxonomy (NCBI): domain Eukaryota; kingdom Viridiplantae; phylum Streptophyta; class Magnoliopsida; order Apiales; family Araliaceae; genus Aralia; species Aralia elata. The sequence goes on along the minus strand of CM068382.1, from coordinate 27,608,023 downwards.
GAAGTTTGTTCTTGATAATCTGATTTAATTGTTGAATGCTATTTGACTTAATTGATTTGATTTCTGCATAATTGAATTGGTTAGCTAATATCATATGCTAGATTAAGGAATAGTATTACGTGTAATTGATATTGTTCCTAATCTTAAGTAGCGATTAGTAATACATGATTATGGACAAACTTTTGAGTATTGCTAAGATTATCAGAGGACAGGTTAAATAATCTGAGCTTGTGTGATTGTTGCTTGAAATAGTCTAATTCCCTAATTCTTAATGCTGCTATTATATTAAATCTAGAGAGCTTGTTCTAAGTTGTATGATAGTTAGAATCTTGTGAAAAGCTTATTTCACTAAGTGATAATCTAAGGAGAATTTCGGTTAACAAAGCTTATTATTAGCTAGGACTATTAGTTTCATTGAAGGATAAATAGTGTTACACTTGATTAATTTATTATTGTGAAAAGGCGATAATGAACTTAAGAACTGAAGTGTTTTATTCATTGGTTATTTCTTAGTAATTTCATTCTGTTAACTTAGTTAAACAAACTCAAAACCCCCTAATTTATATTTAGTAGTATTTAGATTTAGAAAACAATAGAATAAATATAAGATAAATTCACTCTCTGTGGGATTGATCATTGTTTGTCGCTTTACTAATTTTTGTGTTAGTAGAGTAATAGTAATGTTTAATTTTGGAGTGTAAACAACAACTCCCACCTATCAGCTTGGAAAGTAAATAAGAAGCTCATTCAAAAGGAAAGTAGTAAATTCAAATGTGAGGCCCCTATAGTTGCTGCACATGGATCTATTTGGGCCAATACCAACTGCTAGTCTTGGAGGCAAAAGATACTAACTAGTCGTAGTAGATGACTACACCAGATACACATGGGTATTCTTTTTAAGCTCTAAGGATGAAATCAGCAACCAGTTGATCAGATTATTTAAGCTGGTTATGAATGAGAAAGGTGAGAAGATCAAGGCAATAAGGAGTGACAATGGAAGAGAGTTTGACTTTTTTGAGATGGATCAGTTTTGTGAAGATAATGGAATTCATCATAACTTCTCAGCTCCAAGAACTCCACAACAAAATGGAGTAGCTGAGAGGAAGAACAGAACCTTGATTGAGGCAGGAAGAACTCTTCTTGTAGCAGCTCATCTCCCTGAATATTTTTGGGTTGAAGCAGTGAGCACTGCCTGCTACACTCAGAATAGATTAGTTATTCACTCTACGCTCAAGAAAACACTCTATGAGTTATGGAAATGAAGAAAGACAAATATCAGCTACTTTCATGCTTTTAGCTGTTCGTGTTACATCCTCAACAACGGCAAGAAGTACTTAACAAAGTTCTTGCCCAAGTCAGATGAAGAAATTTTTCTTGGATATTCTATAGAAGCAAAGCCTATAGAGTGTTCAATAAGAATTCATTGACAGTGGAAGTCTCTATCCATGTCACCTTTGATGAAACTGACCTAGGTGAACCTAGCAAGGTTGCTCAACTAGATAAAATCATAGAGTTGGACCCTCCGATCGTAGAACAGAAGAACACTACGATCGCAGAAGTTGAAGCCGTAGAGCTAGGCCTAACGATCATAGTGCCAGACCAAGAGATCGTAGAGCAGTTAGTTCCAGAAATGAACACTCTACGACTCAATGAAGTTGATGATCCAGAGCCTAATCTAGAAGAATTCAGACAAGAAGTCACAAGGACAGATGTTCCACCAGGAAGAATATGGGTAAGAGATAACACCCAAGATCTAATCATTGGGGATCCAAATGCAAGAGTCAGAATAAGATCAGCCTCCTAAAATGAGTACTTCTACCTAAGTTTTCTTTCTCAAATAGAGCCCAAGAAGATTGAAGAAGCTATGGAAGATTCAAGCTGGATTGAAGCTATGCAATAGGAGATGAACCAGTTTGAAAGAAGCAGAGTTCGGAGGCTAGTTCCAAGACCAAAAGATCATCAAGTTGTTGGCACCAAATAGGTTTTCAAAAACAAAATTGATGAAGATGGTGTGATCACTAGAAACAAAGCAAGGCTAGTGGGCAAAGGTTATTCTCAGGAAGAAGGGATCGACTATGCTGAGACCTTTGTTCTTGTTTCCAGCTTAGAAGCCACTAGAATGTTTCTAGCTTATGCAGCCTTCATAAAATTCAAATTCTTTCAAATGGATGTCAAGAGTGCTTTCCTGAATGGTGAACTTCAAGAAGAAGTTTATGTTGAATAACCTCCAGGTTTTATCAATCAAGCTCATTTAAATTATGTCTATAGGTTAGATAAAGCACTCTACGGTTTAAAACAAGCACCTAGGGCATGGTATGGAACACTCGCTACTTTTTAAATTGAAAATGGATTCACTAGAGGTAGAGTACACCACACTATTTCTTAGAAAACACTAAGATAAGATTCTATTAGTACAAATCTATGTAGGTGATATTATTTTTGGTTACTGATGAAAAATTATGTGAGAGATTTGGCAAGCTAATGCAGAGTAAATTTGAGATGAGCATGATCGGTGAGCTGAACTTCTTCCTTGGACTGCAAGTGAAATAGACTGATGAAGGAATCTTCATAAACCAAGCCAAATACATTAAAGATCTACTTAATAAGTATAGCATGAAATCAGCCACTCCCATGAAGACTCTCGTGGCCTCTGCAACAAAGCTAGATAAAGATGAATCTGGTAAAAGTATTTATATAACTCAAATACAGAGGTATGATAGGATCTCTCTTATACTGAACTACTAATAGGCCAGATATCATGTTTTCTACTTGCATTTGTGCTAGATTTTAAGCTAATAAAAAAGAATCTCATTTAGTTGCTGTTAAAAGGATTTTCAGATATCTCAAGGGTACTCCATATTTGGGATTGTGGTATCTCAAGGAGTCTCCCTTTGATCTAATAGAGTATTCAGATGCTGATTTTGTAGGATGCAAGATTGACAGGAAAAACACTAATGGTACATGTCAACTGTTAGGGAATAGGCTTGTCTCATGGTTCAACAAGAAGCAAAATTCAGTATCAACTTCAACTGCAGAAGCTGAGTACATTGTTACTGGTTGCCTTGCTCAAATTTTATGGATGAAGAATCAGCTGGCTGACTATGGGTTTGATTTTAAGTCTATCCCTATATTCTATGATAATACTAGTGCTATATCAATAACTCATAATCCCGTCATGCATTCTAGGACTAAACATATAGAAATCAGATACCATTTTATTAGAGATCATGTGCAAAATAGAAATATTGCATTACATTTTGTTCCAATTGAAAATCAACGTGCTGATGTGTTTACTAAACCATTAGGCGAATATAGGTTTAATAAGTTCATCAGTGAGTTACAAATGTTAAATTTACATCCTTACTACTATGGTTTTGGAAATAACTAATAGTGCAGACAAGGTTCGTAGAACTGTTCAAGTTCGTAGAGCTACCCAAGGTTCATCTAGCTGCTTGTAAAATGGAAGAATATCGTAGAGTGGCTCGTTGAATGAAGAACCATCGTAGAGCAGATTCGTAGGGCAGAGGACAATCGTAGAATGAAATGTCTTTTAATCTTATTCTATGAAAAGTTGAGGCAGATACTTCATGGAAAGTGAAGTTCATGCTCAAGTGAAACAAGTAAAAGATAAAGTTACTGCTCTATAGCTATAACTGGAAAAAATGAAATGACAAGTAATAAATCATCCTAGTCCACATATCCCAAACAACAAAAATAGAGGGAAGATATAAATCAATTTTAAATTTTCATCAGACCTTTACTCTTCACTTTTGCAATTAAGTTTTCTAGCTTTCAAACTCTCAAGCTCCTGAACCCTAGTTTTTCAAAGATCAAATTGCTTAAACACTTTCATTTCAGTTTCAAATTCACCCTCGCAAAAGCAATGGCAAGCTTCCAATTTGTCTCAAGAAACTAACTTTGCTTCGAAAGCTTTGGCGATTTAGTGAAGTAACTCAAAAAGGTTCTGGCTTTAGTGAAAAAGGCTAGATTCTACAAGGCCCTGAATACCAGCACCAGAATCTACTCAAGTCTGGTGGGAGAGTTCTACCAGAATGGAGAATACGAATATGGTGTTCTAACCACCAAGGTTAAGGGAAAGGCTTTTCGGCTAAGAGCCAAGAAAGTGAACAACTCTTTGGGCTTCGCGAACGAAGGTATCTTATCGTTCAACAGCATCAACATGCAATATGGGCTGGAGCTGATGAGGTATAAGAAAAACCCTGAGCTCCGAGGAATAAAGAAGAAGGAGTTCCCCAAGAACTTCGAGTTCTTTGCTAACATAGTGGGGAAATATGTCCTCTGCAAGGACTCTGCCTATAACTCCGTCAGTGATCTTCAGCTGAGAGTCATGACAGTCATCATGCTGAAGATGAAAATGAACTTTGGTGCAATCTTGCTAGGATGGATTAGAAGGTGGATGTTTGATGCTGGGAAGAGGAAAGCATCAAAGAAGCAGGCTCCCAAGATGTTCTATGGGAGATTTATTAGCATCGTTTTGAAGAAGCTTCAGAAGGAGGTCATTGGGGATAATGAGGGAGAAACCCTCAATGTCAACAAGAAAATAACTCCCAAATTGTTTGACAACTGGAAGAAATGTCTTGTCGAGATCCTTTGATCAATACAATCTAAAGATAGTGAGGCAACCTAAAGTGAAATTCAGAAGCTTGAGAAGAAAAGAAAGATAGCTCTGATTGAAGAAGGTTCAAACGAAGAAGAAGAGTCAACATGACTCTTGAGGAAAAATAAAGGGAAGAAGAAGAGTGAAAGGCCTAAGCAAATATCCCAGGCCTCTACCGAACAACAGGAGGAGACATCTCAAGGCTCTGCTGCCCTTCCTATTCTTGATGAAATCTTTATAGCAGACAAACCCTCTATGCTGAAGAAGAAGAAAGGAATAAGAAGTGAGCGCTTAAGGAAAGCCATCCTTTCTCCAATCGTAGAGCCCCCCAACTCTTCGATTGTAGAGTCAGTAATGGCAATGAATGATGAAGAAATGGCTAGGACGGCTGATCAGTTAGAACCAATTATTGGTAAAACTGAAGTGGTTGGGATGGCAAATCTGTCAAAGCCTCAAGATGAAAATGAAGAAGTGGCTGTGAAGGATCCAACTCCTAAGCCAAAGAAAAAGAAAAGGAAGCTAATTCATATGGTTGAGAAGAAGAAGAAGGATGTAAAGAAGAAAAAGAAGAGGTCATCAGACCTTTTAGGAGAGAAAGAAATTGGTGCAAAGGGGGAGTCTCCAATGCCTACTCTAAGCTCGCCCAATGATTCAGTGGTTCAAACCAGGATCATTAAATTAGTTCTTGCAGATATTGGGATTAAGCAAAGTCCATCTACTTCTGAGCAAATTAATGCACAAGTTAAGGGGGAACAACCAGAAATGTTACCTTCCGCCCCTTCAATTCCTCAAGAAACAGAAGCAGAGCAACCTGAAGTGGAATTCATTAGTGAGACCCAATCTGAGAAAGAAGAAATCCGCTGAACAGTAGCACTATTATTTACAATGAACAAAGTGATCAAATGTTCTTCTTTCTTCCTCGCATGCCCCTGTTTCAAGCATTACTTCACAACAATATGAGTTTCATTTCATGGACTTTCAAGTCCTATCCAAATGTGAAGTTAATGTCTCAGAACTTCCCACGCATCTTCAAATACGCCAAAAAGACAATATTATATGGCGAATCTTCTTCAGGTTCATACAATAAGGTAACCTATATTCCTCTTACTATTCATTTACCTTTTTATTCATTTTTTTCTTATAATGATGGGTTCGTAGCGTCTTTTTCTATGTTCGCTGAACAACCTTCTACCCCTAATTTTTATGTTGAATCTTACACTAATTCTCCGGACGTAGACTCTCAATACTCTACGGACGATGTAAATAAAGCCAATTCTCCAGTCATAGAGTCCCAGCACTCTATTGACCATGTACATACACCTTATTCTCCAGACGTAGAGTCCCAACACTCTACAGGTGATATAAATAAATCTAACTCTCTGATCATAGAGTCCCAAACTCAACACACTCATACTCACCATCACCCATAAATTTTTCCAATATTCTTTCTACACCTGTAAATTCTCCTATACATTCATCTCCTACTCAGACTGTACAACCCCATAGAAATGACTTGTCTATACAAACAATTCAACCTGAAATAAATCCAATTCCTCCTACCAATATTCCATCCACTTCTACAAATGAATATTTTGACCTTACCCTTGCTTTACCAAATATTCCATGGAGTGATAAGGTTAGTTCTGAAGATATGTTAAACCGTATTTTGGAGCGAGTCTCTGTGATACCCTCAAAACCTCAGTTGAAAGAACTCATGGACCTTATTGCGGGTGAGCTTAATGCTAATCTTAAGCACTCTTCAACTGCAATTGAGAATAACCTGAAGCGTATTGCAATTTGCAGCCCAAGTTTTAGCAAATTTATCCAAGGAGTTCGGAAAGGATATAAAAGAATTACTTAGGGACATTGTTGAGAATCTCAAGCAACGGGATGTCATTTACTTCAAGCGTTTTCAAGATCATAAAGAGGTTGTTCTTGCTCTTCAAAAATTCCAAGAAGACACTATCAAAGCCCTAACGGACAAAGTTTTTGAGCTAAGCTCCTCCCTAAATGAGTTCAAGAGCATGGTACTGTAGTAGATGAAACAAACTGACAATGCTCTAGAGCGAACATACACTGATATGGCACTTATACACCAGTAATGTGAGCAAGCAGACGAAAGGCTACAAGAAAATCGAGCTGATATAGCTTCGTCTCGCAATCAAATGCAAGAGTTTGTACAAAGTGTCAAACAACTCTCAGTAGAAGTCTACGTTTTGAATGCTGAAAAAAAGGGAAGAAGATAAGGGATACAAGGGATAGGGGGAGGCAAACACCTCAGAAGAGAGATCATCAATCATCAATTCCATCAGGCTCTAGTACTCCTCAAGCTCTTCCCTTAGAGATCGTGGCCATCTCTCTTCCTCTATGCAGCATAGATCATCGAGTGAAGTGTCTCTCACTGGCATAAAAGTTCCATTTAGAGTTCCTGCTTATTTGAATAGAAACCTTCAAGGTACTCATCCTGTAGGGGAAGAAAGACATTCACGCCTGATCTTGGCCCGCGAGACTCTATAGAGGAAATTTAGAGAATAGCTGTTGAACAAAAAAAAAACCTATAATCGTAAAGTCACATCTGAGAAGCAGTGGCTTTCAAAAGAGAAAATGAGGAGGAGATAGTAAGGAAGAAATAGTAAGCTAATAGTTTTTTTTGTATTTTCAAATAATATCTGTTGTAAACTGATATATACTGTAAAATTCATTGATCACATTAATAAAATTCATTCTTTCAATATAGAGATACAATTTCTTATTGTATAATAAGGCATGTTTAATTTTATCATTCTCTACATATTAGAATTGATGTTTGTTCTAAAACTACTGGTTTTGTCATCATCAAATAGGGGAAAATTATTAGGATATGCATGTTTAAATTTGATTATGTGTTTATAGTAATGCATGTATAATTGTTCAGTTGTTTTGCAAAGTCCTTAAATGAGATATAATTGTACAAGGACTTAGAGTAGTACGAACAAACTTGTTAGGTTGATCCTTTGAGTTGATTTTATGTATAGTTGATAGGATCAAATCGATCGTATAGCATTGTTAAACGATCGTAGAGTTACTCTGCATGTTAGTAGTATAAATGTTGTTCGCGGAGTAATCTAGTTGTTCATAAAACATCAGTTGGTTGATCGTAGAGATGCAATGTAATCTCTGATTTGAAGATAGAATCGCAGAGTAAGCAGTCAGATCGTAGAACTGCCTCTTAGATCATATAGTAAAAGATGTGATCGCAGAATGAAGAGAAGTTTGCAGAGTTCTGCTCAAGCATCATAGAGTGCTCGTCGTAGAGGGCCTTTCGTCAAGCAGATCGTAGAGTTGCCTATTCAATCGCAAAGCAACTGTATGTAAAGTTCAGATCATTGAGTAAAGCTAGTCAAGACTCTACGTTCATTTCAAGCTCTACGATTAGTCATGTTCGTAGAGCATGTCAGAACTGTCAAAAGACTGATAATCAAAGAGCTTTTTAGAGCAAAGATTTCATGATGTTTCTCACCATCTTCAAATTTAAATAGAAGCTCAAATTAGAGATGTGTTTAAACTGCTAGAATGAAGGTGTGACACCACTCACAAGTGGTAGGTGAACCTACAGTCTGATGGGATATGGCAGAGCCAAAAGCAAGCAAGCTACCTACCTACCCTTAAAGTCAACTTCAGAGAACATCTTGGAGCAGAGCATTAAATGCACCAACAAGAACCTTCCAACGGGATGATTTCCAAATGTCTATAAAAGGCGTACGAGGATTCAAATCCAAGTATGAATCACAAAGTACACAAAGTTGAACCTCTGCGAAACTAAAAGCTCAACTTTACGACTCAGTACTTGTTCAAGCTGCTAAGTTCTAACAGAAGTCAAGCAAATTGTCAAGCTTAGCCGCACCTCAAACAATATCATTTCAATAGTGATTCGATCGTCTTAGTGACTTTCATCCAAGTCTAAGTGACTTGAAGAGGTCTAAGTGACCTTTGCTAAGACTAAGTGCCTTGATGGAATCTAAGTAATTCAAGTGTAATAGATCTTAGTGACCTAGTCAGTGTGACATATCCTTAGTGGATTTCCTACTTGTTGAAGTAGAAGAGTGGACTAGGGGTTATTTGTACTCCGAACCACTTAAATATCTTATGTTATTTACTTTTAGTCTTTACTTTCAGTCATTAACTGTTAAATCTGATAAGTGACTAATCTCCACAAGTGTTAAATTTAGAATTGAGATTTCATTAAATCTTTAAGGGAATTTTAAACTAATATTCTGTTGTGCTAAATTAATTGAACTAATTAATTATCTGGTAATTGATATTTGAATATTGAAAAAGTTTAAAAGAGATCTATTCAACCCCCCTTCTAGATCTCTTTTGTGCCTCTAGGAAACAACAAAATAGAATCGTGGAGTTCATCTCTTCTAACAGATTATGACAATATCGTACACCTAGGACTGAAGATCCCAAGGATAATCCTTCCAAAGGTTGTCGATAAGGATAAGATATTCCTGAAGTTATATCTAACAGCTATATCTGCTAAGGACAAAATCATACGGCTACATTTGTAGCTGGCAGAGTACGATGAAAGCAACCTGAAGTGGTCCTAGCCGACAACATTTCAAAGTCAAACAATTGGATATCGACAGGTGTCCAAGTCAGAATGGAATAACGGTCAAATCACCGCGGGAAGATCTAAAGGTGAAGCTATAAAAGGCGAGCAGCCTCAAACAATTAAAAATAATACAGATTGAAAAAAATTGATTAAATCGAAGTGCTGCCTGTCTAAGCTCATAGTTTACTTACTCTACATTTTAGAAATCTCATCTGTTGCTAAGTCATGTGACCAAGAAGGTTAATGTTACTTAGCAATGCCTCAAATCATTCAATTCCTTTGTAATTGTGATCTTAGTGATCAATGTAATCCAAGTCTGTGTGACTTGAGGGATTCTTATTGAATCAGTTGTAAAACAGTTCTTTGTGAACTGTACTCTGAGTGATTACCTTTTTTTTTGTTAATATCCCTACTCGCCGAGTAGAATAGATGACTAGGAGTCTTTTATGCTCCGAACCTCTTAAAAATATTTGTGTCATTTACTTTACTGCACTTACTTTTTGCCCTCTACATTTTATTCCAGTGATTTGTCTACACTCTCTTACACTAAATTTAAAATTATGATTTCTTATTAATCTTTGAAGGGATTTTTCAAAACATCATCCCGTTGTGCTTAATCATTAAATTAACTTGTTTAATTTAACATTGGTAATAGTTCTCTAAACCAAAAGTTTTAAAAGATCTATTCAACTCCGCTTCTATATCTCTATATGCCTTTGGGAATAACAGGGATTTCAAATGTTTTGTCTCAATATTCTCTTAAATGATGCGAAATTATTACATTAGTTGAGCAAATCACTTGTGATTAACTAATTTATTATTCCTAAAGGCACACAAAGAGATCTAAAATGAGGGGTTGAATATATTCTTTAAATTTTTCTTTTTTAAAGGAAGTTATCAAATCAGTTAAACAAGTTAATTTGATTGAGTTTAGCATAATAGAATATAAGTATGAAATCTCCTTCAAATCTTAAAATAAAATCTCAATTCTAAATTTAGTGTAGATTGTAGAAACTAGTCACAAAAGCAAATCATAGAGTGACATGAAAATAAAAGTGCAAAAATAAAAGTGCAAAAATAAAAGAATACAGAGATTTTCAAGAGGTGCGGAGCATAAAAGTCTCTTATTCCTATTTTGTACTCCGAGAGTAGAGATGATCTACTAAGGATGAGATGGTTATACAAACCAAGTTCACTAAAAGTTGTTACAATAGAGATTCACAAAGAATCTTGTAAGTTACTAAGACTTGATTTCAGAGGATCACTAAGATCACTAATCACTAAGAAGAATTTAGATGTTTGAGGTGTTGGTAAGTTGCTTTATGTCTTTCTTCAATTGACTTAACAACGGTTGATGTTTCTTAGAATCGTAGAGTGGAGCTTTGAGAACTTAGACTATCAACACTTTAACTCTTGATGAATCGTTAGTTGAAATGCTCGAATATGTAGTCCTTTTATAGAGTTCTCTTGGGATCTTCCTGTTGAGAAATTACCGTTGCTCCATTCTTCCTTAGACACTTATCAATACACAATTGTTTGACTTTGAATTATTGTTTGTTAGAACCACCTCAGGTCTCTTTCTATAATATTGTGAACAGTTCGATTGCAGACATGTGTCCTTGTCCTTGTAAATATATATAGTTGTTGCTTCAAAATGTCTTGTCTTTATCGTAAATACACATGAAAATCATTCTTGAGTGTCGTGTGTTAAGGTTTATGACTCATGTCATAACCTAAAAGTAGTATGCCCTCAAGCCCATCACATAGGATGTGATAAACATTTACTTTGTAATCTTATTCATTTATTAATAAAAGAATTCATTTATCTAAAGGCATTATTTATCCATGTTTAATTATTAGAATTAATTGAGATAAACCCGTAATTTTGAAGCAATGCTTTTAGAATCATGATGAGATCATGCTAATGAGATTTAAAATCTATATAGCTTAAAACTAGAACGTTCCTAATCAAGGGATCACTAATGTGGGGTTACTAAATCCGGATAGATTAGTACATACTATGTTTACTCTTTTGAAGATGATGATTGATCTCATAATTATTTGTGTGGAGACACTAAAGTAAGTATGTAGGTGCTTATTAAAGAATAATTTTACTGAACGTAACTCGCTTAAGGAACACCTAATGGTGTTTTACTTGTCTGTCAATAGGAGTTCCTATAGTGATAGTAGTACAAGTAATCCTTGGACTTGAGATCATCATAGTACCTTGTATATTCTGAGTTATACTTTGTCATATTCCTTAAAACTCTTAAAGTATATAATAGAGTATGTTCGGGTATAATAAAGTGTACATAGAGGTAGGTGATTGATCAATAAAGGATCTACCACTTCCAGTAAAGGGAGATAATATCTTATGCGATTCGATAAGTGACAACTCAGAAATTCTTGGCCAGGGTTGAATGAAAATTAGAAAGAAGTTTCTAATTTACATTAGCTAGAGTTGTGCATTTGAGAATTGAAATACATATGATCAAATGAATAAAACTTAACAAAAATTTCATGTTTTATATTTGATTGGGACATTGTGTGATAGAACGATTGAATTGTACGGTAACTATTTAGAGAATAGGTTCCTTGTGATTAAGTTGATTTCATATTATCCGGATAGTCATGATATACTGTTGTAAGGTGTCCCTCGTGATGTAGAATAAATATTATTTATTTATATTCATCACTTCAATTTACTCTTTGATTTTAGAGTAGTTTTGCCTTTAGCTTTACGAAAGTCTTCTGGCCTTGGATAACTCAGCTATTTCAAGGATTACATATGCTAGCTCTACGATTTGGATCAACCTAACATATTTAATCCCTAACTAAGTCTTTTTTCATATATTTCTCAAGGACTTTACAAAACTTACTTATCATTACTAATATACATTAATTTTAATATACTTATCATTTCATTTGTATCATAATTTCTACATTGCTCATCTCCTGATTTTCAGATGTCATTCTTAAATATGGCCACAAAAAAAAGGTTAGTAAAAGAATTGACATGACACTTCTTGTCTCTACGCCCATACCGACTAATTAAATAACAAAATTTAGCTTAGGTAAAGCACACTAACGAAGTATTTTACTCGTCTCTTCCCTTCTACTTCTAATCCCAGATCTCCACCAAAGATCATATCCCTAAGCTCTGATACCAAATGTTACGCCCCAAAATTTCGGGGTCTTAACCACCCTTCTAAACATGGGTCGTTAAAACATAACCTACAAACACATAAGCTTTGATACCAACCGTGACGCCCCTAAATCCGAGTCTAAACCACGCTACCTGAACTTGGGTCGCCAAAAATACACACCACTACAAACACAAATTCTCCTATTTACAATAATTAATACAACGACAGTATTCATACCAAAATTCAATAATACACTACATATAAGTACAGTCAATAACTGTTTTAGGAATCAAAAACTTTAGAAAATGATCGAGGAAACCTTCGTACATTGGAGGCCATGCTTCTAATCCATTAGACCTCGAAGGAACACGATAAGATTTTGGTCCTCCTCATTCTAATGGTGTGCATTTTTTTACGATAATACACACTTTAAGTTCTCAGTATAATTATTGTCACATTATTTTATAACTTGATGAGGACAACCACTAACTCGGACCATTATACTTACTAACTCGGACCATCACACCATTCCCATATTCCCCCCTCTAGGCTTAGCTATACTCTTATTACCTGAAATGAATTGTGAAATAAAAGGGTGAGCTCAAATGGCCTAGTAAAGAGTATCATGACTAAGATAATGAAGAATAAATTATCCTTAGCCTTCAACAATGATAAATCAGAGATTTAATGATAATTTAAGTTTTTATCACTAAGTAAGGAAGTTAAAGAATTTCCTTATGCTAAGCCTTCTATTTATAGCCAAAATCCACCACATTTAATAAATATATTATTCCTTCATTATCATTATCTTTAAAAATAATGATTACCCATTTTCATCCATTATCATTATTTATTCAAAAAGATAAATTCATTATCATTATTTATAAAAAGATTAATCCATTATCATTAAAGATTAATCCATTATCATTATTAATAAAAAGATTAATCCATTATCATTATTAATAAAAAGATTAATCCATTATCATTATTAATAAAAAGATTAATCCATTATCATTATTTATTCAAAAAGATTAATCCATTACAATTTCTACCATTCATAAAAATATATCTTTAATCTACCACATATTAATTACCTCACATATTCACATTTTTCACATTTCAAGATTATAATTTACTATTCATAATTATAGTGACAGTAGTATAAAATGTTGTGCCAATTATTATGATAATAGTATGAAATGTTGTGACAATTATTGTGACAACCCCAAATCCATGTATTTGCTGCAATGGACTAGTGTTCACTATCCAACACTAAATCTTTCTAAGTATAAATATTATAGACTCACAATACTGACAACCAGATCATTCCCAAGAAAGAGGAGATCTTCCGTATAAATGGTGCGCAAATAAATAACCCATTTCCTTGATAGAACTTCTAGACATTGCCAATAATGTTAATTGGTCTAATTATGTCATATCAAATAATATGAGTTACTGTGTCATGACAATTATTGATAAAATAATATTAAAATACTATGAAATTGTTATTGTAACAATTATTGAATTAAAATACTATGCAATTGCTATTGTAACAATTATTGAATCAATAATTATAAAATACTGTACAATACTGTGTGCTACTGTGAAATACCGTATGCTACTGTAGAGTAACGTGTGCGTGCTACTATACTTTTATCACCGGGTATTTAAGCAATAAAAAGTGATAGTACCGTTGGCAATTTTTATTAAAAAGGTTATTTCTATCGTTTACGGTATCCGACAATTACGTCATTGTGGGGACCACCGATAATTGGTTGTTTCGGCGCCGTCGTACTTTACCAAATATAATATTTTTTGACAGAACGAATATTACCCGATAGAAGGAATATTCCCCGACGGAACGAATATTCCCCGACATATTTTTTATAATATAATTTGCACATCTCACTCGTAACTTTATCATTTTATCAATTTAACACCTTACTGTTTAGAATAATAATTATAAGAAAATTAAATTCTCTTTATTAAAATTTTGGGGTCTTACAATCACATCTCCTTATGAAATTTCGTCCCCGAAATTTATGTTCGTACCTGACATTCCGAAGAGATATATAAGAATACTTAGCTTTTATTTCAGATTCTAACTCCCAGGTCATTTCCTCTATATCATAATTTCTCCATTGCTCATCTCCTGATTTTCAGATGTCATTCTTAAATACGGCCACAAAAAAAGGTTAGTAAAAGAATTGATATGACACTCTTGTCTCTACGCCCAGACCGACTAATTAAATAACGAAATTTAGCTTACGTAAAACACACTAGCGAAGGATTTTACTCGTCTCTCCCCTTTTAGTTCTACTTCCAGATCTCCACCAGAGATCATATCCCTAAGCTCTGATACCAAATGTGACTCCCTTAAATTTCGGGGTCTTAACCACCCCTCCAAACTTGGGTCGTCAAAACACAACTTACAAACACATAAGCTTTGATACCAACTGTGACGCCCCCAAATCCGAGTCTAAACCACGCTACCTGAACTTGGGTCGCCAAAAATCCACACCACTACAAACACAAATTCTCCTATTTATAATTATTAATATAATGACAGTATTCACACTCAAATTCAATAATACCTTACATATAAGTACAGTCAATAACTATTTTAGGAATCAAAATCTTTTAAAAAATGATCGAGGAAACCTTCATACATTGGAGGCCATGCTTCTAATCCATTAGACCTTAAAGGAACACGAGAAGATTTTTGTTCTCCTCATTCTAATGGTGTGCATTTTCTTACAATAATACTCACTTTAAGTTCTCAGTACAATTATTATCACACTATTTTATAACTTGATGAGGACAGCCACCAACTCAGACCATTATAGTTACTAACTCGGACCATCACACCATTCCCATATTCTCCTCGCTAGACCCAGCTATACTTTTATTACTTAAAAGGAATTGTGAAATAAAAGGGTGAGCTCAAATAGTCCAGTAAAGAGTATTATGACTAAGATAATGAAGAATAAATTATATTTAGCCTTCAACAGTGATAAATCAGAGATTTAATGATAATATAAGTTTTCAATGATAACTGCAGCAGAACAAGTAATCCACTAGAAGAGTCAAGTAGACCATAATCAGGGCAGATGTAGTGCAAGGGCAGCATAGGCAGCTGCCTATGCTCACTGTTTTTTATATATAGGTAAACTCTAGGGGGCAGAATTTATAAGTTAGTAAACTCAAAGGGGCAAATTTTAAAAAAATAACGTTAAACTAGGTGGGGCAAAAACAATTCCATTATAAATTTATAATCTAATTCTTCAAAGTATGTTTACGGCTTACAGAGAGTTAGAAGGGGCAAGAGCTCAGATACCTGAAATTAAAAAAACTCTTCCTCTCCAGTTCTGTTTCACTACTTGGCCAAGCATCTGACCACCGCGAGTCAACTATTTCTCCTCTTCTCAGCCGCAAGGCACGCGACCTCGTCTCCTCTTCTCATTCTATTGTAGTCTATATCCCTCATCCCTTACGCATATGAGATTTAGAAGGTAACAAAATTAGGGCTTTTTATTTGATAATTTAAAATTTGTAATTTGTTTGAATTTGTTATTGGTTGGGGACTTGAGGTTAAACCCAATTCAATTTATTTGATATATTTGTTGTATTGGACTTAAGAGGTAGCTAATTAGAGCTTTTTTTTGTTTGATAATTTTTTTGTTTGATAGTTTAAAGTTTATATTTATTTAAATTTGTTGTGGGTTGGGGTTAAAACTTAAATGAATATGCTATTATGCACTTTAATTTATTGTGGGTTGGTTTGTTTCTAGTTCTTGTCCTGAAAGTCTATTCTTTATTAATTTTCAATTAAGTTAACAAATATGTTCATGGATTATAAATAATATAATGGCAACTAATACAAATTCATGTGTAATTGCAGGAAGATCTGACAATGAACATATTGAAGAAGTGCAAGCATTCTCTCCCTGTAGTTCAGAGAATTGCAGAGAGCATGAATGATAATAAGGTAATGCTTTTTGAGGTTGGGGTTAAAACATAAATGAATATGTTGTTAACTGTTATGCACTTTAATGTTTTTGAATTTGTTGTGTTTGTGAATTGTGAGTTGATTTTGACTGTTGTGGCTTAATTTTGTTTGAATATAGAAAGCAAATTTGGTTTAAGGCTTTGTGCATACGGTTGAAATTGTAAGTGTTTAGGGAATCATTCAAATTGAACTATGACAAGTAATCGAAGTAAGTTTCTAAATTCTATCTAAATGTTTATTTATTTTGAAATTTCTTTTTTATTTTGGGTTATGATTTATGAATATTTATTTGTTGTATATTATAGAATTCTATTTATGTTACATAAAATAATTGTTTGTTTGGGTTTGTTGTGTACTTGTATTTTGATTGATTTAGGCATTCATGACATGTGGTCAAAATTCAAACGTTCCAAAATGGAATCATCAACATCACAATCCATGTTGGCTAATAAGACCACTCAAAATCTCTCAAATGAAACCCCTATCCAAGAACAATCTCAAAATATCAATTCTTAATCTCAAGTTGAATTCAATTTAGAACAGGAACTTATTGCGGATCTGGGACTAAAACCATCTATAATGGAATATGATGCTAACAAGAGAAATAGTATTCGCCGGGGATAGTTGCTTAAGGGTCCTCATCAACCAATGCTTTCTAAATTCCTTCATACTGTTATTTACAGAGAAAACGTAGATTTGATCCCGAAAGGTACAAAAAATATGTCGGTTGCTTGGAATATGGTGAAAGGAATGATGCAGTATTTTGCTTACATTGGTATCTATTCAAAGTTGATATTGGTGGTCAAGGGAGTGGGAATACATTTGTCGGTAAGGGATTTAATAATTGGAGGAAGACGGAATACTTATCTGAACATGTTGGAGAGCCACCTAATAGTATTCATAGACAATGCATGTTAACTTGTCAAGATTTGAGGAACTGAAAGCAACACATAGATATCAAACTTGCCAATATATCAGACCAAGAAAAAAAAAAGATTACAAGTTTCGCTAGCTCTCATCTATTAAGTGTGTTCGGTTGCTTTTAAGTGAGGGGTTGCCTTTTCGTGGCCATGATGAATAAGATGCTTCAAAAAGGCGAGGTTTATTTCTTTCGATTCTAAAGTTTTTATCCGAAAACAATGATGAAGTGAATAAAGTTGTGTTGAAAAATGCTCCAGGGAACCAGAAATTGAGAGCACCTTCAATCCAAAAAAACATTTGTAGTGTCGCTGTATTTTTGACCACAAAAGCTATAGTTGCAGAGATTGGGGATAATATTTTCTCTTTGTTAGTTGGCGAGGCTCGTGATTCATCAATTAAAGAAGAAATGGTCATTGTTTTACGTTATGTGAACAAACATGGGTGCGTTATTGAGTTTTTTCTTGGCATTGTTCATGTTGCCAATACACGTGCTCAAATACTTAAAGAGGCTATTGAGTCACTTTTTGCAACACATGGATTGAGCATGTCATGTGTACATGGGCAAGGATATGACGGAGCTAGTAACATGCGAAGAGAATTCAATGGTCTCAAGAGTTTGATTTTGTCAGAGAATAAGTCTGTTTTTTATATTCATTGTTTTGCTTATCAGCTTCAATTGACACTTGTATTAGTTGTAAAAAACATAAGAAGCTTAAATGATTCTTTGATTATCTTGTAATTTTGGCAAATGTTATTGGAGCTTCTTGCAAGCGTAAAGAAGTTTTTCGCGTGAAGCACATAGAAAGAATAATTCAAGGAGTTGCTTATGGTGAAATCAAGACCGGGCGTAGGTTGAATCAAGAAGCGACACGGTGAAGCTCACATTATGACACAATTCTTAGTGTTATTAACTTATTTTCTGAAATATTTGAAGTGTTTGAGATAGTAGAAGATGATGCATCGGGTGATAAAAGTACAAAAGCAGGTACTTTGTTGCATTTCATGCGAGATTTTGAGTTTGTTTTCTTATTGCATTTAATAAAAAAGGTTTTGCGAATCACGAATACCTTGTCACTAGCATTACAAAAGAAAGACCAAAATCTCGTAAATGTAATGGCTTTAGTTACTATCTTAAAGCAACGGTTACAAAGAATAAGAGATACGAGTTAGGAGAGTTTGTTGGCAGAAACTACTGAATTTTGTAATGAGCGTGGGATTGTCTTTTGAAAAATGGAAGATATCTCTTTAGTTCAAGGGAGATCATGTCGGGGTGAAAAAGTCACCAATCTTCATCACTTTCAGGTTGAATTACTCTATACAGTGATAGATAGTCAACTTTAAGAATTAAATGATCGATTTGACAATGTTAATACAGAGTTGCTCTCATGTATGGCGTGTCATGATCTAAGTATCTATTTCTCAGCATTTGACAATGAACGGTTGATTCAATTTACAAAGTTTTACCTATTGGAATTTCAGGATGGAGATATTTGGGGGATTGATGATGAACTTGAAACTTACATTCTAGATGTGAAAAATGATTCTGAATTTTCTAATGTGAAAGGGATTGATGAACTTGCTCAAAAGTTGGTTAAGAAGAATAAGGCTGATTTATATCATCGGGTTTATTTGTTGTTGAAATTGGCTTTGACTTTACCGGTTGCTACTGCCACGGTGGAGAGAATATTTTCAGCGATGAATATTATTAAAACCACTCTCCGAAATCAAATGGGCGATAAATGGTTGAGTGATTGTTTGGTTCCTTACATTGAAATTGATGTATTTGAAATTATTGATAATGAAGCTATCTTAGAACATTTTCAAGCTATGAGGTCTAAGAGGATAACACTATAATTTGTAAACATTATTATGATTAGTTCAAATTTTATTTATTTAACTTCAACAAAAAGATTAGTAAAATCCGCCCTAGCTGAAACAAATTCTTCGCTCCGCCCCTGACCATAATGTATATTATCTTCTCCAATTTAAAAGTTCACCATAAATATTTCATCCCTGTCATACCAATCAACAGTTCATGTTCATAAACATGTCAGTCAACAGCTTTTAGTCATAATCATGCTGATAAATTCATCTTTACACCCCGGGCCAAAGATATTCAATTGTAACACCAATGGTGATGATCATGTCAGTTAACAGTTCTTCTTTGCACTCAGGCCAAAGAGAACTTTCACCACGTGTCCTTGCCATACAGACTAAAGACGCTCAACAATCTATCGTCTTTACACCCTACGCCAAAGACATTCAATGATTATGTCAGTCAACAGTTCTTCTTTGCACTCAGGCCAAATAGAACTTTCACCACGTGTCCTTGCCATACAGACCAAAGACACTCAACAATCATATCGTCTTTACACCCTACGCCAAAGACATTCAATGATCATGCCAGTCAACAGTTCTTCTTTGCACTCAGGCCAAAGAGAAATTTCACCACAATGATATCATGAATGGACAGAATAATCAGAATAATAAGATAAAGAATAAACATTAGAGATTTGCAATTTAATTTTTACCCAAAGTCCAATAATGTCCAAACTGTCAACACGATGGCCAAATTGTGGAGTCAAATTCAAGAATAATATTTAAGATTCATATTTCAAATATAATAATTAAAATTTAATAATAAGTTTCAGGTAAATAAAAAATTCAAGTGAAATGGTATTAGATGAAGCGCAAACCTCAAAGGAATTTCTATTCATTTCAGGAATTATAGAAGTAATACTTACCAAAGTAAGTTTAGATTTAGGAGTATGAAAGAAAGTGATATCACTTACGAGTATAAAAGAAAATGACACCCCTTACGAATATGAAAAAGTGATATCCCTTTACCTCGATTTTGTGAAACACAAAATTAATAGCCGAACAAATCCTTCCTTGTTCGTCTTTGCAGCAGTAAAGAATTTAATTTTCGGGTCTTCTAGAATTTTCAAAATCTCTTTATATTTTCACAAAAGTTGTATCTCTCGAGAAGATACCCGAAATAGAATCAAGAATCACTCCATTCGGAGCTAGTATGACTAAATTAGAATTTTCTCATTTAGGGCTGAAAATAGTGACAAAAATTAGGACAGGTTATGGTTTTTAACATTTTAAGGCATGAAGATGGTATCAGATGACTTTTCTTCCTTCTTCAAAGTTGTAAAGGACGAAAAACTGAAGCAAATAGGCTTTTGATTCACTCAATTTCGGCAAAAGATGAATTTACTATGATTTTTCTAAAGTGCTGCTGAACATAAGAAAATTCCACTCGGGAATTCAAAGAAGAATGCAACAAAAGATTTCAAAATTAGGAATGCCTTGGAATATAAATGTAGCACTCTAAATAATATTTACTAATACTTAAGGTAGACTGACATACTTAGAGAGAAACTTACACTAAAAAAATTTTAGAGAGTGGAAGAAAGCATAAGTAAGGAAGTTATGAATTTCCTTATGCTAAGCCTTCCTATTTATAGCCAAAAATCCACCACATTTAATAAATATATTATTCCACCATTATCATTATCTTTAAAAATAATGATTACCCATTTTCATCCATTATCATTATTTATTCAAAAAGATAAATCCAATATCAGTAAAGATTAATCCATTATCATTATTAATAAAAAAAAGATTAATCCATTATCATTAAAGCTTAATCTATTATCATTATTTATTCAAAAAGATTAATCCATTATAATTTCTACCATTCATAAAAAAAATCTTTAATCTACCACATATTAATTACCTCACATATTCACATTTTTCACATTTCAATATTACAATTTACTATTCATAATTATAGTGACAATAGTATGAAATGTTGTGACAATTATTGTGACAACCCCAAATCTATGTATTTGCTACAATGGACTGGTGCTCACTATCCAACACTAAATCCTTCTAAGTATAAATATTATAGACTCACAATACTGACAACCAGATCATTCCCAGAAAAGAAGGGGTCTTCCGTATAAATAGCACGCAATTAAATAACCCCTTTCCTTGACAGAACTTCTAGACATTGTCAATAATGCTAATTGGTCTAATTATGTCATATCAAATTAGGGTTGTAAATGGTAATCGAAAATTCGTATTCGTCCGCATTCGTATTCGAAAAAAGACGGATATTATTCGTATTCGAAAATAATGGATATATTCGTATTCGGTTTAAAAGTATCCGTAAATAAACGGATACGAATACGGATATAGCCGTATTCGTATTCGTTTAACATCCGACCGTAAATATATCCGGTAGATAGCAGATATCCGGATTCGGATCCGTATCCGTATCCGAAATTCGAATCTAAATGACTTATATATATATATATTAATTGTAACGATTGAGAATTTGTACTTAGCCATTTTGAATATATTTTAATAAAATAATTTTTTATGAATATATTATGTGTTATGTGTTTAAAGGTCGTATTATGATCTAGATTGTGTTTACGTGTTAGAAATTTTGAATTTGGATTTCGTAGAAGGAAATAAAAAAATTTCGAAAAAAAAGGCGTAAAAACACTATTCACCCAAAAACGCTTTTGCGTCTTTTCGATTTTTCAAAGAATACACGAATATTAATATTACGAGAAAAGATGGAATATCCAATAAAATTTGAAAACGAAAAACGTAGTTTTTCGACTGTGGAATGGATTTCGTTAGAATACGAGGTATAATACGAGTAGAATACGAATATTATACGTAGTATATACGAATATGTAACTAGGAATCCAAGTGAATTATTTTCGACTAATCAGCTGCAAGCATGATGCAACCATGGCATCATCTTCAAAGAAGCACAAAGATGATGTCATCATGATGTCATAATGATGTCACAAAGGACGATGATGCAAACGATGATGTTATGGATTAATGCAAAAAGACTATTTTGCTCTAACTCTACCTAGCCTATAAATATGAAGCTTTGCAAGCTTAAAAAAACTTACCAATTCACAAAATCAAAGAGCAAAATTACTCTCTAGATATATATTTCATGTATTGAAGTTGCAAAGAAATAGTTAAGCTTGCAACTACAAGAGATAGAATCCCTAGTCGTTGTTATGTTCAATTTTCTTTCATTTTATAGTTGAAAAGCTCAAGAACATAAGTGGTTACAATGTAAGATCTTTTTTGACTAAGTGTTTCTACATGTGTTCTTGAGCAAATCTATTATATAAGTAAGCTTATATAATTTTAATTATAAAGTCTTATAATTACATATGTAAGCCGTTATAATGCCTAAATTATTTCATGTATAATATCCAAAAGCTCAAGAACATAAGTGGTTACCATGTAAGATCTTTTTTGACTAAGTGTTTCTTCATGTGTTCTTGAGAAAAAGTCATAAAACTCTATATAAGTAGGTTTATAATTTTATTATTTGATGTTATAAAGTGGTAGAACATGGTGGCCTAGCTAATTAATGCTTGTGTCATCAAGTGAAATGAAGAATGATGGAACTTAGTTTTCATATGTTCTTCGTGTTCTTGAGAAAATATCATAAAACTCTATATAAGTAGGTTTATAATTTAGTTATTTTTATGTTATTGAAGTTAATTGAGTGGTAGAACATGATAACATAATATTTTGATGTTTGTGGTATCATGTTTTATCAAATGAAATGAAGAAGTTATGAACAAATCACACTTCTGACATTTCTGCCCATTTTTCGAAACTGTAAAGTCAGAATATGTTTCCGATATATAAAAGAAAGTTGTAGAGGGGAAAAATCTAATGAGAATAGACTCAAGAATCATCCAAAAATATTTTCGTATGAAAGAGTTATGAATGTTTTAGTGCTGCTGGGTCTAGCTGTCAATATTTCTGCTGGAGCAGTTTTTAATCTGCTTTTATAAACTCCATAACTTTTAATGTATAAGGAGTTAATATGTGATATTTATATCAAAAGAAAGCTCTAGAAATAAGCTAAATACAGAATCAAGAATCACTCAAAAATATTTTGAAACGAAGAAGTTATGGCCGTTTAAGCTAGTCGGGGTCCTGCAGTCTACAAACTGCAAGGCATTCAGGAATTGGACCTTAAAAATAAGGTTTTGTGTATGTAAATTTTTTTAGTTCCTGCCACCTATGGGAGTAGTTAGGCCATGTTATAAATAGTTCACGGTCCAAAGTTGAGACCATTCTGAGGTTGGTTGGACGTAATTATGGATTAAACAAGTTTTGAAATCAATTATTGAAAAAGTTGAAAATACGAAGTTAGGTTAAGATGAACTATAATAAGAGTCATGTGATGATTAATTGGTGTGTCTATGTGATTGATATTGTGTAGGACAACTGAAGAGCAATTTAGTGTAATCCTTAAAGAACGCATAAGGCAAGTTTCTAACTCTCATTCGATTTATGTATTGAATGCAAGTTTCCTAAACTTTCTCAGTCTTTATATTTGAGCAAGTATCCTAACTTCATTTGATTTCTATATTGAATGCAAGTACTCCTAAACTTTTCACAAGTATTCAAGTTATGCTATGCATAATCTGTTAAAGCTTTCAAGTTTTATTATTTACGAACTACTTATGAGTGACTGTCGATGCTATTTAACTCAGCTAAACAAATGTTTAAATATTCTATCGATTGAATTATAAATCTTTGAAATATTATTGATGTTAAATAGAGCTATCCAACTGAATTGTTTTGGTTAGGATTCTAATGCATGTATGAGATGAACAACCCTAATATTATGGGTCGTTTTGGTGACACCCCCAAATCCGGGTACTTCATTTCCTCAGGATTTGGTGTTCACAATCCAAAAACATCACATCACATCTAACTACCCATTCAAATATAAATGAAAATACTTGAATAGAAATAGAAATCTCCCATTAGAGGGTTACAACATCATTCATAAACAAATCCCAGGTCATCTAACCTTAAATAAACATCAGTGCGGAAAACATAAACGAAGTCTATTACATAAACAACAATAAAGCAAATACAACAAGTCTTCATCACTTGTTTGCTTTTCCTTTTCCTTTACTAGTAGATGGCTCGTCAGTTCTTTCAACCTTAGCTGCAATGTTATTATGCAAGGGTGAGCAATGATTGCCTAGCAAGTATAACAACAACAGTAATAATAACATGCGAAATAATTAATGGATATTTGGTTTGGATTTACTTCAATAACGTTTCTAGAATTTAGAACGCTCATCAACTATGGACTAGTCGAATCAAAAAGGGTTCGCTAGTCAATCAAGGTTCAAAAGGTGTAATTCGAGAATCAAAACTAAATCTCACAAAAGGTACGATTGAATACGTTCTATATAACTGAAGCATTACAAAGAGGAAATTAAAAACGTCTCATTGAATCCATGAAATTGAATGGGATAGAAACAATAACTTGCTCGAGTAAGTAATAGCATTATGAAACTTGTATTCTATGATAATGAAATTTAGAAACTTGCGTAAACGTAAAAGTAAGGATAAGATACTTGCCTCGTGCGTAGGCTATAAATTTAAGACTCACGTTTCTCTAATCAACATATACATTCCGTTTATAAAACAGTAACAATAATTAGTTACAGTATTATAAACACGTCAAAACTCATTCTCATCAAATCTCATTTCAATAGCTCAGTTGACCCAAACAATCAATGGGCTTATACTACCACCTTTCACAGTAATTTTAACATTCATTTTATACATTAGCCTAAGCTTTAGGTATAACCACGATTTCATACCATGATCACAAAGAAAGAATAAAATTTTTACTCTCGTCTTTTTACTCTTTTTTTTTTTTTTTTTAAGTTCCCGCCGGGGCGAGAAAAACCTTCACAAAAATCTCGCCGGGGCGAGGAATTGCTTCACAAAATTCTCGCCGGGGCGAGGGATCCCTTCACAAAATTCTCGCCGGGGCGAGAATTACGAATTCCAGTTTCTGCAGTTCGTGAAGAACGCAGAAACAGGCCAAAAATTTCCCATTTTGTTATTCTAATCGTCAAATTAAACATACTCAGACACTATAATTCATAAATAATTGTTACCCAAGCCTTCTAGCATGATTCTAACAAATTAAATGGCATAAATCATGAATCTAAGAATCAAATTAAGGTTTCTTATCATTTTTATCAGAGTTCTTCAATATTCATGAAATCACACATAACAAGTTCATTATACAACTAAATTAATCCGTTTAAAACTTGATTCCTTCATTTGTACATGCATAATCTAAGTAAGTTATCAATTTAATCAATTAACATACAAAACCAGTATCAATTTTATACATTCAACCCATGTTCATACATTGTATTACTCTGTAACTTTCTGAATTCTCATATAAACATAATTTCACCGATTAAATTACTCTAAATCATATTTAAATCATATAAAACACATAAATACATGCTTATTAACATCTAGCATCAAATTATTTAAAGATTTAGCCATACAATTTGGTTTACAGAGAACTCAGAACATGCATTCATGGAGAAAATTAAGAAAACGTAAATCAAAGGTTAAAGTCTAAGAATTACCTTTGATTTGGTGATAGATTATGCAACTAGATGAATGATTTCCTTCTTCAATTCTCAAAATTTCACAATTTTTCTCTCCTTTTCTCTCTGTATTGCTCTAACTTAAATTCTAAGAACTGATAATAATAATACGTATAATATAAACTGATTAAACATGGGTGTCAGTTAATTCATCATGGTTAACTGACCCCAACTTCCTTAAGGCCTCGTTTGGCTTGCTTAAAAAAAACTCTTCTTTTGGTTTATTTTAATAAATAGCTTATTATATAGTTTCATGTCACACTTTAATCAACTAAATAATCTTACTAAAATCAAATAAATAAAATAGAATAATTCTTCATTAAATCACATAGTCATATAAATAAAATTCTCATTTATTAATAATGACCATTTACTAAATATCTAATTAATAATTAAATTGATTAGAAATAACATTATACTTATTTAAATAATGTATTTAATCAAATAAATTCAATTAAACACATACTTTAAATATAAAAATTCTCCACATTAATCTAATTAATGTAACACATATAATTAAATTAATCTACCACAAATTCATCGATTAATCAATTAATTCAACAATCAAATCATCGAAAAATATTTATTCAATCAATAAATATTTAAAATAAGTTACAAAAATTCTCGTTCGTCACAGTTTTAATCGGTTAAATCTGGCAAGGCCGTGAGGCGCCTAAACCAAACGCATATAGTCGTTTAAAATAGAGTGTTGATCAACATAGAGTACTATAGGCTGATCACCTAGAAGTGCTCGTAAGCATATCAGTTTGCGGTTTAAATACGGTGAAACCTTTTTATGAATAAAAATAAAAGTTCAAGGTCTTATGACCGCTCAGTATGTTGTTTCAAAAATTATTTCAAACAAAAATAGAGTGTTATTCCAGTTTATTCAGAATAGTTCTCAACTATTGTTCAGTTGTTGAATAATGATGATATGATTCTTGATTTTATTGTTATGAAACTGTTATACTTGCTGAGTAATTAAATGCTCATTCTTGCTTTAAATCAAATGTTTTCAGTTAAGAGCGAGACTGCCGAGGGTTCCCGGAGGGACAAAGACAAAGGAAAAGTTAACGAGTAGGATTATATTATCCTAATATGTAATAGTTTATATTATGAAGGATTTATTCTTAAAAATGATGTAATATTTATTATTATTATTATGACGATGAATGATGTAATGGTTATAGAACCTGAGATTAGAGTAAGACATATTGCAATAATATAGTAATTACATTTATGTCAATATTATTATGATAAATGGGTAGTACCGTGATGTACTGGACCCGGGTTTAAAGGTAGACCCGGATTTGGGGGCGTTACATTAATTATTATATAATAAGCAAAATATTTTTTTTAAGTGTCCTTCCTTATATAATAATTAGTTTTCACTATCATACGAAAATATGTCATTTCACTTCTAAAAAGTAATAAATAACACTTTTATTATCATATTAATAAACTAAAATAAATTGATTTAAGTATAGTTAATGGATTTTTACTATTATAAAGTTAAAATATCTAAAATGTATCATTTAGCAAGAAAATTATATACTACAAGAACAAAACTATAGCTATTAGCTTGTTATAAGTTTTTTACTTTCAAAACTTACCTCCAATGTTGGGAGGTAGGAACAATGAACAATATAATTTTATTGTTAAAATGTGTTAGGTCTGAATTAATTTAGAATTAATCTAGAAGGGGGTTGAATAATTAATTCACGTTTATGAATTTTCGGGTGAAGGGAGTATTTATCACTTTCATTTGCCCAATTATTTAGAAATTAGAAGTCCAAATATTTAAAGTAAGTCCAAGGTAAGATTAACTAGTTGTCAGTTGTTACACATACATTATAACTCACACTATCCATAAACATAATGAAATAAAATAAATTTTTTATAACTATGTAAATTGTAATCTATGTATTGAGGATAAATTATAAATAAAAGTCTCCATAAACATATTATTAAAGTTTTAATCAAGTATTTGAGAAAAAATAATTAAATATTTAATGTAAACTTTTGAATCTAATTATAAATATTTATAGACACTACAGTATTACTCCACACACATAAAATGGACATCTACTTATTAATGAACATCTAAACATTAATAAGTAGAGCATTCATTTTGAAATTTAGGATTTCAAAATGATGAAAACTTATTTGAATTGTAATTTAGAACATAGATTATTGCATTTAACTATTTATTAAAAATAAATAAATTAACATTCATTCATTAATAAACTATACTTAAATTTTTTTTTTCTTATTCTAGTTATAGTTATGGCTGTAAATGGTAACCGAAAAATTCGTATTTGTTCGCATCCGTATTCGAAAAAAAACAGATATTATTCGTATTCGGAAAAAAGCGGATATTATCCGTATTCGGTTTAAAGGTATCCGCAAATAAACGGATACGGATACTACTGTATCTGGATCCGTATATATCCGTTTACACCCATATATCAAATAATATGAGTTACAATTATTGATGAAATAATATTAAAATACTATGCAATTGTTACTTTAATAATTATTGAATTAAAATACTATGCAATTGCTACTGTAACAATTATTGAATCAATAATTATGAAATACTGTGTAATACCATGTGCTACTGTGAAATACCGTGTGCTACTGTGTAACACCGCATGCTACTGTACTTTTATCACCGGGTATTTAAGCAATAAAAAGTGATAGAATTATGACAATTTTTATTAAAAAGGTTATTTCTATCGTTTTTGGTATCTGACAATTATGTCATTCTGGGGACCACCAATAATTAGTTATTTCGGCGCCGTCGTACTTTACCGAATATAATATTCACCAACAGAACGAATATTCACCAACAGAACGAATATTACCTGACAGAACGAATATTCTCCAACATACTTTTTATAATATAATTTGCACATCTAACCCGTAACTTTATTATTTTATCAATTTAACACCTTACGACTTAGAATAATAATTATAAGAAAATTAAATTCTCTTTATTAAAATTTCGGGGTCTTACAGTTTTGGTTCAAACATCAACTTACTAAATGCAAGAGAATTCTAGAAATTTAAACATGTCTTAGTATATAATGAGCAACTGTATTGTCTAGAAAGAATAATGAATTTTATTTGATCAAAAGAAAAAAAATACAGAGAATGAAAAAAAATTACAAGTTTATTGACTATCTTCTCGTTAGGTCTACAATCGCAGGTTTTGAGACTCTACGATCGTGGGGTTAGAAGAGTGGGTAGAGTGTAGAAAAGATATGTATAAAATAAAAGAATGTGAAGTACTTACATTTGAACTACATGAAAGTAGTATGCCCTCAAGCCAATCATATAGGATGTTATAAGAATTTACTTTGTAATCTTATTCATTTATTAATAAAAAAATTTATTTAATTAAAGGCATTCTTTATCCATGTTTAATTAGTTAAATTAAATAAATGTGATAAACTCATAGTTTTGGAGCAATGCTTTTTGAATCATGAAGAGTTCATGCTAATGGGATCTAAATTCAAGATAGCTCAAAATTAAAACGTTCCTAATCGTTGGATCACTAATGTGAGATTACTGATTCCGGATAGATTAGTACATATTATGTTTGCTCTGTTGAAGAGGATGATTGATCTTATAATCATTTGTGTGGAGACACTAAAGTAAGTATATAGGTGCTTATTGTAGAATAAGTTCACTGAACATGATTCGCTTAAGGAACACCTAATGGAGTTTTACTTGCCTGACAATAGAAGTTCTTATAGTGATAGTAGTACAAGTGATCATTGGACTTGAGATCATAATAGTATATTGTGTATTCTGAGTTATACTTTGTCATATTGCTTAAAACTCTTTGAGTATATAGGGTATGTTCGAGTATAATAAAGTGTACATGGAGGTAGGTGAATGATCAATAAATGATCTACCACTTCTAGTAAAGGGAGAGAATGTCCAATGCGATTCGATGAATGACAACTCAGAAATCTTTGGCCAAGGTGAATGAAAATTAGAAAGAAGTTTCTAATTTACATTAATCAGAGTTGTGCATTTGTGAATCGAAATACATATGATTAAATAAATAAAACTTGTCAAAAATTTCATGTTTTATGTTTGATCGGTATATTGTATGGTAGAAGGATTGAATTGTACGGTAACTATTTACTAAATAGGTCATATGTGATTAAACGTTGATTTCATATTATCTGGATAGTCATGATATACTGTTGTAAGGTGTCTCTTATGATGTAGAATAAATATTATTTATTTATATTCACATTAAAGGAGTTTAATTCATTATAAATAATATTATAATGGTTTTAATTTATTTATTCTACTACTGGTATAATTGAACCTAAAGGATCACACCGTAAAAGATAAATGTTACTCCCTCCGTCCCATATTAAACATCCTAATTGGTTTTGACACACTAATTAATAATATTTTCTTTACCTAAATTGCCCTTCTAAATTACCTTTAATTGTAGTATCCATTCATTTTTCTATGACCCTAACATTAATTATTCCTTGTTAGTTCTCACATGAATAGAAGAGATGTTATATTGATAATATGAGAGAGAAAGTGGTATAACAATACATCACTTCCCAATGTAAACCTTTTATCATTTTTTAAGTTTCCAACA
Organism: Aralia elata; assembly: GCA_034770075.1. NCBI lineage: Eukaryota > Viridiplantae > Streptophyta > Magnoliopsida > Apiales > Araliaceae > Aralia > Aralia elata. The sequence goes on along the minus strand of CM068382.1, from coordinate 27,577,592 downwards.
AAAGTTGACTACAAAGATTATGAGGGTATAAGTGAAAAAATAAGATAAAAATAGTTACTAATATGAAAATAGGACATTTATTGTGTAACATCCTAAAAAAAAATTATGACGTTTAATACGGGACGGAGGGAGTATTTTAGAAGTAATTAGCTTAATAATAATGATTTAGTATTTGGAGAAATACTAATATATATAATTAAGTATTTGGAGAAATACTAAATTATAAATTAATAAGATGAGTCTTATTATTATTATTATAAATAATTGACTTAACAATAATAATTTAGTATTTGGAGAAATACTAATATTTATAATTAAGTATTTAAAAAAATACTAAATTATAAATTAATAAGAGGAGTTTTATTATTTATTATTATTATAAATAATTTAGTTCCTAATTAGATTAAGAATTAAATTAAAATTCCAAGTCCTAAAGGGTTTAGGATGAGAATTAGTCTATATAAGGAGAGACCTTATAATAGATTAGGGTTATACACTCAATTGTTAGACAATTTTAATTGTCATTAGATTTCTATAATTCTCTACACCTAAGGAGTTAGGGGAGAAAGAATTAGGGTTAGCCACCCAAGGTTTATAAAAATCTAAATTTACTTCTTTAATAATCAGCTCTTGGTGGATCACCTTTAAAGCGCTACACACACTGAGTAGCTTGCGTTTGATCCGTGGATTGGAAGAAGCTTAGAGGATCAAAGGATTGGAACTTGAAGATCATATCAAGGAGTTGATCATCTTCATAAGGTATATCTTTTATCCTTCCTCAATTAATAATATCGCATAAGGTGATTCCTGGGATTGTAGAAAATTTTAAATTCAATTTATGTCATGTTTCCGCTATTTATACATGTGATTGTATATATGTTCATGTTTCTACAAACTTTCACTATGCTCTACGTTCATAGTATTTGACTTAATAGCATGTGTTTGCAGACTTGTCCATCACATTGGGATCTATGAATTTCACCTTATTGTACTATCCTGAACTCATTTCATCCTTATCTCCACTGGTGATCTTCCTTCTGGCAAAATTGCATGTGCGGGAATAGTGTTGGGCAAGAGTATGAATATTTGTATACCTTTTGAAAACTCATGATACCTAGCTATAATCCCTTTGTGCTTGAGCTCTTATGAGAGGAAGTGTTGGCAGAATATAGTAGAGTGTTTCATCTACTCTACGATCTGCAATTGAGACTTCAACATTCTCAGTATTAGGGATATCCTCGTAGAGCTCTCTTCCTCCCCGTGAATTTCATCCGCCATTTCACCAGAAGTAACAAGTTGAAAAGATGGGCGAGTGGTGAGGTAGACTACCAGAAACGTGTTCACGCACAACCATTTTAATGATTTAATTGAGTCAACAGAAGATTATGTATCATCAACTTGTTGCGGATTGACTTGTGGTTATTAAACTTTAGCATGAGCCTCCCCATCAACAGTTGACTCACTTCTTTTCTTGGGTTCATCATACTCCTTTACCTACTATCTCCTTTTGGCATTCTTCTTCACGGTCATCTTCTTCAACCTTTTGGCTTGGAGTTTTGGCCCAGGCATTGAAATTTTCAGAGCCATTTCTTTATTATCAAGCTCATTGGTCATCCCAGTCGTCTCAACTTCAACATTGGACTCAAGCATATCAGTCGTCCAAGTCATTTCTTCTCCAGCAGGCTCTACGATTGAAGAGTGTGACTCTACGATTGGCTCTGCTTCGTCCATAATATCAGCTTCTTATCTTTCTTTGGTTTCTTCAAACCCTTCATTACTGTTTCTTGTTTGTGTCATTCCTTAGCTTCTTCTCTCTTTATCTCCAATTGTTTCTTATTCCATTCTTTAATTGTTAATCCTTCTTTTGCTATAGCCTTAGCATCTTCTTGGTTCCATGCCTCCCAGAACCTCTCAGCATAAGCTGCCATTACCTCAGTTATTGTCACTATAGGAGGCTTGGTAGTGAACTTTCTTATTCTCTTCCCCTTTAAAGTAAGCTTTGAGGCAAGGTCACCAAGGACCTTTGTAGCCATACTCTTTTTTTCTGTTTCAATTTCCCTCTTCTCAGGGACATTTGATTGACCTGCATCAACAAGTTCTTCCTGAGAGTCCTTAGGAGTTTTCTCCTTCTTTAACTTCTTAAGGCCATGCTTTTTGGCCTTGCTGTGAATTGGAGTCATTTTTATCTTTTTCTTATGCTTCTCTACAGTTGAAGCCACATTAGCAGAGGTCTCAGGCGTAGCTGAGCCTTGAGATTCCTCCTCTTTACCCTTAGTCAATTTCCTCTTCTGCTCCTTCTATACAGGCTTTGGACTTCAGTAACAGTCCTTTCACTCTCATTTTACACTTTGATTTGTTTATCTTTACTGGATTCCTCTTCCAGTTCTCAAATAATTTCTTCATAATCTTCTTATTTACATTTAGAGGCTATCTATAATTCTCCCCAATGTGTTGTTTCAGCTTCTTTTTTAACAAGATGCTTATGAACCTCCCATAATACATCTTGGGCAGAGGTTTTCCATCCTTTTTTTCTCTTCTCAACATTCTTAAACCACTTGGAGGTCCATTCAAATAATACTACCCCATAGTTAATCTTGAACTCTAACGTGATTGCAGACATAACTTAGAGTTGTAGCTCACTGAAAGAATTATGCGCAAAGTCTTTGCAGAGGATGAACTTCCCTACAATGTCGACAAGGAACTTAAAGTCATGGGGAAAATCTTTCTTCTTGTATCCTTTGGTTTCTGGGTTCTTCTTCTTGAAACCCATAAAGTCCAATCCCTTCTTTATCTCTACGGTGTCGAACCCAGTATATCTAAAGTTAATGAAACCCAAAAGTAATCCTAACTCGCTGGGTTCTAGGGTTACGATTATCCCCATCACCCTGGTCTTGATCTCTCCATCCTTTTCTCTCTCATTTAGGTAGAATTCTTTAACAAATTTAGAGTAGACTCTGGTGTTTGGACTCAGAACCTCCATAAATCCTACCTTGCTCACTAGATTCAGGATGGTACGAAAGTGAGATTCCACGCCTTTAAATTCATCAAAGCACAACTGGTTTCCTAGGATGACTTGGCTAGATGACATGATTTCTACGGTTGATTTGAACTAACACGTAAAGAAATCTAAGTTAGGGCTTTGAAATCGTAGGGCAAACTAGGGCTTGTGAAAGAGAGAGAGAGAGTAAAGTAAGTAATACCAAATGAACCGGTGAAAATGAAAGTTAAAATCCAAAAGATGTATATACTTCCCTCTTAATTTTGTGACTGGGACACGTGCTGAGTTTCCATAGGCAACGTCGACTTATATAACTGCAGTACACAGCTATAACAGTTACTTTTTGTATGTTTGACGCACTTTTGTCAGTAGATATTATCACGCCCTTTAAATCAGTTTTATCCACTCAACGATTTCTTTAATTAGGATACAATATCGTAGACTTCTTCCTCATAGAGTAATTTAACTCAACAATTCTTATTCGCTCTATGATCCACTCTACGATCATTCAAAAGTTAGAGTTCATTCTACAATCTCATTCATGCATGTTTAGTCTTACAAGGCAAATATTATGAACTTAAATTTAATATTCCTAATTCACTTATTAACTTATTAAATCTGGATTCATCTAATGGTTTTCTAAACGCATTAGCCAATTAATTTTTTGTTGGAATAAAATGCAAAGTAATATTTCTATTTTGTGCATGATCTCTTATAAAGTGATGCCATATTGTAAAATGCAAAGTAATATTTCTATTTTGAGCATGATCTCTTATAATATGATGTCTTATATCAATATATTTGGTTCTAGAATACAAAACAGGATTGTGTGTGATTGTTATAGTACTAGTGTTATTACAAAATATAAGAATAGACTTAAAATCAAACCCATAGTCAGCTAACTGATTCTTCAACCATAGGATTTGAGCACAACAGCTACTAGTAGCAATGTATTCAGCTTCTGCAGCTGAAGTTGATACTGAGTTTTGCTTCTTGTTGAACCATGAGACTAGTCTTTTCCAAGGAATTAGCAAGTTCCACTAGTACTTTTCTTATCTATTTTATATCCTAGAAAGTCAGCATCTGAATAACCAAATAGATTAAAGGGAGACTCCTTAGGATACCACAAGCCCAAATTTGGAGTATCCTTGAGATAGCTAAAAATCTTCTTAACAGAAATCAAATGAGATTCCTTATGATTAGCTTGAAATCTAGCACAAATATATGTAGAGAACATGATATCAAGTTTACTAGTAATTAAGTACAGGAGAGAGTCAATCATACCTTTGTATTGTGTTATATATATCAGCACTTTTTACTTTTTTCATCATTGTCTAGCTTAGTTACAACAGCCATTAGAGTTTTTATAGTGTAGTTGATTCCATGTCATACTTCTTGAGTAACTCTTTGATGTACTTACCTTGGTTGATGATATTCTTTCATCAGTTTGCTTCACTTGTAATCTAATGCAAAAATTCAGCTCTCATATCATGTTCTCTCAAATTTGCTCCGCAGAAGCATGGCAATCTCTCACATAGCTTTTCATCAGTACAACCAAATATAATATCATCAACATAAATCTGTGTTAGTTCCCTGGGACACAATAGAGATCTAGAAGGGGGGTTTGAATAGATCATTTTTAAAACTTTTTCCGTTTATAGCAAAAGTACAACAGTTATGATTAATGGAATCAATTCATGCACAGTGGAATATACTTTAAGAACCCCTTCGAGGATAATCTCAGTTCTATAACCTATGATATGGCTGAAAACAGATATGGCAGTTGTTGTATAGAATGTAAATGACATAAGGTAAATGACACGAGAGGTTTTATGTGGTCCGAAGACTGAACAACTCCTACTCCACTCTTCTACTTCAACAAGTAGGAAATCCACTGAGAATTTAGTCACTAAGACAAGGACAATCCGCCCTCCTCGAGTCCAGCAGACATGGGTTGTTTTTAGTCCCTCGGACAAAGATCCTCTGACCCTCTTCAAGTCCAGCAGACTTGGAACTCCAATTCACTAAGAACTCTTCAAAGCCAGCAGCCTTGGAACTCTGTAGACTAAGACCCGCAGCCTTAAAATCTCTTGTACCCTTTGGTACTTAGCAAGTCCAGCAGACTTGACTTTGGTTTAGTCACTTAAGACAAGGACGTTCCGTCCTCTTTGGTGTGTTGTTTGTTGTTGGGTTGTTTTACTAAGATGAACTTTGATCTCCTTCATCTTCAAGTACTTAGCAGTTGTTGGTGATCATCTTCTGGATACTGCTGATATTTGTCGTTGATGCTCTTCTCCTTCTGGTATTCAGCAGATACAAATGATCACTCTTGATGTACTGCTAAGTTCTTCATAAGCTTTGTACTTAGCAGTCTTTGAACACAGGTTGTCTTGTGTATAGAATTTGTTATGTATCTTTTTCTCTTCAGCTTGGAGTGTTCATGGTTGATCATAGAGTCATTTTTCTATATGTGCTTTCAGCGTTGTTACTCTTGATCTTGGCTTCTTAGCTCATATGCCAGCACTTTTGCATACTTCTCATGTTGCAGTGAAGTTTTTAGCAGATTTGTTCATTCGGTGTTCTTACTCTTGTTCACTCACACACCTTTCAATTTTGACGCATTTTGCCATATATAGATTCCGTAATCTTTTCCGTTTAGAATCCTGCCGTTACTAGCTTTCCGTTGCAAATCTTCCCGTTGAAGTAATCCCTTTCTGCAAACTTCTTTATTATACCAATGAATATTTTACTCCTTGAAGTCTGCTAGTGATGGTTGAGTCAGCTTCCATTAACTGGTACCAAGGTAGTAGAGTCATGTGTGCTGACTTTTGCTGCAGTAAACATGGCTGTTTGAATCCCACTAAGATTGTTTCCCTATTTTTCTTATTTAAGTACTAAGCCGCTCATCTCGGGATAATTTAACCTAAGTGCTCTGATATCTTCAATCCTTGCACTTACTTACTCTACGATCAACTAGGTTGTAGCCTGTTGCTTCTGATCGTAGAGTTATTTGCTTGCTTCATATTTTGGCCTTATGGTTATGCATGTACACTGCCTTGGAGCTCGTAGAGTGACTGACAGCACTTGCTCTACGCTTTAATGTGTTTCTTACCATTCTGCAGTGTGGCCATTTATGTGCTCTATGATCTCCATTGAGCTTTACGTTCTCAGAGCATAGATTCATAATCTTGTTGAGCATTTGTTGTAGCTTACTTATCATAGAAGGTTGCTCTATGTTCTTCAGACGTTAGCTCTGCAGACTCTTTCTTATCATAGAGGACTGCTCTATGATCTTTAGGTGTTATCTTCAGTCTTGCAGAGGAATGCTCTATGTTCCTTAGATATTGTCTCTGTTGTTATGCCATAGAGGACTGCTCTATGATCTTCTGATGTTTTAGCACCTTCATTGTAGAGGACTGCTCTACTATCTTCAGACATTATCTCTGTTGTGCTTCATTTAGGCTGCCAGAGTGTCTTTGTTATCTTTGGCTCAACTCTACGATTACTTGATCAGGCTGATGCGTTGTCACTCTACAATCTTGTCTAAGGTGCAAGTCATAGAGTTTTGATGGAATCGTAGAATGTATATTTGAGCTGCCTTGTGATCTCTGTTAGAACTTGATGCTTCAGATACACTCTAAGATCTTCGATTGTCTGATAGCTTATGAACAGCTTACTTAGTAGTCTTTATGAAGATTGCTACTTTAACTTTAAGTGCTCAGGCAGAGGTTCTTCTACGTTGTTGCTTGATTGTAGATTCTTCATAGGAGTCGTAGAGTGACTAACTGTATTGACTCTACGAACCCAAGAACAAGAGCTCTACGATACCGAATGAGCCCTGTGACAGGTCGAGCCTTACTCTACATTTGCCCTGCAAGCTCTGCGATGACATGCTCAACTCTACGTCTGTTCTTTGATCACGCCAGAGTTGCTCTACGATGCTGAGATGAAAATCTGCGACTGACCAAGCCTCACTCTACGATCCTTTGATGACTGTTCTGCGAATTGTCTGACTGCTTTACGATCATGATAGCTTTAGCAGTTCTACTATGCTCTACGATCAGTCTTACCTTTGCTTATTACATATATCATTTCTGCTCATAAGATCAACCTAACAAGTTTGATCTTTTTCTATTCTAAGTCCTTTGTACATCAACTTTAAAGGACTTTACAACACTCAATGTTACAAATATGCTTTGATCAAATAGATGTTAATTCAGCTTAGATCAACTTAACATATTTAATCTTTTCATTCTAAGTCCTTGTACATATAGATTTCATTAAGGACTTTACAAGGCTTTATTTGTATGAATGTTCTTCTTATCATTTTGTTATCAATCAAATCATATATAATGAATAATAGTAATCTCATGCAGATCTTTTAACAATCTCCCCCTATGAAAATGGACTTAAACGTCTCATGCAGATTCCCAACAATCTCCCCCTATTTGATGATGACAAAAACATTTATAGCATATCATTCAATTCAAGTAATTCATGCAGATGTATGAGTGTTAATGTGACTTAAGATACAGTGAGTCATTATATTGCTAGACCAAGAGATATGAATGAAATGATGTGCATTGAGAATAATCATTCATATGATATTTATACTAAGCATGCCATAAATCTTAAAAACGTACAGTCCACACGCTATATTAGTTCAACAAGGAGATCCTATATCTAGATTAGCATATGACAGTTAATTCCTCCTTGCTTGTTAGAAATGTACCTTTTTCACCTTCTTCTTGTTGATTCATACTTGGATACCTTGTGATTGCTTTCAGCTGCTATTTTCTTCTAGTTCTTCTGCATTCTCCTCTGGCTCTTGCTCCCCCTCAGATCTTGCTACTTTTCTTTCAGCTTCTTCTTTTTCTAGCTCCCCCTCAGTTGTAGGCGTTTTATCTTTGTTCTTCAGTTTCAGCATCTTGTCCTTCTTTTTTGTGACAGCTTTCCTGCTCCTCTTTTTATGCTTTATCTTTTTCTCCCCCTTTTTGTCATCAATCATTTGGAAAAGATACTGAACTTGGTTAATGAGTTTTTCGACTAGGTAGGAGGTATTTCCAACTTCCATTTTCACCTCCTGCTGGCCGAGTTCCAGTTGTTGAGAGAGGGACTGGTTGAGATTGTAAATTTTCTCTGAGAGAGACTGAATGGATCTCTCATTTTGCTTTTGAAGTTTCAGGGCTTCTATCTTCTGTTTCTCAATGGACTCAAGATATATCTGATCTCTTTGATGAAGTTTGATAGACATATCTGTGAATGATGCTTGCAGCTTCTTGTAGAACTCATTTTCTTCACCTTCAGGCATATCCTTTACTGCAGCAGTAACTGAGGAAATATTTCCAAGCAACACTTCTGAGTTTTTTAACAACTCTTGATTAATCAAGGGATCTTCAAGGATTGGTGCAGTTGGCTTGGTTTCTCGCTCTTGTAGATGTTTTCAAGAGCAGTTACTATATCAAAGAAATCTTTGTTGGATAAGAAAGGAATATCATAGGGTATTTCAGTGAAGGTATTTGACCTTTGAGGGAGTTTGACATTTGGCTGGGACTGGAAAGCTGCAGTCGTAGAGTCAGGGGGCTCTACAACCATTGACTCTACGGTCTTGGTTTTTGATTTGCCTTTATCAAGGTCTTCCAGCATATAATATGGAATGTATATACCTCCAGCATGCCGGTAGACTTTGAAGTGTTGGGAATTCTTGATCAGCATCTTTATAAAGGATTGAACTCTTGGGAAGTTCTGAGAGATTATCTTCAGATTTGGAAATTATGAGTAACACCAGCTGATGAAACTCTTATCTCCAAGTGAAATGGCCTTCAACCAGGGTATCTATGGGTAGAACCATGTCAGTTGTTGACTGTCATGATCATGTAATACTGTAGCTCGATCCAGATCAATATCTTGAAAATTATTAAGTAGATCCTCTATGGTCATTAATACTACTTTAATTTGTCTGTTGCCATGATCTATCCATCTTGTTGGCAACACAGCTCCTGGTTTGTCACAAGCCTCCAGCACTATCCTTCTTCGAATTCTTGTGGCTGCTGGGAGTGGATCAGAGTTGCTTTCATCATTTTCTGAGTTGGAGTCCTTTAGTGCTTCATCCTCTTCCATTGCTTCCTTTCCTTTACTAATGTCAATCTCTCTGGCATTCTTTTCCTTTGAACTTGGTTCCTTTATAGTCATTCTCTTTGACACTTTTACTGGCTCATCAGCCACTTCTTCTGACTGTTCTTCATTACTTGTTTCCAAATCAACATCATCTTCTATTGATTCATTAAGAGTCTCTTTAGTAGACACAACTTCATCCTCACTTTCTGATTTTGAGTCATTTGTGGTCATATCCTTTTCAGCAAACTCATTACTTGATGCCACAGTTTTACTGATCTTTGCAGCTTCTTCTTTATCAACCTCATCATCATCTCCAAGATCAAACATCTTAGGTGGAATACCTTCTTTATTCCTATGACTTGGGAATTTCATCATTTATTGAAGGCGTGCACTTTGTCTTCTCTTTGCAGGCTTAACAACATGAATTTCAGATGCTTCTTCCTCTTCTTCAGATTCACTTCTAGGTTATGAGGAGCTCTTTAAGGAGGTTGTTGGAGAGTCTTTCTCAACTTTCAACTTCTTATTTGTTGATTTTGAAGGAATAGACACAGGGGATAGAGAATCATCATATTGTGAAGATTCATTCTTCATGGTGCTTACTTTCCTTTTTTCTTTGTCTGCTTTGGAAATCTCCTTGCTGCTCCTACCAGACACCCTTAATTTCTTATTCTTCATGGGATTCTTCTTCCAGTTGTCAAACAATTTAGAGACATAATTTTGTTGACATTTAGAGTTTCTCCCTCATTATCCCCAATCTTGCTTTTCAGCTTCTTTTTCAGTATGATACTTAAGAACCTTCCATAGTATACCTTTGAGACAGATTTTTCTGAGGCCTTCATTTTCCTGACCTCATTGGCTAACCAATCAAATAGCACAGTACCAAAGTTTATCTTCTACTTCAAAACAATGGTGGCCATGATTCTTAGTTGTAGATCACTCACAGTATCATGAGCGGTATCTTTGCATAAGATACATTTACCCACAATCTCTGTTAGGAACTCAAATTCCTTAGGAAATTCCTTTTTCTTCATCCCCTTCAGATGAGGATTCTTCATATACCACATTAGTCTCATGCCTTCATCATTGTCAATTTCTTTCAGAGATGATAGACCTTGATTGGCAAACCCTAGGCATTTATTGATTTCTGTAGCACCCATCTTTATGTTGGTTCCTCGAACTTTGGTGGACAGAACATCATCATTGATTGCTGCATTCTGATAGAACTCTTTTACCAGATCAGAGAAGATTTTGGTGTCAGATTTTAAGCATTCTGAGAACCCTGCTTGCCTTACGATTTTGAGAATATCCTTGAACTTTTCTTCTGATTCCCCAAACTTGTCGAAACTAAGTTGAATACTTGATATGACTTGACAATTTTCCATTACAAGGGTTTTGATAAAATGAAGGATATTTGGCTGTAGATGGATATTTGAAATAATATAGGTTTTTGGAGTTTCTGGAAGTTGGTGATTTGGGTTTGCTGAAGGTTTGATGATTTTAGGGTTTTGGGAGTTTTGCACGATTTTGAAAGAAGATAGATTTTTATAACTGATAGGAAAGAACAACCATCAGTATTTGAATTTTGACCTACATCAGTTTCCTCTTCTTTTTGCAGAGGACACGTGTAGGAAAACCATTTGTTGATCGTGGTCTCAACCTTTTGTAACTTCCACACATGTTGCACATCAGTTACCCTGGCTTACTCTTGTCATGAGAACGTGGTTGTTTTCTTCCTTGACCATTGACTTAGCCTATTCGTAGAGTGGTTTGATATCCTAGCTTTTCACTCTATGATCATTTCTTGAGAGCAGACTTTGGTTATTACTGCTTGATCACAGATATCACAGTTCGCTGGCCTTGAGGTTTTCATTGAAGCTTCTTATTTCCTTTTTTGCATGAACTGTGATTGGCACATATCTTGGTGGACGCAGTCTTTGATGAGAGGAATTCCATTTATATCTTGAAGTAGCTTCCTCCTAGAATGTGTGCTTTAAGTGCTTAGAGGAAGCCTTGTTTCAGCATGGCTTGGATAATGACCGTTTTCATAACTTGTGAGTTGTCCTGTACTGATAGGTGAGCTGGATTGGCTGCTTGATGACGACTTCCTTTTAATACCAGCTTCTTTCTCTTCTAAAAAATCCCATGATCAACATTTCCTTTATGAGTGCAGCTTTTCTCCTTTGTTTCTTTGACACCTTTAGTTCTGGAGAGATTCAGGTAATGCATTCCATTCAGTCCTTCAACAAGGTTAAGGAAGCTTAGAAAGGGCAGGCAATTAGTTTGAAACTTAAGGCTTGGTTTGTCTCTGAGGCGCTTATCTGAGGAAAGACTGTATTAATGTGGTGTAGAGAATGTCATCATTGTATTCCTATAGTTTGGTTTACCGGCTAGGAATGAATTGTGAGGCTGGTATTTAGCATTGAGAGAATATATAGGAAAGGTGTTTGTATAGGTTGCCATCATAAGGTCAGTACACTCTACGATTTGGATGTCAACCGTAGTGACTCAATGTTTTGGGACAGTGTTGGTGGCTTGATCATCACTCGTAGAGTTTAGAGACTCTATGATCAGGGATGAGGTTTCACTTGGTTTATCATCTTCTGGCTTCTCCTCAGCTTGAGCATTAGTTGGCTTCGAAACTGCAGATTGCTTCCCTTCATTTTGTGCATTGTTGGACTTAGCCAATTGTTGCTCCCCCATAGTTGATGTTACCATCTCATGACTGAATTTTTTCATTATTGGGTCGTAGAGTATTTCCTTTGACACTGTGAAAGTAGTATGCACACAAGCCAATCATATTTGATATGATGTAGCATATACTTTGTAATCTTATTCGTCTATTAAAGGCATTTTACTTTATCTACATAGTGCTGTTATATTAAATGTGATAAACCCATAGTTTTGAGCAATGCTTTTAGAATCATGATGGTGATCATGCTAATGAGATCTAAATTCAAGATAGCTCACAAACTAAAATCGTTCCTAATCGTTGGATTACTAAAAAGGGGATTAGTGAATCTGGATAGATTAGTACATACGTTGCTTGCTCTTGTGAAGAGGATGATTGATCTCATAATCATTTGTGTGGAGACACTAAACCAAGTATGTAGGTGCTTATTAGAGAATAAGTTCACTGAACGTGGCTCGCTAAGGAATACCTAATGGAGTTTTACTCGCCTGTCAATAGGAATTCCTCTAGTGATAGTAGTACAAGTGATCCTTGGACTTGAGATCATCATAGTATCTTGTGTATGATGAGTTATACTTTGACATGTCCCTTAAGACCTTTAGGGTATATCAAAGGGTATGATTGGGTATAATAAGTTATACATGAAGATAGGTGAATGATCAACAAAGAATCTAACACTTCTAGTAAAAGGAGTGAATGTCCTATGTGATTCGATAAATGACGACTCAGAAGTCTTTGGCCAAAGCAGAATGAAATTAGAAAGGAGTTTCTAATTTGCATTAATCAGAGTTGTGCATTTCAGAATCGAAATACATATAATTAAATAAAAATAAGACTTGACAGTAATTCCATGTCTTATATTTAATTGGGACATTGTATGGTAGAAGGATTGAATTGTACGGTAACTATGCACTGAAAGGTTCTTTTATGATTAATGTTGAAATCTATATTATCTGGAAAAGTCGTTGATCGCTAAGGGGGCTTACCCTTATTGTAGAATAAATATTATTTATTTAAATGAATTAAATAGTTTAATTTATTTATTTAAATAAGATTAGAATTGTTCTAATTGATTTATTCACAACCGGTTTAATATGGAGAACCTAAAGGGTCACACCGCAAAAGGAAAATATTTATTTAAGAAGTAAATGGCATAATTGTAATAATAAGTTAAGTGTATTTAATTTAGTCTATGGAGATAGAATAAATTAAATAGCTTAATATTTATTATTTAATATTTTAGAAATATTAAATATAAATTAATAAGAGGAGTCTTATTATTATTATTACTATTACTATTATTTAATTCCTAATAGGGATTGGGAATTAATTAATAGAAGTACTCTCACATTAATTCCTAATTGGATTAGGAGTTTAATTTAATTAAAGGAGTTTAATTAGAATAGAAACCCTAATCCTAAATAGTTTAGGGAAGGGTTTTCCTACATCTATAAATAAGAGAAGTCTTATCATAGATTAGGGTTACACACTCTTGCATAAGAATTGTAGAGAGTACTTACAATTTCTATAGAGATAGAAACTAGGGTTTTGCCAACACCCATCTTCTTGAACAAGTATTATTCCTTGGTGGATCACCTCTAGAGGCCAAACACTTGGGTGGCTAACGTTGATCAAAGGAAGGAATTTAATCGGTGGAATTCAAGGAGAACGTGAAGGAATTGGAGGTGAACTTGTACCTGAGGAAGCTAGAATTCTACAAGGGTATAATTCTTATTCTCCATCTCTTTCGTTTAATTAATAATTGTGCATAAAGAAAGATCATGGTGATGGTTTGTATAAAATTTTAAAATCTGATTTTATCGCGCTTCCGCACTATTTATGTAATTTGATTGCATATTCGCGCTATGTACAAACCTAACAGTGGTATCAAAGAGCCAAACTTTATGCGAATTATTAATTGTTTTGATTCTGTATATACATTGATATGTGTTAAGAACAATTTAATTGGGCATAATTGTTTGTGTAAAATTATTTTATTTTTTTATTTATTTTGATTTTATTTATTTTCAATTAAGATAAAAGGTTTATTTTGAATTGGAATATAATTAAAATTAAAAGTTTTATTTGAACTTGGAATTGGATTCTACGTTAACTAGAATAAAGGAGTTTATTCATATATGGAATAGGATTCCATGTTTCCTAGAATAAAGGAGTTTATTCACATATGGAATAGGATTCCATGTTTCCTAGAATAAAGGAGTTTATTCACATATGGAATAGGATTCCATGTTTCCTAGAATAAAGGAGTTTATTCACATATGGAATAGGATTCCATGTTTCCTTAAAAATAAAGATGTTTATTTTGATAAGGAATAGGATTCAACATATTTTATTTTCCAATAATTTTAAGTTAAAAATAAAGGTGTTTATTTTAAACTTGAAATTGGTTTCCATATTAATTAAAATAAAGGAGTTTATTTTGATTTGGAATTTGATTAAAAATAAAGGAGTTTATTTTTATTCAAAAAAATTGGATAAATTAAAATAAAAGAGTTTATTTTGATTTGGAATATGATTAAAATAAAGAAGTTTATTTTAATTGAAATTGGATTTCATGATAACTAATTAGAGTTGGAATTGGATTCCATGATAACTAATTGGAGTTGAAATTGAATTTTATACTAACTAATATTGCCCATTAAATGATATCAATGCATATATGGAATGGTTTTATTATTCATGGGATGAATGTTATTTATTGATACATATAGAGATATGTATGATAATAAATAGGGATTGATTATGGACTATTGACCAATGTGTGATTGGATTTATTTTAGTGGATGCTTGAATGTATGGGTTTTTATAAATGGGGTCTGCGTACCTCGTCTTCTCTAATTTTTTCTTAATGTAAATTCTATCTCCCTCCTATGTACTTCCCCTTGACTGCTGATCAAGGTTTCTATTTATTGTAAATAGTTTTTGTAATAGGACAAGTTAGAATTAATTTTGAAGAATTGAAGACAAAGGAGCAAGGAGCGCTTGAAGACCCGTTTGTAATGGAGCCCGGGTTTAAATGTAATAGTTATATTTAAATTTAATTCTTGCACCCTAGGTTTGACCTTTTGGTTCACTTGGTGGCTCTAGTGAACTAAACTAGAATAAAAGTCCATAATCAATCCGGGTAGAATATAGTATTCTATATGTGCATGCTTACTATGTATATATTATATATTATACAACATGCTTCGCATGTTTAATAATATGACGCGTATTTTATATATATATATGTGCATGCGCGCTAAACAAGATGAGACAAATAATAACAAACCCCTCAAAGAAATTATATTAAGTCTTAAGCGTTCAAAGATATTTGGAATATCGAACGTCGCCTTCTAGCATGGTAAAGCGATAGAGTATTAAATATTTAATATGAGTTTGTTGTGTCACACAAGGCAAGTATTAAATATTTAAGATGTTGCTTTATCACATTTGATGCTTATACATAGACTGAACGATACTGTTTTGTTGTGTCACACAAGGACAATGTTTTTCTTTCGAATATATGGAAGTGCTAGGTTGGACTTAACTTAGATAATTTTGATTCGGATGTGTCACACTTGATCAAAATAATCTAAGAGGCAAAATACAAGGAGTTACATAGTGATGTAATTGACAATAGTTGTCTACCTATTTATTTATATATAGTTTGTTGTGTCACACAAGGCTATATACATTTGAAATGGGATCCTTATTCTCACTAGCAAATCTTTAATTAGATTTGCCGAACTATATAATGAGGGTAATATGGTTTGATGAAAATAGTGGGAGATATCAATTTAAAATAAAGACCTAATTTATTTTGGTAATTAATTAAAAATGAATGTATGCTAAAATGTTGTTAAATTACAAATTCATTTACAGAATTTTACGATGTCTAATTCACTATCACTGCATAGCATATTAGATGCTAATTAACCGGACCGAATTACACGGACTAGTTAAGGAATTTGAGAATAGTTCTCAAGGCTGAAAAGTTATCTTATGTCCTTAATATATCTATCCCTGCAATGGTTGCAGACAATGCCTCTGAGGAAGAGATTGCTACTTTTAGAAAGTGGCAAGATGATGCATAGTTGGCTCAATGCATCATGCTCGCATCCATGAGTAGTGAGCTTCAGCGTCAGCATGAAACTATGGATGCTCCTACTATACTCTTGCACCTTCAAGGAGTTGAAGGGTGAGGAAAGTAGGACTATTAGATATCAGATATCTAAGGAGCTCTTCCGATCTAGAATGACCGATGGCACTACAGTATAGACAAATGTCCTAAAATGATCAATATGATTGAACAATTGGGACAACTGTGTTTTAATGGATGGAGAGTTGATCCAAGATTTGATCTTGCAATCACTTCTGGACTCTTTCTCACAAATTGTTGTGAATTTCCACATGAACAAGTTATATGTCAGCCTGCCTGAGTTGCTTAAACATGTTGAAAACTGTAAAGAGTCACTTTCCAACCAAGAAAGACCAAGTCTTACTGGTAGATGATTCTTCCAGGAAGCGGAAGAGGGCCAAAGGATCTTCTTAAAAGAAGAACAATTCAAAGAAGGTAAATGGAAGGACAAAAATAAAGGACAATAAGAACAAGACTGATGCAGATAGCAAAGGAGTTTGCTTCCACTGCAATAAGCCTGGATACTAGAATTAAAACTAGAGGGTAACCAGAAGAAGCTTAGTGAAGCTTCGGTTACAAATATGGGTTTGTTCATGATTGAAATAAATTTTTCTATAAGTCAAAGTTCTACTTGGGTATTGGATACCAGCTGTAGTTCTCACGTATGCAATCCAATGCAGAGACTAAGCAGAAGTAGAAAGCTAAACAAAGAATAAGTAATCTTACGCGTGGAGAATGAAGCAATGGTTGCTGCATTAAACCGTTAAGAACTTATAGTTTAGCATTGCCTACGGGCAAGTCTATTAAGTTAATAAGTTGTTATTATGTTCCAGTTCTCTTTAGAAACATTATTACTTCCGTTGTTGGACAAGGAAGGTTCTGGTATTATATTTAAGAACAATTGTTGTTTCTATTTATAATGATAATGTTTTGTTTGAAACTGGAAGATTACTTGATAGACTTTGTATACTTGACTTACATGAAAATTATTTTGCAAATTGAACAAACTAGTAAAAGAAAAGGGGGTGGTCATTCAAAGAGTTGAATGTGTTTATTTGATGAAATACAAGTCTGAATCATTTGAAATGTTCAAAGAATTCAGAAGTGAAACATATTGACAAAGTATTAAGATTCTTTGATCAGATCGAGGAAAGAATACTTGTACAATAAGTTTCTAGATCATCTCAAAATGGTATTTTCTCATAATGGACACTTCCTGATACGCAATAATTAATTGGTGTATCTAAAAGGAGAAATTGTACCTTGTTGGACATGGTGCAGTCCATAATGATTTTTACCGACATTCTAGTATCCATCTGGGGTTATGCCCTAGAAACGGCTGCATATCTACAAAATAAGGTAACCTCAAAAATCTGGCCCCAATACTCCATAAAGGTTATGGATAGGGAGGATTCCTATTCTTAAGTATGTTAAGATAAGGGGTTGTCCAACTTATGTGAAAAGGTTTCAAAGATAAGTTTGGGACAAAATCTGACAAGTGCAAATTTGTGGGATATCCTAAAGAAAGTTTAGGGTATTATTACTATAATCCTACACGCTGCCTTCTTAGATAAAGGTGTTTATCATTGAAGAAGCTAGTGGGAGGAATAGATCTTGAAGGAGTTCAAGAACCACAAAGCACTTTAAGTCGAACCGAGGAACCTATAGATAGACCTATTGTACCACAACCGAATCATAAATCTGGAAGAGTACCGAAGATACCTGGGAGGTATGGATTCATCATAGAGGATGATGATGAGGTACGCATCATAGAGGATGATGATCCAGTTATATACGATAAGGCTATGAGTATAAGATACTCAGAGAAATGGTAGATGGCCATAAAATCCGAAATGGACTCCATGTATGAGAACCAAGTATAGACTCTGGTTACTCCACATAAGGGCTTAGAGCTTAGAGTGTGAATATGGGTCTTTTAAGAGAAAGACTGGGGAAAATGGCAAGGTAGAGACCTATAAGACCAGACCTGTTTAAAAGGTTTTTCAAGTCAAGGAGTTGACTGTGATAAAACCTTATTACCGGGTAATGCTCAAGTCCATTTGGATTTTACTTGCGATTGCAGCTTATTACAAAATCTGGCAAAATGGATGTGGAGACGTCCTTCCTCAATGAAAAACTTGAGGAGAATGTATGTATGATACAGCCAGAGGAATTTGTTTCAAAGGTTGAAGCAAATCGTGTTTTAAGCTACAATGATCCATTGATGGATTGAAGCAAGCTTCTCAAAGATGGAACATTCATTTTGATGAGACAATCAAAAGAGTTTGATTTTATCAAAAACGGGAATGAACCTAGTGTATACAAAAGGGTCAGTGGGAGCGCTGTGACATTCTTGGTATTATATGTTGATATACTACTGACAAGGAATAACACACCAATGCTACAATCAGTAAAGATAAAATTGTCTAAACATTCCTCCATGAATGACTTGGGAGGAGCATCCTATAAATTGGGGATATAAGTCTATATAGATAGATTTAAAAGGATGTTCGGCTTGACCCAAGGAACGTATATTCATTTGATGCTAAAGGCGTTTAGCATGGCAAACTCCAAGAGAGGTCTCATGATGATGAGCCATGGAGTGTATCTCTCTAAAATTGTCCCCAATTGAAAGAGAGATCACATGAGTTACTATCATGTATGCAATGAATATACCGGGCTTGATGTTGATCAGTCATATTCTGGAGAAGATCACTGTAAGACAGTGATAAACATCTTTAAGTACTTAACCGGTATTGAAGATGTAATCATAATTCATGGTAGGTTTGAATTAAAACTAGAGGGCTAAACAGACTCAAGTTTTTTCAGACTGACCAAGACGATAACAAATCCACTTTAAGGTAAATCGTTACCTTAAAAGGTGGTGCAGTGAATTAGAAAGGTTCCAAACAGCAAAGAGTTGCTGGTTTAGTGACAAAGACAAAGTATATAGCTGTAAATGAAGCTGCAAGTTGATTGTTTGGATGAAAAGTTCATCACAGAACTAGGAATAGTTCCTAAGTCTCATCTTGGATTCAAACATGTGTTGCGGCACTTTCATTTGATTAGTAGAATCATTGAAAGAGAAGAAATCACTATAGAGATAGTGGACTCTCAAGAACAACATTGCATATCCATCTACTGAAGCTTTATCCAAACAGCAGGATGATCGTCACTTAGAGAAGAAGAGTATTAGATACCATGACGATTGGCTTTAGTGCAAGTGGGAGATTGAAAGTAGTATGCACACAAGCCAATCATATTTGATATGATGTAGCATATACTTTGTAATCTTATTCGTCTATTAAAGGCATTTTACTTTATCTACATAGTGCTGTTATATTAAATGTGATAAACCCATAGTTTTGAGCAATGCTTTTAGAATCATGATGGTGATCATGCTAATGAGATCTAAATTCAAGATAGCTCACAAACTAAAATCGTTCCTAATCGTTGGATTACTAAAAAAGGGGATTAGTGAATCTGGATAGATTAGTACATACGTTGCTTGCTCTTGTGAAGAGGATGATTGATCTCATAATCATTTGTGTGGAGACACTAAACCAAGTATGTAGGTGCTTATTAGAGAATAAGTTCACTGAACGTGGCTCGCTAAGGAATACCTAATGGAGTTTTACTCGCCTGTCAATAGGAATTCCTCTAGTGATAGTAGTACAAGTGATCCTTGGACTTGAGATCATCATAGTATCTTTGTGTATGATGAGTTATACTTTGACATGTCCCTTAAGACCTTTAGGGTATATCAAAGGGTATGATTGGGTATAATAAGTTATACATGAAGATAGGTGAATGATCAACAAAGAATCTAACACTTCTAGTAAAAGGAGTGAATGTCCTATGTGATTCGATAAATGACGACTCAGAAGTCTTTGGCCAAAGCAGAATGAAATTAGAAAGGAGTTTCTAATTTGCATTAATCAGAGTTGTGCATTTCAGAATCGAAATACATATAATTAAATAAAATAAGACTTGACAGTAATTCTATGTCTTATATTTAATTGGGACATTGTATGGTAGAAGGATTGAATTGTACGGTAACTATGCACTGAAAGGTTCTTTTATGATTAATGTTGAAATCTATATTATCTGGAAAGTCGTTGATCGCTAAGGGGGCTTACCCTTATTGTAGAATAAATATTATTTATTTAAATGAATTAAATAGTTTAATTTATTTATTTAAATAAGATTAGAATTGTTCTAATTGATTTATTCACAACCGGTTTAATATGGAGAACCTAAAGGGTCACACCGCAAAAAGGAAAATATTTATTTAAGAAGTAAATGGCATAATTGTAATAATAAGTTAAGTGTATTTAATTTAGTCTATGGAGATAGAATAAATTAAATAGCTTAATATTTATTATTTAATATTTTAGAAATATTAAATATAAATTAATAAGAGGAGTCTTATTATTATTATTACTATTACTATTATTTAATTCCTAATAGGGATTGGGAATTAATTAATAGAAGTACTCTCACATTAATTCCTAATTGGATTAGGAGTTTAATTTAATTAAAGGAGTTTAATTAGAATAGAAACCCTAATCCTAAATAGTTTAGGGAAGGGTTTTCCTACATCTATAAATAAGAGAAGTCTTATCATAGATTAGGGTTACACACTCTTGCATAAGAATTGTAGAGAGTACTTACAATTTCTATAGAGATAGAAACTAGGGTTTTGCCAACACCCATCTTCTTGAACAAGTATTATTCCTTGGTGGATCACCTCTAGAGGCCAAACACTTGGGTGGCTAACGTTGATCAAAGGAAGGAATTTAATCGGTGGAATTCAAGGAGAACGTGAAGGAATTGGAGGTGAACTTGTACCTGAGGAAGCTAGAATTCTACAAGGGTATAATTCTTATTCTCCATCTCTTTCGTTTAATTAATAATTGTGCATAAAGAAAGATCATGGTGATGGTTTGTATAAAATTTTAAAATCTGATTTTATCGCGCTTCCGCACTATTTATGTAATTTGATTGCATATTCGCGCTATGTACAAACCTAACACACTGGCCACTCTACGATCCCTTTAACTTGTACTACAATCGTAGAGTTGATTTTGATGCGATGTAGTCTTGGTTTGTGTGCTTCTTTAGGAACTACATTATGTTGTCTTGAGTTCTAGATTCTAGGATAGTCTCACTAGAGAATCATGTATTTGCCATTTGCCAGAAGTTTGTTGATGAAGATCACAAATTCCTTGAACTTCTCTTGAGTAAGGTTTGATCAAATGTGATACCTGCAGGTTAAATGAATTTCTAACTTGGTACCCAATATTCTTTGGGTCCTGCAGGGTTAGTTCTTTTTCAATACCCGAGTCTTTAAGACTTTGGATTCATGTCATGTACTACAGCTCATATACAGAGATAGTTAATCATGCTTTATGAGAGTGTGTGTATGAGAAGACAAACTCGTGTGGAACTGTCGTGGATCCTCAAACCTTTTCTTTAGATAGATCCCTTCTTACTTGTGTCATGTTCTAAATGTTTGAGCCTTTGTAGAGCAGTGGTCAGTTCTGTGAGTTGTACCTAGATGATTCGTAGAGTTGATCAGTCTCTACAACCCTTCAAAGTACAACAGTAGACATGACTACACTCTACAACTTGTCAAAGACTTAGATCATGAAGTGATGGACCAATCAGTAGACAGGGTAAGAAAACTAAGACAGGATGTATATAATTCATTAAGCATAGTCACCTTTCAAACAACAAGGTTAATTGCAGGAGGTGATTTTACTAAGTGCAATACCTATTTAGTTTTCCACAACTAAGGATAAACTCTAAACATCAAGGCTAATAAGTACGAGTCTTTAGCAAGTGATTAACCAGCACACAAAAGCAGTTGCATATCAATTGAAAAATACTAACTCTTCTAGCAACAAGATGAGATAAGACTCTGTTTGATAAACTCCATATATCTTTCTCAAGAACTTTATTTTCAGCCTCAAATGTGGATAGAGAGTAAAGTGATTTTAGGTCATTATTTTCACTTTCCCTTTTTCTCCTTTTGAGGAAGGAAATGATTCCTTGATATAATACTGAAGCAAAATAGAGGTGCAGTCTAGTCATGCAATTGTGCAATACATTTCAACAGTCAATAATATTTGCATTTAGAGGTGACAGAGTTAAATACCTCACTGATGTCAATCTTTTGACAGTTAGTGGTACTGCTTGTGATGGCGCACACGGTTGTTGGTTGATGACTTGTAATCTTTCAAGTCACTGTCAGCATCATTATTTATTTCTTTATAGTGCTGCATTGACATATGTAGTTGAGAAGCACGTGGAATCATTGTTTGAGGCGTAATAATGATGGAGTTTTATCATTTAGATATATCCTAGATCATCATTAGTGGGACTCCTTATCCTTCTTTGTTGGAGATGCAGATTCCTTTGAGTGGAGAAGTTTTCAGCTCTTGCTGCATCTATACTTTTCCTCTTAATGAGATGTTTGATCTGCTAGTTGATCTCAGCATGCTTGATGATGATATTTTCGTTTAAGCACGTGGTCCATTCTGGAGAGCCTCGGGTAATTATTCATTAGAGTACCTTCACATACAATTTTCAACTTGTAAGCTCGTATTCATTTTGTCTTAAAAACCAATATCAAGATTTAGAACTGATCTAAATTTGTGTCATGGATCAACTCAAAGCGTAAGCTTTAACATATTCATGAGAACCTGCTCAGATACCAATTGTTAGTTTCCTGGGACACAATAGAGATCTAGAAGGGGGATTGAATAGATCTTTTAAAACTTTTTCCGTTTATAACAAAAGTACAACAGTTATGATTAATGGAATCAATTCATGCACAACAGAATATACTTTAAGAACCCCTTCGAGGATAATCTCAGTTCTATAACCTATGATATGGCCGATGACAGATATGGCAGTTGTTGTATAGAATGTAAATGACATAAGGTAAATGACACGAGAGGTTTTAAGTGGTTCGGAGACTGAACAACTCCTACACCACTCTTCTACTTCAACAAGTAGGAAATCCACTAAGAATTTAGTCACTAAGACAAGGACGATCTGTCCTCCTCAAGTCCAGCAGACATGAGTTTTTTTTAGTCCCTCGGACAAGGATCCTCTGACCCTCTTTAAGTCCAGCAGATTTGGAACTCCAGTTCACTAAGAACTCTTCAAAGCTAGCAGCCTTGGAACTCTGTAGACTAAGACCCACAGTCTTAGAATCTCTTGTACCCTTTGATACTCAGCAAGTCCAGCAGACTTGACTTTGGTTTAGTCACTTAAGACAAGGACGCTCCGCCCTCTTTAGTGTGTTGTTTGTTGTTGGGTTGTGCTGCTAAAATGAACTTTGATCTCCTTCATCTTCAAGTACTTAGCAGCTATTGGTGATCATCTTTTGGATGTTGCTGATGTTTATCGTTGATTCTCTTCTCCTTCTGGTATTCAGCAGATACAAATAATCAATCTTGATGTACTGCTAAGTTCTTCATAAGCTTTGTACTTAGAAGTCTTTGAACACAGGTTGTCTTGTGTACAGAATTTGTTCTGTATCTTCTTCTCTTCAGCTTGGAGTGTTCGTGGCTGATCACAAAGTCACTTTTATAGATGTGCTTTCAGCGTTTGTTACTCTTGATCTTGGTTTCTTGGTCATTCGACTCTTAGCTCATATGCCAACACTTTTGCATACTTCTCATGTTGTAGTGAAACTTTCAGCATATTTGTTCATTCGGTGTTCTTGCTCTTGTTCACTCATACACCTTTTAGTCTTGATGCATTTTGCCATATATAGATTCCGTAATCTTTTTCATTTGGAATCCTGCCGTTGCAAATCTTCCTATTGAAGTAATCCCTTTCTGCAAACTTCTTTATTGTACCAATGAATATTTTACTCCTTGAAGTCTGCTAGTGATGGCTCAGTCAGCTTCCATTAACTGGTACCAATGTAATGGAGTCATGTGTGCTGACTTTTGTTGCAGTAAACATGGCTGTTTGAACCCCACTAAGATTGGTTCCCTATTTTGCTTATTTAAGTACTTAGTCGCTCATCTTGGGATAATTTAACCTAAGTGCTCTGATATCTTCAATCCTTGCTGGTACTTACTTACTCTACGATCAACTAGGTTGTAGCCTGTTGCTTCTGATCGTAGAGTTATTTGCTTGCTTCATATTGTGGCCTTATGATTATGCATGTACACTGCCTTGGAGCTCGTAGAGTGACTGACAGCACTTGCTCTAAGCTTTAATGTGTTTCTTACCATTCTGCAGTGTGGCCATTTATGTGCTCTATGATCTCCATTGAGCTTTACGTTCTCAGAGCATAGATTCATAATCTTGTTGAGCATTTGTTATAGCTGGCTTATCATAGAGGACTACTCTATGTTCTTCAGGCGTTAGCTCTGCAGACTCTTTCTTATCATAGAGGACTGCTCTATGATCTTTAGGTGTTATCTTCAGTCTTGCAGAGGAATGCTCTATGTTCCTTAGATATTGTCTCTGTTGTTATGCCATAGAGGACTGCTCTATGATCTTCTGATGTTTTAGCACCTTCGTTGTAGAGGACTACTCTACTATCTTCAGACATTATCTCTGGTGTACTTCATTTAGGTTGCCAGAGTGTCTTTGTTATCTTTGGCTCAACTCTACGATTACTTCATCAGGCCAATGCGTTGTCACTCTACGATCTTGTCTAAGGTGCAAGTCGTAGAGTCTTGATGGAATCGTAGAATGTATATTTGAGCTGCCTTGTGATCTCTGTTAGAACTTGATGCTTCAGATACACTCTAAGATCTTCGATTGTCTGATAGCTCATGAACAGCTTACTTAGTAGTCTTTATGAAGATTTCTACTTTAACCTTAAGTGCTCAGGCAGAGGTTATTCTACGTTATTGCTTGATTGTAGATTCTTTATGGGAGTCGTAGAGTGACTAATTATATTGACTCTACGAACCCAAGAACAAGAGCTCTACGATGCCGAATGAGCCCCTATGGCAGGTCGAGCCTTACTCTACGTTTGCCCTGCAAGCTCTGCGATGACATGCTCAACTCTACATTTGTTCTTTGATCATGCCAGAGTTGCTCTATGATGCCGAGATAAAAATCTGCGACTGACCAAGCCTCACTCTACGATCCTTTGCTAACTGTTCTGCGAACTGTCTAACTGCTCTACGATCATGATAGCTTTAGCAGTTCTACTATGCTCTACGATCAGTCTTACCTTTGCTTATTACATATATTATTTCTGCTCATAAGATCAACCTAACAAGTTTGATCTTTTTCTATTCTAAGTCCTTTGTACATCAACTTTAAAGGACTTTACAACACTCAATGTTACAAATATGCTTTGATCAGATAGATGTTAATTCAGCTTAGATCAACCTAACATATTTGATCTTTTTATTCTAAGTCCTTGTACATATAGATTTCATTAAGGACTTTACAAGGCTTTATTTGTATGAATGTTCTTCTTATCATTTTGTCATCAATCAAATCACATATAATGAATAATGGTAATCTCATGCACATCTTTTAACAATCTCCCCTTATGAGAATGGACTTAAACGTCTCATGCAGATTCCCAATAATCTGTACTAATAATGTTTTATCTTTGTGCTTCCTAAGAAATAGTGTTGTATTTACTCTACCTCTAGTGAATCCTTTTTCAATAAGAAATTAGTTAATGTGCCATACCATGCCATAGGCTTGTTTTAGTCCATATAATGATTTATCTAATCTAAACATATAGTTAGGATGAGTAGGAATAACAAAACCTGGAGGTTGTTCTACATAAACCTCTTCTTGGAATTCACCATTAAAAAATACACTTTTGACATCTATTTGAAGTACTTTAAACTTCATGTGGGCTGCATATGCAAGGACCATTCTGATAGCTTCAACTTTTGCTACTGGTGAAAATGTTTCATCATAATAAATTCCTTCTTCTTAAGAGTATCCTTTAGGTACCTATAGTTTTCAAAACGTGTGTGTCTGATTATAAATCAGTAAAGTTTTCAAAACATGTTGTAGCTGAATAATTTTATGTGTGGGCGTGCCAGAGTTCCCTGAACTCAATGTGAAAAAGTGTTTGTCTAATTGATAAAATACTATTTAGTTAACATTGTCCTTCAAAATCGGCTAACTACTTAGCCGAAACTGGTTAGGCAATTTAAGAGAAGAATGAACTGCTTCTCTATGGGTCTTTTTGCCTTTGACTGAGGACTTTAATGTTAGACACTGGATTTTTTTTTTTGCTAACTGATTCTAGTTGTCTACTTATTGATTTATAGCCAGAGTTAAACTACACTATAAATAGCAAGTTGTTGAACTATTATCAGTTAAGTTTTTTGATTTTATGAATATAATTATAAACAAATTCCAACTTATCATATTTATTGATTAACACGTCACAGTTAACAAATATATATGCAATATATATCCATCAATTTAAGATAGTTAAGTAAGAACCTTGATATAATTGATAGGATATATTGTAAACTTTATAATCTGGATCGATACAATATTGGCAAAGTGTAGAACAGTTTAACAACACCGTAAGACTATCTATATGCAAGTATACAACTGGGGTTGGATATGCAACTAAGTTCAAATGGATATAACAAGCTATAAATCCAAGATTAAATGCACAACTAAGTCCGAATAGACGTAACAAGTTAACAAACAACTGGTATTGAACATACAACTAAGTCCAAGTGGACGTAATAAGTTTTCAATTCAATAAAACTATCTATTACAATAGTTAACTAAGTCATGTGTTAGCGTTACAAGCTAATTGTTGTAAAACTAAGCTAAAAGCTATTGGCAAAATTGGAAAAACTGGATGTTCTAGACTGGATATGTTGTGTGTTGTTAGCAAAATAGACTTTTCCTATTTATAAAGCTATTGGGAAGCTGTTGCACCGCCTTAACTATCCACTTAGCCACGTTCTCCTTGAAATTCGGCCCATTAACCCATTATCTGCTAATGCATCAAGTACTTGAATGTGACCTACCCACTATGCTAAATTGAAGGAACGTGAGTCTTGCTTATTTTATTTATTTGACTTAACTGTCACGTCCTTTAAATTTTGGCCAACTCTGCTGGTATGCCAGTTAACTGAATATGGCATTTCCATGTTTCTGATTTAAAGAAACGTGTGTGTCCAACTGATATTCCACGTGTTTAGTTGCTTAAAACACGTCTTTAACCATTTTCTTAATTTTCAGCTTAGGTGAATGCCTTTGTCTGAACGCCATCAATTAACTCAAATCCTCCAGTAATATAACACCCCCGAATTCGGGCGTTGGCCGCCCGAACAAGGGTCCGACGTTATCTCATACTTCTTTCGTAACTTAACCAATGATCCCATAATCATATTGGTTAAATTAGTCTATTATAGACTATAAATTATAAATTTCCTTAACTTCCTCCCTGGATCTATTCTTGATCTCAATCTCATTCCTTCTACAAGTATCAACTTGTAGTTCATTCGTATATATGGATAAGACCATATATATATATATATATCGGTCCAATTTTTAACCCTATGATTTAGATATTCTATCATTTATAAGCTTTATATGGATCCAAGATTCACAGTACCAGCACTAGAGATAGTTCTCAGATCTGAAGAGGGCTTCCCAATAAAGATAAATCGATATTGGTGCACAATTAGATGACCTAACCTTCATTTCTTAGTCAGAACTTTCAGCGTGCCAAATACCCTCACTTAGATACATAGTCTTATAAACATTGTTTATGTTTTAACAATTCTAAGTTTAATCGAAATAAAGACATGACAATTGTAAGACCCCGATAATTTTAACAAAGAAAATTTATTTTTCTTCTCATTATTATTTTAAACAAAAAGGTGTTAAATCGATAATGATAAAGTTACTAGTGAAATATGAAAAATTGAGAAGTCTAGTAACAACGCTAAATCACTATTCACGCGATCACTATTCACGGGAGACTATTCACGCTAAAAACGCTTTTACACTTTCTTCGAATTACGTCATAACGTTTATATGAGCTGGATACAAAAATTATACGGTATAAATACGAAAGTACTATTCATACGAATATACTATTCATTTATACAAAAAAAAAAGTCAAACCTGTATGTCGGGGAATATTCTTTTTGTCGGAGAATATTATATTCGGTACCGTATGACGGCGCCGAAATATCAAAATATTAGTGGGCCCCACAATGACAATATTGTCAACGATAGTGGGCCCCATTGTCGGATATTAAAAGCGACAGTATTTTGTCAACAGTATTATCACCGGCAACTATTGAAATACCCGGTAATAAAAAGAATAGTAAAACGCGTTATTCCACAGCAGTACGCGGTATTTCATAGGCACACGGTGTTGCACAGTATTTTAAATTATTGATTCAATAATTGATAAAGTAGCAATTGCACAGTATTTTGATTCAATAATTACAATAGCATCCGCATGGTACTTTTTATTATTTATCATGTCACTGTAACTCATATTATTGTTATGATATTTTAGCATTATGGACGGATTAAAAGTGGAGTCTAACTTAGGGGTATCTAATTGAAATTTTGAAATTCACATGCTGTGAACTATTGGTTCACATGATGGAACTATTGGTTCACATGTGGGAACTATTGGTTCATATGTGGGAACTATTAGGGGATGTTATGCAAGATTGATAATACTTGAGGGATTATATTAAAAATAGAGGCAGAGATGGAGGTACTAAAGTGTAATAAGTCGAGCCCTTATTGTGCAATTAATGAAACTTGGTTTTTCTATAAATAGGGGAGATTATCTTAAGAAATCTTCACACCTTCCTTGCATATACTCTCTCTCTAAATTTCTTGAGTTCTCTTAGTGTGCTAGGCTATTGTGAGTATTTGTGAGAATACTAGTATTGTCCAAGTTAGTAAACTTCATAGAAAGCAACATCCAGTCACTTATTAACGAAGATAGGGGATATCATTTCTTTCATACTCTTATATAATATCATTTGCTTCCTTGTTCGTAAGTGATATTATACTCATAAAGGTTGTTATTCATTCCTTATTAATTTGTGGGGATATCCTGTCCGTGCGGTATGACGCATGCCTGGTGAATACCCTTTTGTATTCATTCCTTATTATTCTGTGGGAATAACCTGTATGTACGAGTGTCGTACCTGGTGAATACCCTTTTTGTATTCATTCCTTATTATTCTGTGGGAATAACCTGTATGTACGAGTGTCGTACCTGGTGAATACCCTTCTGTATTCATTCCTTATTACTCTGTGGGAATAACCTGTATGTACGAGTGTCGTACCTGGTGAATAACCCTTTGTATTAATTACTTATTAACCTGTTGTGGAAATAATCTGTATACGCGGATTATCGCATGACGGGTGAAAATCCATTTGCAATTTCATATATTCTGTTATACTCGTATAACGTATCATTTCTTTTGTACTCTTTAAGGAATATCTTTTCTTTCACATTTCTCCATTTATGATAAGAAATCTCTGTTTGTTTCCAAAACCTTATTTTAAATGGTGAAAATCCTTTAAAATTTGTTGAATATCCTTAATAGTTTGTGCTTCATCTAATATCTTTTTCACCTGAATCTTTCTATTCCGTTTGATACGATATAGTTGAATCGTAAATTTTATTTTCTTGAATATCATTCTTGAATTTGACTCCACAATTTGGTCATCATGTTGGCAATTTGGTCAACCTTCAACACTGGATAAATTAAACGTTTATTCTTATTCTTGATCTCACTGTATTCATTCTATATCATTGTCATCATCCTCATCCTTAAATTGTGGTGATAGTTCTCTTTAGCCCGTAGTGCAAAGATGAACTGGCGTGACATGATTTTGACCAAACTGTGTATTGGTATTATCATGACTTTTGGTGTTACAAACAAAGGCGTATGGTGAGAGTTCTCTTTGGCCCGTAGTGCAAAGATGAACTGGCGTTTGGCATGATCATGACCGGTGATGTTACAAATAAATATCTTTGGCACGTAGTGCAAAGAGAGGCTGTTGATTATAAACTGTTGATTTGGATGTTCATAAACAGGAATTGTTGATTGGTGTTACAGGGGATAAAATATTGGTGGTGATCCTTTAATTTATAGCAGATGGTAGATATTATAATCTACTTGACTCTTCTAATGGATTGTCCGTTCCGCTGCAGTTGTTGTTATTGAATAACATCTTTAAATCTCTGATTTATTTCGGTTGAAGGCTAAAGATAATTTTATTCTTCATTATCTTAGTCATGATATTTCCTACTGGGCTATTTGTGCTCACCCTTTTCCTTTGTTCTCTTCAGGAAAATAGAGTGTAGCGGGGACTAATCGGGGAATGGAGTGATGGTCCGAGGCAATAGAAGTGTCTCAATACCTTACTATTAGTGTGACAATAAGTGTATTGAGAATTTAAGATGTATTTGTATTGTGTTGTCGTATTTTGCATGACACTTATTAGTTGTAAATGGAAAAATTCGTATTTGTATTTGTATTTTATGGAATGTTATTGGCGACTCAAAATGGGTTGTGTGGACCTATTTTGGGGGCGTCACAACAATAATATGTGAGAAAACATGGTAATATTGATATAATATTCGGTTACATACTTTGTCGGTTCATATTACAAAAAGTCATCAAGACTATAACAAAAGGGACAAGTAATCAGGAAAGCATATAAACTAGTCTACGCATTTCTTCTTTCCTTTCTTTGGAGAGCCTGAACTCTCAGGTTTGTCTGTAAATAAGGTTTTATTCGCAAGAATGAGCATACAAAAGCTCAACAAGTCTAAACGATTAGTATATAATTGAACTCACACCGATAAGGATTTAATGATTCATAGCTTTAACAAAAGATATTACAATTGTTTTAACATAGTAAGACTGAGTGGTAATTAAACCAAAAACCGTTCGTCTGTCTTTCGACTTAGAACCATACCGTGGATATCAAGTAGAGGATCAATCTAACGACATCTTATGTTATGCATAACATACGCTACACTGACTAATCATTACAGTGTGTTAACAACATGTTCATCTCAGTTTACTTTGCATATAGAGGTCGCTCCAAGACAACTTGGTTTGACTAAAGAATTATAACAATTCAATACTTCACGAATAAATGTTCATTTTGCAAGTTATGCCGAAACGAATAGCAATAACTCTCATATCAAAGATTTATAACACGTTGTTGCACAAAGTGCATAAATCAAATAGAAAGCTTGTAAATGAAAGCTTAGGTAGAAGACTTGCCTCGTATATCTTTTACAGATAAATATAACGGTCTACACGTTCGGCGTAAATCTTACACAATTATAAGTTCATGTAGACCAATTAAGCGTTTAACGATTAAATCTTTTAAGTTTTATTTCGGGTATTATAACCACTTATAAATAAGACTCTTTCTACTATACATCAAATAATTTTAGCATTATAACTGCATATAAAATGAATATTCATCAACTATATTTAAAATAAATTGAGCATTATAACTGCTTATAAAATGAATATTCGGCTATTATATTTGAGATAATTTCAGCATTATAACTGCTTATAAAAGTATATTTTCAACTTTATAAGAGAAATAAATCGGACATTATAACTACTTGTAAATAAGACTTTTGTACTATATACCTAAAATAATTTGAGCATTATAACTGCTTGTAAAAGTATATTTTTACTAATACATACATAAAAATAAAAATTATAACCACTAGAGTATACCTCTTGTAGTTGCTAGCTTTACTTCCAATTGTATAGCACTTCGATATTTCGAAAGTAATTTTCATCTCACAATATCTCTCAGAATATAAATATAGAGTGTTTTTGCTCTTGAACTGCTTTTGAAAATAGTAAGGAATGAATGAACTAAGCTTGCTATTTATAGAAAAACTAAGTTTCACTAATTGCACGTTAGGGGCTTGGCTTATTACACTTTAGTACCTAGCAAATTCTTAGAATATTCTTCTAAGCTCCTCAATGAAAATATCTTCCAGGCTCGACAATGCAGCTTGCAATTGAGCCTATCTTCTAAGCTCCTCAATGAAAATATCTTCCAAGCTCGACAATGCAGCTTGCAATCTAAGCTCCTCAATGAAAATATCTTCCAAGCTCGACAATGCAGCTTGCAATTGAACCTATCTTCTAAGCTCCTCAATGAAAATATCTTCCAAGCTTGACAATGCAGCTTGCAATCTAAGCTCCTCAATGAAAATATCTTCCAAGCTCGACAATGCAGCTTGCAATTGAACCTATCTTCTAAGCTCCTTAATGAAAATATCTTCCAAGCTCGACAATACAGCTTGCAATCTAAGCTCCTCAATGAAAATATCTTCCAAGCTCGACAATGCAGCTTGCAATTGAACCTATCTTCTAAGCTCCTTAATGAAAATATTTTCCAAGCTCGACAGTGCAACTTGTCACCGTAAGCACGACAAATCACTTTGTCATTTTCAAGCACGGCACAGCAACTTGTCAAAAATAATTTGTCGGAATACTTCTTGGTGAAATCGTGAAAAGCACGACAAATCATTTTGTCAATGTAAGCACGACTAAGCAGCTTGACCAAAAAAATTTATTTGACCTAATTCATCGTTTACACTATATAATCACAAAACACCTGCTTCGAAATATCATTTCAATCTTTATTAAGCAAAAAATTCGAATCTCATTAGGGCTTAAGGTTTTAAACTTCTCGATACCTAATTTTAGGTTACTAAATTAACCTCTAACCATATACGTTCGTATTTATAAGCCTCATAAATATTCGAGGCATTACAAGTAATGTCTAGTTAACTGATGCAAACACTTAGTTAAAAATTGGTTAACCCAAAACTAAAATTTTAGGATTTGGGTGTAAACACCACCAATCTAGCTTAGTTCCTTGTGATCACACCATCTTCATCCATCTTATTTCTGAAAATCCATTTGGTGTCAATCAATGGATGATCTCTTGGTCTTGGAACTAATCTCCAAACTTTATTTCTTTCAAATTTCCAGGATTAAATCTTGAAGAGCTTCATCAATCTGCTTTGGTTCCATTTGAGATAGGAAGCTCAAATAGAAACATTCATTCTGAGTGGTAAATCTTGTTCTAACTCTTATATTTTGATCACCAATGATAAGATCTTGAGTATGATCTTTAGCCTATCTTTTTCCAATTGGAACGTCAGTCATGTTGCCTTCCTATTTGAGATCTTCAAGATTTGGCTCATCATGTTCTGTTGCAAGAGGATCTTCAATTCATAGAGTTCCTAGTTTTAGAACAAGTGGCTCTACGATCTCTTCGACTGGTTCTACAATCGTTGGGTTGTTAATTGCAGGGTCTTCCTACTCTACATTCTCCTGATCCTGCTCATCAAATACTACATTCTTACTTAGTTTAACATTGTCAATTTCATCAAAAGTATTATAAATAGACACTTCAACATTTAATAACCTCTTATTAAATACATTATATATCTTACTATGAGTAGAGTAACCAAGAAAAATACATTCATCGAACTTAGGCTGAAATTTAGTTAGATAACTCTTGTCATTGTTGAGAATATAATAGGCACAGACAAAGATATGAAAGTAACCAATGTTGGGCTTCCTCCCTTTCCAAAGCTCATAGGGAGTCTTTTTATAAATAGAGTGAATGAGAGATCTATTCTGGGTATAGCAGGCAGTGTTGACAGCTTCAGTCCAAAAATATTTTAACAATCTTGCAGCAGCTAGAAGTGTCATCCCTGCTTCTATGAAAGTTATGTTCTTCCTTTCAACTACGCTATTCTACTAGGGAGTTCTTGGTGCAGATAAGTTTTGATGAATGTCATTGTCTCCACAAAACTTGTCCAATTCAAAAAGTTAAACTCTCTTCCATGATCATTCCTGATGGCTTTGATCTTCTCTCCCTTCTCATTCTCAACTAACTTGAAGAACATGATTAATTGAAAGTTGGTTTCATCCTTAGAAGCTAGAAAGAAACCCCATGTGAATCTGCAGTCGTCCATAATTACTAGGGTATATTTCATTGCTCTAAGGCTGATAGTAGGAATAGGCCCAAACAAATCTATGTGAAGTAGTAGTAGTGGCCTACTATTGGAGTTGATTATCTTATTCTTGAATGAGACTTTAGTTTGTTTCCCTAGCTAACATGCTTTGCAAGGCTTCTCTTTAATGAAGTTCAGCTTGGGCAGACCAGAGACCAAGTCTTTTGAAACTAGCTTGGACATATTCTTGAAGTTCAGATGTAATAATCTCCTATGCCATAACCAGGTAACATCTTCTGAAGCTTTGGCAAAGAAGTAAACAGTTTTTGTTGAACTTAGCTTAGTAAGATTCACTGCATAAACATTTTCATCTATTGTTCTAGTTAGTTTGATCGAATTTGTCTCCAAGTATCTTACTTGACATTAATTGTTGAGGAAGATAACTTAATGTCCTTTATCACATAGTTGATTGGTGCTAAAAAGATTGTGCTTCAGTTCTTTAACAAATACAACTTTGCTGAAAGACACCACACCATTTCTTATAATGTTATATCCTCTGGTCTTTCCTGAATTATTATCTCCAAAGATAACAACGTATCAATCTTTTTCTTTGAAATTAGACAGTAGTGATTTATTCCTATCATATGCCTTGAGCAACCACTATCTAGATACCATGTTGAATTGGTGGTGCTCCTAACCTGCAAGCAAAGTTAAACTTTACTTTGGTACCCATACTTGCTTTGGTTCTGATGGGTTAGTTTTTTGGGAACCCGGACCTGACCTGCTAACTCTAGGTCTTACATTCACATGATAAGCATCAAAATCACACATAGCAGCAATATGACCATAATGATGACAATTATAACATTTAATATGTTGCATGCTTGTGTGCATATGGATTCCTTCCCTTCAAAGACATGTGTAGAACAAGAGAACCTCTTGCCTTTCTTCTAGGCTCAAACTCTTTCTACTTCCACACTTTTCTACGATTTTGAGAGTTCGCAGGGTAGAAATTAACTCTACGTTTCTTGCCTGGTTGGCTCGTAGAGTGAGTATAGACTAACTCTACGATCCTTCGAGGCTTGAAGGTAGTTTTGACTTTATCCTGCGATTTCTTAAATCTAAGACCAGTATGTAATCTATTGTTCTCAGAGATCACAATTTGATCAGCAGCAATCGTAAAGCTTTGAATAATAAGTTCAGATACCTGTATAGATTTCACAAACACAATGCTTCTTTAGAAAGTAGAAGCACTGTTGTTGCTAATCTCTAGAGTTGTATCCATACTATGATCTGAGGACAAGTCCCTAAATCCTAAGCCTGGTCTATTTGAATTGCATCTCTGACTTGTGATCAAGGAGTCCATAGAAGAAGAAGAAGAAGAAGACATGTTCTGTGTAGAGATGGTCTTCTTTAGTTCGTCAATCTTGGAAATCAGAGTTGACTCTCTCTGTGCAGACTGCTCAATAATGGTTCTCAATTTCTCATTCTCAGCCTTAAGCTTGGAAAGAGAAGAGGTAGTTACCAGAACTATTTCCAACTCTAGTTATACCTTTTCTTTCTCCTCTTGAAGAAGATAATGATCCCTTGATAGTATCCTAAACCACTTTATGTATTTATGTTGTCACGCCCCCAAAATCCGTGTACTTGTTACCGCGGACCTGGTGCTCACTAACCATCATCTTTCTTAACATCCACTAACAATTTACTTGGTAAAAACTCATTTATTAAAAATTTTGCATCGCATTCTTTATTTCAGAATCGTATACTTTACAATTTTCTATTACATCACAAAGTCATAAGACATTTGTCACTAAACCTAATCACAATCCTTTCTTTCCTTTTATTTCCAGAACCTTTTGGGATTTCTTCTTTAACTACAAATAAAACATATTAGCAAGAATGGGCATAACATTGCTTAACAAGTCTAATAGATAACATAATTCTCACTTCTCAAGTTTATACAGATAATAGAGTTCACACTGCTTAAGTTATAGGGTTCACACTGCCCAAGTTATAGAGTTCACAATCCTCAAGTTATAGAGTTCACAGTTCTCAAGTTATACAAGTAATTCAAATGAAGTTCACACAACAACTGAAATTTACAGTTTAATAGCCATTGTTACACATAAAAACAAGTTTAAGCACAACACAAACAAATTCAGAAGACTTACACAAAGTACTGAAAGAACTTACAATAAGTAAGAAGACTTGCTTAAGTACGTAATTCGAATAAAAGTTAGAAACTTGCCTGATTCCGTCTCTTACGGTTTATACTAATTTTTCATCTTTCATACGGCCTACATAGTTAATGAGGTCGACATATAATTAGTCACAAAATGACTTACTAATCTTAGTTTACTTTAATTAGCCTTAAGTGTGAATTTTATTTCAATACTTTATCTTTTATGATGTCCGATTACCAAAAAACTTAACAAACTAGCTTTGGAAAATTTGGACAATTGAATTCTGCAAGTGCAGCGCCTAGACGCCCAAAGGCAGCGCCCAAGTATCGCACAACACGTCCCAGCACACGCAACACCGCACAACGCCATATGATGCTTCACGGCACGCCTGATGAGTAGGTGTTATATCTACTAATTTGGTCTTCTTAGCTTAATTATTTAGCTTATTTTTAAGTGTTTAGTATTATTTGAGTACATTTTAGTAATTTTATGTCAATTATTGATTTCAGCCTATTTTAGTGTAAATAATGTGAATTATTGTAAGTTTGGCCTTAATTTAAGCTACAGGTAATAAAGAAGCGTTTGGCAAAAGTCAAGCGAGTGGAAAAAGCAAGTAGCAAGACTTCATATGAGAAATTGGTCAAAAACAGGTGCGTGAAGGAAAACAGGAAAAATGGCCAGAGATATTTGAGTCGCGACGCACAAGCACATGGGTCGCAGCGTTGGGGCTTAACAAAAGCTTAAGTCGCGGCATTCAAATACATGGGTCACGGCGCTCAATCCCTTCTTAGCGCGCGCCTGAGGTCCACGCGCCCAGGTAGAATTAATTTGATTACTTGAGCTGAATACGTAGTAATTGAAGTTGGGAGGTTTTCAAACTCCAAAGGCAGAAGATTTGGATTTATTTACACTAATCTATTGAATGGGTTGGAACTTATCAGATAGTTAGGGGTATTCTAATAATATATATTCATTCATTTTATTTATTATAAAAAAGAGGAAAAAGGGAGGATTATTATTTTGTATGTAAAAAAATAATGGTTTCATCAGAGACATTCCAGAGGCAAGGAAAGAGCTGAGGAGCGAAGATAGAATTCATCAGAGTTAATTTTTTCCTTCTTTAAACTCTTGTCTTTTGTATTCTATGATGGCTTTTGATAAACCAATTATGTTTTTAGCTTTTATTATGAAATAATTTCTTAGTTAGAGATTCAATGGAACCCGATGATGATTTAATTTAATATTTATTCGTTCTTCTATTTAAGTTGATTATAAAATGGATTGTTTATTATATCTTGAGCTTAATGTTATAATTGTCTGATCAACAATTATTAGATAAATTTAGATGAAATTAGATAATGAATTCTAAATTCAGATCTGGATATAATAACTTGTAATTAGTAATTCATCTTAGAATTAAATGCTAATTTGTAATCGGGATAGGAATATACCCGGATACCGCAAGCAATGTTTGGGAAATGAATTTTAATGAATTTATTATTATTGTTTCTCATAGGAATAGAGTGAAATTGATGATAATAAATATGTTGTATAATTAATTCAGAGGATGATTATACAAACTATTAGTAATTTTCTGTGACAATCCAGAATGATCAATTTAATAGAGGAAGATTAGTATTAATTAACTGATTCATCGGGGGAAATTGATTCCTTAACCGTTTCATTTATTGAATTAATATTTTGCTAGTTACTAAATCTGGTTACTTAAATTAAGTTGA
Source organism: Aralia elata (assembly GCA_034770075.1). NCBI lineage: Eukaryota > Viridiplantae > Streptophyta > Magnoliopsida > Apiales > Araliaceae > Aralia > Aralia elata. Next base: position 27,539,739 of record CM068382.1, on the reverse strand, counting down.
ATTCTATTAATCTAAATGAAATTCAATTAATGCATACTTAGTACTTAGATTATTTAGGTTATTAATAGTTCCTCATGGGATCGACACTCCTTATCACTTTATTACTTGATTGACCGTGTATATTTGCGTGTTTTTGCTAGTACAATATTTGGCAAACGGTGTTCGCGCCCAGCACAACGTGCCCCATGATAAGTGCATAATATTCTACGATTTTGATTCCTTTATGTTTAGTTTTATTACATGTTTTATGTGTATATGAGTTTATTAAGGTATTTGTTGATTTCAGGAAGAATTAGAACTGAAGAGAAGAAAAAGGAAGAAAATGCCTTGATATGGAGATAGTAGTTGGTCATGACATTGGGTTGGAGGATGAAATGGGCGAGCAAGGAGAAAAAAAGAGAAAATTAGTAGAGAGTTAAGAGCCGTGGAACTCTAAAGGAAGGGTGGAGCCGCGGCGCTCTCAAGGCAAGTCGCGGTGCTAAGGTGCCTTCCCGAGCACGTAAGGCGCGTGGCCAAGTCGGGCAACAGGGAATTTTCAAGGCTTTGTTATTTCTTTGAGGAATTCTATTGCAACTACAATTGTTATTTCTTAGAGTTTTAGAACCTTGATCTAGGAGTATAAATATATGTTCTTAGTCAAGTTTTAGACTGTGACGCCCCCAAATTCGGGTCTCCAAATACCCGGATCCGGTCATCACGATTCAACATAAACATCCACCTATAACAACATATGGTATCTAAAATGCGGAATAAAATAAACATACGTTGTTCATTACAAGGTGTTACTAGTCCCAGAATACGATTAACCTTAAACATTTACACAATCCATACCCTAAATAGCTAGCAGGGTTTAAATTACATCAGTAAATAACTAACACATGAATCTAAGGTCAGCAACAAGAAGTCTATCATTTCATCTTTTCTTTCCCTTTATTCTTCCCTGACGTCTCGGGTTTAGCTGCAATGAAATCATGATATAGCAAGAATGAGCAACGAGTTTGCCCAGCAAGTTTAAAGTGCAACAATAAGGATATATCATGATGAAGGGATATAAAAAGGGATTTCAACAATAGAATAAATCAGAAGCAAGAACAATAAATGCTTTTAGAACAATTGATAGTCAAATAGACTTTGAACGATAACTTCCAGAGGAGTCAATAGCTGGTTGACCCTCTGGTTACTGGCTACAGAATAACGTACTTGAGGGGATCAGCCTCGCGTACCCTATGTATATGCATAACATTTAATTCTGCTATTTGTACCTTATATACGGTACGTGGGGTACTCCCCTATAAGTAAAGGGGTGTTCATACAGTCTAAGAATCCTCACCATTGATTGGTTCGGATAGCTTTTATAAATTTCACATACTTTGTCTGACCGAACAAGGGTTCAGACTTAACCATGAATGGTTTATAAATTCCTGAATTTAAATATACGAATTTCAAATGCACGAGTGCGAATGTCAATAAATATACAGATGTGGAATAATTTTGAAAGTAATTAGACCACTTAAGGCATGCTTGGAGATAAAAACTCAAGCTTAAAGAATAACTTGCAACAGTATATATATACCTTTTTGCACGAATTAGAAATAGTGCATAAGGCTTAGAAATTTGCTCAATGTAAAAGTTGAGTAAAGAAGAACTTGCAATAATGTAAGAAGTTTAGGGTTAGGAACTTGCCTGTTTGCTCAGCTACAATTTAAATCTTAGCTTTAATTACTTGACCTTGGATAACCTATCAGTTGGTAGAGTTGGTTTATCCATTAGCATTGCGTAATTATACCCACTTATGCTATTCATTTAGCAGATAAACAATTCACCGAATTTAATTACTACCTAGCCATCAGCTTAACAAAATTTAATGGCCTCTAGGTATTATTTAAACAGATAATAATTAATCAGGGTCACTTATCATTTGAATACCCTTCTACCCGTGGGTTAAAATTTCTCATTTATTAGTTACAAAATAATTAATAAATTTAACATAATTTGATAACAACTAAATAGCAGTTGGTCTCTTACTTAATCTTTTATTTACTTAATTACTATTTACCTTAAGGATAATTGAGTAATTATTAATCTTGTTCCTTATTCTACCGTGATTTAATACTTAATGTATCAATCCTACACACACTTAATATATTTAATTACTATGATTATTAAATTAAGTATTATTATCCTTATTTATTATTTATTAATAATAAATAATTATTCTTACTCATATTTATTATTCATTAATTTGTAATAAATAATAATTATTCTATTATCTTTATTTATATTTAATTATTATTTAAATCGAATAATAATTAAATATTACTATCTTATTTATTATTTTATAAATAATTATCTTCACTCATATTTATTTATTATTTATTAATTAGTAATAAATAATAAATAATTATTCTATTATATTTATTTATATTTATAGTAACCGATTAATTTACAAGTGCATTATTAGCTTTTAATTGCATAACCAAATGTTGAGCCAATGATAGTACAATCAGTTGGATTGATTTACCACAGTTAGTTAGTGAGGTACCAAGCCCTTGTAACAGATTTTTCCAACCTAACTGTTAAGTTGTCCAACCCAATAGGCACAATTTTATTTAACCTTACTAAAATCTTGACTTCAAATTCAAGGACCGTCCCAAACAGGAACAAGGTTCACTCTAGACATTAAACCAACATACTGGGAAAACCATCAATTGATTCATCTACAATCCTCCTGTCCCAGAATAGTTCAATATAGCCCAACAAGACCATATAATAGCACAGAAGAAAAGAAAGGAAAACAAAAAATATCAACCATCCAGTGGTAGAAGTATACCATCAGAAATCACAATACCATTTTCTAATCAAAATGACCAAACAAAATCATCACAATCCATTCTGGCCTTTATGGCCCTCTATTCATGGATTTTCCCCAAGCCAAATGGCAACAACCCAATACACAGAAACAAGTTAATCCAATACAGGGAAAGTTCTGAATTAGACATTATACACAGGTTTCCCAGAAATGTCAACAGAATCGATTAACACACACTAAGGATTTCATACTCAGATTTAAAAAAAAAAAATATACATTAACAGATTTTGTAAACCTATACAAGAACAACATTTTACAACCGAAGCAATGTATATACCAAATGCTAACACAGTCGGCAAATCCCAAATTTCCAAGTTCAGAAAATTATACAATCCCTAAATAAAAACTGTCATAGTTGGTTCACTGGTATACCTTGGGTCCGACCGAGCCGCCGTTCTTCTTCTTCTCCCACAGTACCGAACCCAGCTAGACATATACCGACCAATTCCCCTGGTTCCCCTTCCTTACTACGACCTTATATATATATATATATTTTCTAATCTGAATTTACAAAACAAACGAAAATCGGCAGCCTTGGGCTTAGAATTTGGGGCTTAATTTATAGAAGGAGTTTTACCCCTTTGTTGGGTAATAACCTGCTTGACCGAGTCTATGACCAGCGGTAGGGAGAGAGTAGCCGTTCAATCGTTCCCATCACGTCGCCTGAACTTCGCCGGCAAATCCTCGAGTGTCGAACCCCCACTGGTCCAATCACCCACTGTCTTGAACCTTTGGTCCAAACGATGAACCCTCAGTCGCTCACTGTCACCCTTGAATCGTCCGCTGGTTGTTTCCTCCGTCGCCGGCGCACGCCTGGCGACTTGCCCTTGTCCCGTCCGACTCGATCGAAACTTGGCTTTGCTTAGCTGTGGATTTGAGGGGCTAGGGATTGATAAGATTTTCCCCAATTCGATTTCGTCAATATGAACCCTCCCAAGTGATTTCGTTGCCGGTTAGGTTTGGTTTTGCCCAAATTAAAGGGGGTGGTTCTCACCCGTTTGCAATGGTTCGACCCGGTGATCTTGGTCCAACCCGCTGGAATCCAAATTGGGCTTAACCCAATAGTTGGGCCAGCTGAAATTAGTTGAGAGGCGGCCCAAATTTAAAAAGAAATGGAATTTGGGCTTAAATCAAAATAAATAAGAGCAATGGGCTAATCTAAATGAGGAAAATCGGCCCAGTTAAATCAACCATCTCGTATTTCTGATATTTTAAATTAATGGCTAAACAAATTAATTATTTATTTAAAATATTTAATATAACTATAATTCTTCACTCGAATTATTTAATCTGATAATAATAAAATCATCTATTTAATTATCCAAATTTCTTTGCAAACAATTCTTTGGGTTAACTCATTAATTTAAATCGCACTAATAATGAGCCCCTTTAATGCAAAAAGTTTATTGGACCTATAATTATATAATTAAATAAACATTCTTACATGGGTCCAATTAAAATTTTATAAAATGAACTTATTTATAAAAATAAATTTGATACAGTGTTTAAAATTTTCCGGACATTACATAGACACTACGTTCTACACATAAATGTAAACCCTAGATTTGGAGGCAAGATTGAAGGCATGTCAGGCTAAATTTTCTATTTCAGGTCTAAGGGATGTTGAACCTTATTTACAATTAATGGCTTAATTGAGTCCTGCATTATTTATTCCTGCATTATTTATTCCTTCTTATATGAAATTCATTCTTGATAATCTGATTGAACTGTTGAATGATATTAGGTTTAACTGATTTGGTTTCTGCAAGATTAAATTGGTTAACTAATATCATCTGCTAGATTAAGGAATAGTATTTGTATCATTGATATTGTTCTTAATCACAAGTAGTACTTACTAATACATGATTGTGATCAAACTTTTGAGTATTGCTATGATTATCAGAAGACAAGTTAAATAATCCAAGCTTGTGTGATTGTTGCTTGAAATAGTCTAATTCTCTAGTTCTATTAAATCTAGAGAGCTTGTTCTAGGTTGTATAATTGTTAGAATCTTATGAAGAGCTTGTTTCATTAAGTGATAATCTAATGGGAGTTTCGGGTAGCAGAGCTTGTTGTTACCTAGGGCTATTAGTTTTATTGAAAGATAAATATTGTTATACTTGATTATTTCATTATTGTGAAAAGGTAAAACTGAACTGAAGAACTGAAGTTTTAATTCATTGGTTATTCAAATCATTTTAATTTCTATTTTCGTTAATTAATTAATCAAATTCAAAACCACTCATTTTATTCATTGTTAGAAACATTAGGATAAATATAAGACAACATCACTCTCTGTGGGATCAACCTTTAATTATCGCTATACTGAATTTTGTGTTCGTAGAGTAAGAGTAAGGATTTCATTTTGGAGTGTTAACGACAACTTCCACCCCAGCGCGCGCGTGCTGCCTGCCTACCTGCCCAGCGTTACTGCTGTTAAGTTTGTATATAACGCGAGCATGCAATCAAATTACATAAATAGAGCGGAAGCGCGATAAAACGGATTTTAAAATTTTATACAAACCATCACCATGATCGATCAATGTGCTCAATTAACGATATAAACGAAAGAGAAAGAGAATAAGAAATTATACCCTCGTAGAACAAAGCTTCCTCGGGTACAAGTTCAACTCCTAGTCCTCCGTGTTCTCCTCGAATGCTACGGTGTGATTCCTTCCTTTGATCAACGTTAGTCACCCAAGTGTTTGGCCTCTAGAGGTGATCCACCAAGGAAGAACAAGTATTCAAGAAGTTGAATGTTTGGCAAAACCCTAGTTTCTATCTCTATAGAAATTGCAAGTACTCTCCACAATCTAATGCAAGAGTGTGTAATCATAATCTATGATAAGACCCTTCTTATTTATAGATGTAGGAATAACCCTTCCCTAAACTATTTAGGATTAGAGTTTGTATTATAATTAAACTCCTTTAATTAATAATGCTCCTAATCCAATTAGGAATCCATGGGAGAGTACTTCTATTAATTAATTCTCAATCCCTATTAGAAATTAAATAATAGTAAAAGTCATAATAATAATAATAATAATAATAATAATAAGACTCCTCTTATTAATTTATATTTAATATTTCTAAAATATTAAATAATAAATATTAAGCTATTTAATTTATTCTATCCCCATAGAGTAAATTAAATACACTTAACTTATTATTACAATTATGTCATTTACTTCTTAAATAAATATTTTCCTTTTGCGGTGTGACCCTTTAGGTTCTCCATATTAAACCGGTTGTGAATAAATCAATTAGAACAATTCTAATCTTATTTAAATAAATAAATTAAACTAATTAATTCATTTAAATAAATAATATTTATTCTACAATAAGGGTAAGCCCCCTTAGCGATCAACGACTTTCCAGATAATATAGATTTCAACATTAATCACAAAAGAACCTTTGAGTAAATAGTTACCGTACAATTCAATCCTTCTACCATATAATGTCCCAATTAAATATAAGACATGGATTTACTGTCAAGTCTTATTTTATTTAATTATATGTATTTCGATTCCCAAATGCACAACTCTGATTAATGCAAATTAGAAACTCCTTTCTAATTTCATTCTGCCTTGGCCAAGGACTACTGAGTTGTCATTTATCGAATCACATAGGACATTCACATATTTTACTAGACGTGGTAGATTCTTTGTTGATCATTCACCTATCTCCATGTACAACTTATTATACCCAATCATACCCTTTGATATACCCTAAAGGTCTTAAGGGACATGTCAAAGTATAACTCATCATACACAAGATACTATGATGATCTCAAGTCCAAGGATCACTTGTACTACTATCACTAGAGGAATTCCTATTGACAGGCGAGTAAAACTCCATTAGGTATTCCTTAGCGAGTCACGTTCAGTGAACTTATTCTCCAATAAGCACCTACATACTTGCTTTAGTGTCTCTACACAAATGATTATGAGATCAATCATCATCTTCCTAAGAGCAAGCAATGTATGTACTAATCTATCCGGATTCACTAATCCCCAATTTAGTAATCCAACGATTAGGAACCATTTTAGTTTGTGAGCTATCTTGAATTTAGATCTCATTAGCATGATCACCATCATGATTCTAAAAGCATTGCTCAAAACTATGGGTTTATCACATTTAATATATAACAGCACTATATAGATAATATAAAATGCCTTTTAAGAAAGTCAATTCTTTTATTAATAAATGAATAAGATTACAAAGTATATGCTACATCATATCAAATATGATTGGCTTGTGTGCATACTACTTTCAACTGCGCTCCTGGTCAGCGCTGCTGCGCTTGGCTACTGCAAGGCCAGCGTCGTAGCGCCCAAGCCCAGCGTTGCGGCGCTGCCCTAGCAGTCCCGAAAATTCTAATTTTCATGCTTTAGGCAGTTTTACCCTACTTGATTCAAACATTCATAACGGACAATCTACTAGGTATTTTTGAGTGATTCTTTTTCCTGTGTTTACGTAACTTCTAAATCTATAACTTTGCTATATATTTCATGATCAAATTCCCAACATATGAGACTGCACACCTCTTGCAAAAACTATTAAAGATAAGGTTTTCATAGTTCATGCATAACTTGATTCAATTAGTTGTCTAATGACTTAATTAGCTAGCTTATCATGTTATAAGACTTGTTAACATTAACATACAAACTTATAAACCTTAGCATGCAATACTTCATGATTTCTAACATACGGATCTATAAACAAAATTAAGAGATATAAAGACAAGTCTTAAATTACCTCTTGAAGTGCAAGCTTTACTACTCTTGGTTATGCAAGACTCTTATGCGTTCCTCTCTCTCTCAATAACAATTGATCTTACTATATTTTCTCTCTTAATGCTTCTTGTGTAATTGAACAAGATTAATGAAGGATGGGAGTCTATATTTATAGGTAATCTAAACTTAGCCACCAAGTATTAAACTTAGCCACCAAGTAATTTACTTTGGCTCCAAGTACCAAGCCTTGGCTCAAGCCTTAAAGTCTTGTAAAATATCCTACCAAGCTTAGTCGAAAATTGACTTTTATTCTCCTACTTTGAATTTTCTACTACAGAAGTCATCTAGACAAGTAGGACTTGTCTGCTTTGGAGTCTGAATTAAACTGATAAGCAGAACCTTCTTTATATTACTTCGGTTTTAACAGTATAGTGTATGCAGACGTCTGGATAATGCTCTAACATAGAAATAATTAACATAAACAAGATAATCAGCAAACCACATATACATGTATTTTTCATACTGATACATATAATTAAATTACACACATTCAATCACATAACACATAGTTTAGGTCACTAATTTAACCTTCATTAATCACATAAGATTTCATTACAAGCCTTAGAAATGTTCGGGGTATTACATATGCAACTCAGATGTAATATCACATAAAACAATTCTAAGATTAGATATGTCAATATCAGGGGAATCAAAGTCAAATGCCTCACAGACATCAATTTCTTAATGATCAGTGGTTTGTCTGCAGGAGTTTTCATGGCCATGAAGCTGAGATTGACCATTTGGGATCCTTCATCATCACTTGACTCTAAATCTGAGTTATTTTCACTATCACTCCAAGAGCCCTCAACTACAAGGCTTTTCTCCTTCTTATGGTACTTCTTGTAAGCCTTTTGATCCTTCTTTGGATACTCATTATTCTTGTCCTTCTTGAGTTCTTCTCTCAAAGGCTTGTTACAGTTAGCAATGTAGTGGTTTGGCTTCTTGTAGTTGTAGCACAGGTCTTTTGAAGAGTCTCTCTTATTGATGTTGTTGTATCTTCTGTTGTTGTTGCTGCTTCTGCATTTTCTCATAAACTTCTTTAGTTTTCTAGCTAGCAAAGCCAGATCTTCATCATCGTTAATATCAGTATCATATGTCATGGGGGCTTCGGAAGATGTTTCTACATGTTACACCCTTATCTTTTCTTCTGGTCTCTGTTGTTGTTTCTGCTCTCTGATTCAACTCAAGCTCATAAGTCAATAAGTTGCCATAGAACTTTTGAACAGTCATCTCATGCAAGTTATTTGACTCTCTGATGGTAGTGGTATTTGCATCCTACTTTCTTGGTAAGGCCCTTATGAACTTGATGTTCAAATCTTTGTTGGGATAGACCTTTCCAAACGCTCTGAGAAATTTGAGCAACACATTGAATCTTTCATATGTGGCAGTGATATCCTCTCCAGGGATGTGAGAGAACATTTTATATTGTTGGGTGAGTAGTGAGTGTTTGTTCTCCCTTACTTCTTCAATACCTTCATACATGACTAGAAGAGCTTTCCAGACTTCCTTTGCAGGCTTACAGTTGACTACATTCTCGAACAATTCATCTTCTAGAGCTATGAATGTGATGTTCTTAACTCACTTGTCAAGTGGCACAAGCTTCTTCTCATTGTCAGTCCATTCTATTTTTTGCTTGATAGCTACTTTGTTTAGATCATTTGGAGTTAAAGCAAGTTTGGTAGGTACATATGGGCCATTGAGCACAACATCAAAGAGTTCATCATCAATAGCATCCATATAAGCATGTATATGAACCTTCTAGTTAGCAAATTTATCTTTATTACGCAAAGATGGCTTGTTTCGACCACCAAACTCAGAACTGGTTTTGGTTTATGACATGGATCTACTCAAGTTGTAAAGCTTAACACAACTCTGATACCACTTGTTATTCCTAAAGGCACACAAAGAGATCTAGAAGGAGTGGTTGAATAGATTCTTTAAATTTTCTTTTAAAGTAAATTACCAAATCAGTTAAACAAGTTAATTTGATTGAGTTTAGCACAACGGAATATAAGTATGAAATTCCCTTCAAAGATTAAAAGAAAATCTCAGTTTTAAATTTAGTGCAAATTATAAAAACTAGTCATAGAAGAAAATCGTAGAGTGGCTTGAAAATAAAAGTACAAAAATAAAAGAACACAGAGATTTTTAAGAGTTTCGGAGCACAAAAGCCTCCTAATTCTCTCTTCTACTCCGATAATAGGGATGATCCACTAAGGATAAGATGGTTACACAAACCAAACTCACTAAGAGTTGTTACAACAGAGATTCACAAAACATCTTAAAAGTTACTAAGACTTGTTTTCAGAGGATCACTAAAATCACTAATCACTAAGAAGAATGTAGATGTTTGAGGTACTGTTAAGCTGTTTTATATCTCTCTTCAATTGACTTAGCAGCAATTGATGCTTCTCAGAATAGTAAAGTGGAGCTTTGAGAACTTAGACTGTCAGTACTTTGTCTCTTGATGAATCGTTAGTTGAAATGCTCGAATATGTAATCCTTTTATAGAGTTCTCTTGGGATCTTTCCTTTGAGAAGTTATCGTTGCTCCATTCTGCCTTGGACACTTGTCAATACCCAATTTTTTGACTTTGAATTGTTGTCTACTATGACCACCTCAAGTCACTTTCTACAGTACTGTGAACAACACAGTGCAGACACGTGTCATTGTCCTTGTAAATATAGTTGTTGCTTCAAAACGTCTTGTCTTTATCACAAACACACATGAAAATCATTCTTGAGATTCATGTGTTTAAGGTTTATGACTCATGTCATAGCCTGCCACTGACTTGTCAGAGTGTACGTACTCTACGATTTTTGGCTCCAATAATGGAATCATAGAGTTGACCTTCAGATAGTAGAGCAATTTTGGCTCTACTATATTACTCTACGTTTGTAGTGGCTCTGCGATTCTGGCTCTACGAACTGGCCTCTGCTCTTCGAACTTTACGTCACTTCAATTTATTCTACGATCTTAGAGTAGTTTTGTCTTCAGCTCTACGAACATCTTATGACCTTGGACAACTCTACTATTTCAAGGATTACATATGCTAGCTCTACGATTTTGATCAACATAACAGATTTTATCCCTAACTAAATCCTTTTACATATATATCTCAAGGACTTTACAAAATTTACTTGCGATTACAAATATACATTAATTTTAAGTCATCGTCAAATTAAATAAGGATTCACACAATCGTGCAAGTACTAACATAATTCATAAAGTATAATTTATCTTATTCAATACCATATTTTTTAAAAGGGCTAAATATATTTTTGTTACACCAAGTTTAATTGAATTCATAAGTTGGCGTATAAAGTAATTGGACTTACAAATCACTATGTAAAGTACCGAATTGGATACAATGTCGACTTCAAAACATTTTTCTAATAGAAATTAACCAGAATACTCCATTTGTCGACAACTTATTTAGTTTTATATGGTTTGACTACATATTGACTTTTTTTATACATGATGTAGATAACATCTTCATACGCATACAAATATATAATTTTTTATAAAAAAAAAAATACTTTTACATATACTTGTTGTGAAATTCTTTTATTTAGTAAAAATAATTAAACTAACATAAATAATTTAATTAATATAATTAACAGTAAAATTGAATTAAGACTAAACTATACTAAATACTAATTATATATTAAAACTTAAATAAGGAGTACATAAAAAGAAGTAAATTATATTTTAAAATTAAGTAAATATTTCAGCAAAAAAAAAAAAACCAAGAAACCCAAATCAATTGAGCGATATAAAGAAAACTCATGAAACCCAGATCAATTCAACAATGTTCCTCATTCTGAAAAAGAAAAATTAACTTCCTTTCTTCTGCGTTCTAAAAAAACTTTTTCCTGATCCTTCGTTCTCGTTCTAAAAAAGACCCTCCTTCGTTCTAGAAAAAACCTTCCTTCTTCTCCTTATGTCAAACTTTAACCTCATCAAAACCCCAATAAAAAAAATCATGATAAAACTCCTACTCAATATCCAAAATGATTAATACTAACAAACAAAATACAAACTCAATATTAAAAATCCCAAAAAAGCTAAACACCAAATTCAACGAAAATTTCATACCATCTATCATATCAATCTGCTGTAAAAAGAAGGAAAGAAATTTCAGCAAAACTTTACCACAAGATTGAACTAAAAAAATGAAAATCGGAACAAAAAACAGAGCAACTCTGCCGCTGGATTTCTCAATGGTGGAAATCTGTTGTCTCACCGTCACTTGGAGAAACATTATCGAACCACCAAGATCCGTTTTGGGAAGAACCACTTCGATTCGTTGCACAACTCAGTTAGTACTCCATTTCACTGATCCGTCATTCCGAGCATGCTCCAGATAAGTTTTTTTGAAGTTAATTGGGGTTTTGGATCATTTTGGGTGGATTACAAATTTATCTAGAATTTAACTTTTTTATTTTGATGAATTTTGAGAAGACAATGAAGATTAGGAAAATTAAGAAGAAGAAAAAATTGAATAACATAAAAAAAGTTATTTATTTAGTAATTTATATGATCAAATATAATAAAATAACAGAGTATATAACTATGATGTGATCAGTTAAACCATAACTGAATGCGGTCGAAGCATATAAAATCAATCGAGAGCAATTGAATTGTCGGTCGGATCGATTATTTCGATTAATTTTTATCAAAAAGATATCTTGGAGTAATATTGCATGTAATTTGATATTTTATGCAGTGATTTATAAGTCTAATTATTTTAAGAGTTAAATTATGAATTTAGTCTATTTTAAAATATTTAAAACAAAAATTTTAAGAGCCCTGATATTAACATATTTTAAGAGAAAGAAAAAAAAATAAAAGTAATATTGAGAGAAGCAAAAGAAAAGAATAATGCTTATGCTGAATACCAAACATGTGTGGTGTATAGCAGAGTTCCTTACGTGTACAAGTCTTCACAGTGGTTGTTGTGGGGCCTCACTTTCTCCAATACCAAAGGAGATACCAAACGAATCTTCTTTCAATGTTCCATCTTCTAATCTCCCTCTTCTTCACCATAGTTTTTTCTCAATAAACCAATCAAATTATCAGAAACCCATTCAATACATATAATATAGATAGAAATTGAAAAGGAAAATGAGAGTTCTGAATTCGCATTTTGTGCTCATTGATCACAGCTCATGGCACTCAGCTACCCAAATTCCCTCTGCAACTTTAGCTTGTATTAAAGCCTCCAATTTTCCAACTTCAATCTCAGCTGCATATCGTCGAACACGTCGCGGGCATACGAAAATATCATCGTCTAATTCGTCGATTCAACCAATTAGATCGCCGGAAATTCGTAGGCCGCACGATAATTGGTCAACGCCGGGAAATGGGTTGTCATCAGTTTCTTCAAATTCGTCTTCCACGTCGACTTCTGGATCGGAGTCGGTGCCGGAACTTGACTTGTTTCTTGAGCTGGTGCCCGTAAGAATGAGAAATGAGCTTTATGGGCATGTGGAAATTAGGGAATTGATTGAAATTGTGATGGATTTGGGCAGGTCTCCACTTGCTAGGTTCCCATCTGGGGATTGGGTGATTTCTGAAGAGCCTGTGAAGCTTGAAGATTTAAGGCATGCAATATCAAAGGTTATTTGAGTGAACTTTTTGAATGGTTTCTGCATAATTTAATTCAAATATTTTCATAATGATGCAAACGTAATCAATATTTATATGCAGTCAGATGTTCCCAGTGAATTATGTTTAGGCTTAAAGTATGGTCTTCAAACATAAGACTTATTTTTTAGTTCTTTCTTTATGACTGAAAGTGACCTAATATTATTAAACTAATGTCAAGTGATTTTAAAATATATATCTGTATTTGTCATATCAGCAATGTTGAAGTAGAGTTTCAAAGACTTAGAGTGAATTTCTTGGATTTGCTTTAGGTTGGTGACTTCTCGGATGACAACCGTTCTGGGATTGATCATTCATTACATCGTATAAGTGCTATTCGAAACCGTAAAATGCAAATTATAGGCCTCACTTGCCGGGTAGGTCGAGCTGTATCAGGAAGTGCTGAAATTATACGGGACTTGATTGAAGGGGGCGGTTCTATCTTGGTTATAGGACCTCCAGGAGTCGGCAAAACAACCTTAATCAGGTATACTCAGTCTTCATTTTCCACCACTAGTAAATTTTTCCCATAAGCTGCATGAGAAATATTGTATCATTTGCGTAAAATTTTACTCAAGTATTATGATATACTTTTTGAGAAGCTTTAATTTATCAAGGCATTTCCTATAGTCAATTTGGGGTACCCTATGTGTGTAGTTTTGCATCATTGACTTTCTTTATATTCAGTGGCAGTTCAAATACTGTGAAGATAGAATTAAAAGAATTATGTATAGCTAGGGTAAGCTTATGTATTGAGTTTCTTCAAACTTAAAATGAACTTGACAGCTTTCATAGTCATTCATATTATAATTTATAAATGAATATTTTTTTAGCATTTTGATTGCACTTACTTTTTTGCAAAACAATTCATTCATCTAATGAGATTTTGTTTTTGCAGAGAAATAGCTAGGATGCTGGCAGATGAGCGCAAGAAAAGAGTGGTAATCATAGACACATCCAATGAGATTGGAGGTGATGGAGATGTTCCTCATTCTGGAATAGGCCGTGCAAGAAGGATGCAAGTTCCAAATGTTAATATGCAGCACAATGTGAGTGTTGAACTTGATTCTATTGCTTTATTTTATATCTTGCATTCTCCTCAATGAGCTACACACGCGTGTATAGTTTTGTGATTTATCTCTTGTTTAATTACTGAGCAGGTGATGATTGAAGCCGTTGAAAATCATACACCTCAAACCATCATAATTGATGAAATTGGAACAGAGTTTGAAGCATTGGCCGCCAGTACAATTGCCCAGAGAGGTGTTCAACTTGTTGGAACTGCACATGGAATAACTATAGAAAATATAATGAAAAATCCCTCTCTTCAGATTCTTGTAGGAGGCATAGAGGTGAAAACAGTTTCCTTGTGTTTCAGTCTATATATTTCTCATTTATTTTTAAACTCATTTCCGTTGTTTGTTGTTTTTTTCCCTCCTTTTTACCAAGTTATAAATGGTGTGACGGTATATATTTGAAGTGGAGCTGTAGTTAAGTTCTTTATTTTCATGACTGACTAGAATCTAGTCTATTCAGGTTCTCTTGGATGATTAGTGTAGCTTTTTTGAAAATTGTTCATTTATGTAAAAACAGAGTGTTACCCTTGGTGACGAGGAAGCGAGAAAAAGGAAAGTGCAGAAGACAATTCTTGAGAGGAAAGGGCCTCCTACATTTACATGTGCTGTTGAAATGATATCTAGAACTGAATGTCGTGTTCATCACAGATTGGATGCAACTGTAGATGCTATACTTGCAGGTATTCTGTAATTCCTGAATCATTGAAATATTCTGTGCAACTTTATGACAACGGTAACTGACGGAAAGCTTTTCTGGACACTAGGCAAATCTCCGCTGTTTGAAATCCGTCACATGGATGATGAAGCTAAGAATAAGTATTTGGAATTTACTCCAATGCCTGAAAAGAACCATCTAGACTTTGAGGTTGCTACTAATGAACACGAAAGTCGTGAAATAGAGTCTGATGAAGAAGAAGATTTCTCCGATTCTATGAAATCAAACACTAATAGAGTGAGCAAGAGGAGCTCCCCCGTGTATGTTTACACTTACAAGGTAAATACCCAAAACTTAAAAAGTGTCAAGTCCCACATTTAGTATCTCCTTCCAGTTTATGTATTTACATGGTCACATGAAGAAATGAGAATCTACGTATAGTCATATACTAATTTCGCAATATCATGTTCAAAAGTAAATCAGAAAACATGCTCAGATACAAAGTTTTAAAGGAAAAACTAACATACTGATCAAGAATGTACTTGCAGTTATGTGGTTTGTACTTGAATAAAAGGCCATAAGAAATTGAGTTAGTTTCGTGTTTGGCATGTTTTAGATCCTGGAAACTGATCTACAACAAGTAGCAGTGGTGATGGGACTTGAGGATGAAATATATGTGACCGACGACATTGGGATTGCAGATGCCATTCTAGCATCCAGTTCTGAACTGAAACAGAACCCCTGGATCCGCAGTGTAGCAAAGTTTCAAAAGTTGCCTGTATTTGTTATTAAGGTATCTCCTCTATTACTGTTTCTTAATAAGTAAAAGCATTAATTCGTATATTTCATTTCTCAACCTGGTGTAAAATTGTTTGAAAATGCAGTCAAGTACCATGGCACAAATGGTAAAGGCTATCCGCATGATTCTTGAGATGGATTCCTTTGTTTGGAGATCAAAGCAGCCAGTTAAAAGTTCTTTAGACATTGAAATTGAAGATGATGCACCAAAAAGAAAACCATCGCTGGAGGAGATTGATGCCTTGGAGGTCCATTCCTTTTCTCTCCCTTGTTCTTTAGATTGCATTTCTTTGTTATAATTGAATTTGAGAAATGTTGGTCAAGTGCTACATGAGTGAAGTATCGACAATATTTGATTGGAGCATATACTAATTAGTTGAGAATTCTGCTAAGAAATACTTACATTCATATCTTATACTCCCTCCATTCTAACATATAAGATTATTATTGACTTTTCAAAGTCAATTTGAGACATTTTCAAACTCAATATTGACATAGATTCATTAGATTTAGTCAATATAGTGATGAATATTGTAAACTATCTAAAAAGTACTTAAAAAATTATAATATTTATTGTTTCGTTATTTTTAGTGAATCGTATTAATTTTGAGTTAAAATTTTTCAAAAGTTAATAATGATCTTATAATTTGGAACAGAGGGAGTATTTTACAATATACGCACCAATTCTTCCCTCGTCTTATCCCCAAATTCTTTTGAATATACTCTCTAGACTCTCATATATTTGCTTCTTAACTGCTACAAAAGATAAGTTTAGCCTCTTTTTGCTAACATAGCCAAAATTTTCAGTCATGCCATTGGCAGGCAGTTTTAAGTGGAAGTACGTAAACGCATTTGCTTTGACCATCTTTCTCTGTCATCCAACTCAAGAAAAGGTTAAATTGGCAAAAGCCAATTCAACTATTTTGGGTATCTTTCATGCATATCTGTTTAGAGAGCCTAGAAAAACACTCAAAATCCTTGACTCTTCCATTATGGCATCAAGAGACAAAAGTCCCAGCTCTTTCCTATTTTAATTGAACTTATTATGTTGTGAAAGTGCAGAGCATTTGTCACCCATATTCTGACTCCAGTGGTCCTAGACTAGAGTACCTTTGGATTCTGTTTTCTAAAAATACAACTTTATATGGGACTCCATGTTTTAGTTTCAGAGGGAATATATAAAATTATGAATTAATGGAATATAATGTTTAGTCGTTCATTTTTGGACATATTGTTGCACACAACAATTTGTTCCTCGACATTACTTTCTTTTTTCCTGGATGGTATGATTTAGCTTCTGAATGGCTGACTGCTCTAGGACAGATATCCTGATGGTATGGTTTAGCCTATGTTATAGGGACTTGGCACTTTAGGGTGCAGTACCCGTGTCGACACGACACGGGTGCGAGTGCAGCGCGGATCCTTTTACTCACCTTCGGTGAAATTTCCTTCCAGTGATGTCAAAAAGCATTGATGTAATTACTTGTGTTGGATCCTTTTAACACCGTGTCCCCGTATCCTATAATTTTAGAAATGGACAACTTCGACATTTAAGACACTTCCCGCACCTGATCCCTGTACCCGAGTCCGTGTAACATGGGATTTAGCTTCTGGATGGCTGACCACCTTTTATTCTGTCTCCTACAGGAGGTACGTCTTGCTATAGAGTATATTGTAATTCCCGGTGGTGAGCCCGTAGAACTACTTCCAAGACGCTCCGAGATTGTTGCCCTGCAACTTGAGCTTGTGGAGAGCTATCAGCTGGCCGCGGAGAATTCGGGTACTGAGTTGAACCCCAGGTTGCAAATTCTTCCCCAGAAGTTGAACAAAAGAACTTCTATAAAACACTCGAAATCTAGTTCCATTTTACAGAAGGGTTTTAGCTTTCAGTCGGTCCCTAGTGCTGGTGTAGGTACTAGTGTTCCTCAGCTGCCACTTTTGCCTGATCAGTAGTCCAAAAATTTCATTCAATTACAACATACTTCAACCTTTGGTTGATCCATCATTTCTCATTTCATGTACAGTCCCTTGTACATTATGTAGATTCAACCATGTTGTATATTTTATGTAATTTTGTATTTTCTTTTGCAAGTGTTGTATATTTGATATAATTTTATAATTTATGTTGCTTACGCCTGCGGTCTGTGGCATTTATACTACTTCAAGTGGGAGTCGAACGGGTTTACGACTAGACTCAAGTTCTCCCTTAAATTGGTTTAAGGCAATCGGCTGGTTTGTTATCATACTTTTGGTCAATGCAATCAAATTTTCGTATTAGAAGAATTGTTTTGATATGAGAGAATTTTAAGAAGATGATGTACCAATTAATGAGGTGGAGAGTATTTTCCTCTTACAAATGACAGGTCCAAATATAAATATGTAAAACGAAGAAAACAAAAGATAGTCATACTCATCATCTCTCTTCTTTTTATTTCTTTTTTTTTCTTTCTTGTTTTTTATTGTATTTATTTATTTATTGGTGTAAAAGGAGGCCAAAAAAATAATATTTGGCCTGTTAATCGGTCTATGTGAGTCGCGTTTAAGTATGTCCAAACTTGGTTGATTTTAAAATTGTTGGACTCGAGTTCAAACTTGCCCCATAAATTTGTTCAAGCTCAACTCAAATAAGATCATGAGTTTTGGGTTTTTTTGGATCAAGCCCGTATTAAAATATAATATTATTAAAATTGACACCTAGACCCAAAAAATATTATTTAAAGTAACTCATTTATAATGTCTGACACATAATTTTATTTTGCTAATCAATTGAAGTTTAAATTAATATAAATGAGCAAATTTATAAATACTCTATTATTTATTATTTTAATGTTTAATCTCAATCTTTCTTTTCATATAATTACTAGATTTTATTATGAGAATGATAGAACTAACCACTTTAATGAAAACATGATACCTAATTTGTAGTTAAAAATACCATATATAAAAATATAAATTGAGAGGGTCATATGTAATAAATAGTCTATATATTTTATACGTATGTAACACTATAATTCGATCAGGCATATAATGGGCTGAATGACCTATTAAACAAACTTAGCCTGAATTTCATTTCGAGCTTGATTTTTTGTCCAAACTCAGCTCAGTTGAACTTTTAATGGGTCGACCAATCGGGTTTTGAACTTGACCGACACAATTGACAGGTAATACTTACATTTCATGTCACTTGGGCATGTTATGAAATGATAAACATAAGTTGTACTTTTAGAACCCTGGTATGTATTGTGATAAATTTATGCCGAATTATAATTGTGAAACTTATCAATACATGAGATTGATATGAATTATAGGACTGTCTTACTTATTACACATCTTTCTAAAAATGTTACATTAATACTTATCCACGTAAGTGACAATCAAAAAGTCAACATAAACTTTTACAATATATATTATTTTTCCATACTCTTATCGTAAAAGAGACCAAATTGGGTGTACTATCTTTGACTATTACTCTTAACTAGCCTATAGTCATGTGCAAAGCACATGCCTAAATCTGTGCCCCTTAATGAATCGAATGGTCCTTCGACTTTTGCTTGATTCTGACGACCGACATAGATCTTATGACATGCCCATTATTACTAGGAAAAAAACATCGTCCCTTTTCCTTCGTTACCAGGAGACTAAGTTACTTCTATTAGCACCAGACCTTGAGTCAAATTGAACGTGTCATGTGCAACGTCCATCAAAGATGGTTCATTAATGTCCACAGTCCATTGATTTAGACTCCTTGCCCCTTTCTCAACTACAAAAAAGATCGAGAGGGGCCCAAAAGCCCCCAAATCAAGAACACAAGCCTTTCGATTCACTCTCCAACCAATAATTTGTTGTGTACGATGATTTTTATAAAAACAAATAATTTATTTATTTATAAATATATTAGTTGACTAATAATTTATAACAAATTATTGATGAAAAATTAAATAAGTTAAAAATCTAGGATAATAGTTCATCTATTTATATAATATAAATGATAGTATTCATCTTTAAAGTAATGATTTATTTGTTTTATATATTCAAGTATTCATCTATTTATGTAATTGTAAAATCTTATTTAAACTCAAATAATTATACTTATATAATTTAATAAAAAAAATTATATAATAATAATTATTATTACTATCAAAAATATGATTTTAAAGAAACTAATTAAGTTAAAAAATGTATGAGAATAAGAGATAGTGATAAGTAGATAATTATGATAGTAAGAATGTAGATGTGTTTTTTTTTGAAATCAAATAGAAGATGAAAAAAATATAGTTTATTTTCCTAAATTTTTGGTTTCTATTCCTAAATTTTTAAGGTTGTAGGACCATCCTTAAATTTTAGGGTTGAGAGACGATTTTGTACTATAAGAGAATATAATATAAAAAAATAGTTGTATTTTTTTGAGAATTTTATGGATGTATTATTTTTACAAATAATTTTTTTAATCACACATTGAACTTACTTACTATTCATTTAACTCATTAATAAAAAAAGGATTTTGTTAAAACTGGAAAACAATATATATTGCGACTTTATATGTTGATTTTTTTATTGGGAGTTATGTGAATAATTATAATTAGTAATATTTTTATGTATTTGATACAATAAGCTAATTTTATAATCTTATATCAATATTGTGTATTAATATACGTCACAATCGTAATTAAAATTTTTAAAATATATAACCGGACTCGTTAAAATTTTATTTGTCGGGTCACATATAAATTGTTGTAATCGAATTGGGCCTGGCCTGGGTCAGTTGATAGCCCTATTTGAAGCCGGCAGTCAGCTAGTCGTGCTTAGGGCACTTACAGTTTCCATTTCCATGTTCATTCTAAATTTCTAATTATGGGGTTTCGCTGTCAAACCAAACCCACAAAAGAACATCAACGTCACAGCTTCAACCAACCAACCAACCAACAGTATGCTAATAGGTTATTCATCTCTCTATTTCTATATATGAGTACACACACATATTTCTGTAAATTATTGAGTTTAGGCTGTGATTACTTAAATTCAAATGGCTGGGAAGCCTGATTCGGGAAAATTATCAACGCTCAGGTCCTCTATTTTCTTCAGTGTTGTGGATTATTAGCTTTTCTGTCTTGGATGCTTATTGTACTTTTTTTTTAATGATTGGTTGCTGTAAAAAACACATCATTGAAAGTTGGGTTCTCTGTTTTCATGCTTATTGTTTCAATCCGACAGACATTTAGTCCTTATCTTAACACAAAATTTGGGGTGCTTTTTGTATTGTGTCAACTCAAAATTTTAATTTTTTTTCACTTTTGTATGTATTTGGTTGCTGAGATTTTGAAAGAGAAATAGAACCTGAAATTTGGGTCCTCACTTATGTTTCTATTTTTTTGGGTTAAAAACTGGAAAACTTTACTCTGTCCTTGGTTAAGTCAGGCTAATGCTGTTTATAATTGTAAGATTTGGGCTTCCTTCTTTTCCTTTTCTTACCTTGGACTTTCTCAGTAACCAATCCATGTGTGTGACATAATTATCTTATTTAGTGTCATTATTAAATTTATAGGATTTGTACAAAAATGACTATTTGATGAATACACTTTATGAATATATTTTGTTCAGTTTAAAATATGTGGCAGTGTTTGCTTTTGCCATTAATCTCAATGATTATATGATAAATACACTTTTTTGCATATATTTTGTTCAGTTTAGTATATGTGGAACTTTTCTCTTTTGCTATTGTTCTGTCTTATTATTTCCTCTTTGATTTCCGTATTAATTCCCCCTCTTGTTTGTGGCCTTTTCTGGATTGCTGGTGTGTGCTCTGAAATGCATTAGATGGATTTTTTGAGGAGCTTTTGTTACAGTTGGATTGCATCGTTGAAGCTTTATTTGTTTGATTAGATTTTGTTCAGTTGGTTAACTAGAGATTCTAATTTTTGAGGTATTACCTGTAGAGATGGTCTATGAGCTAAAAGGCAGCTTGAGCAGAATGCCAGGTTCGTCTGGCCTTCTGTTGAATTAGAACAGTTCTTTCATTATATAAAAAGATATGTGGTTTGTTATCCACTAGGAAGGACCCGTCATGAGTTTGGATGACCTCCAATACTGGGCGAAAGGTTGACTAATCAATAAGATACAGGAGGTAGCGAACTTCAAGTAGCTTTCCTCTATTGAGCTCATATACTCTTTTTTGGGGAAATAATATCCAGTTCATTGAAAAGAGTTGAAGTGGTTTGAATGATCCGTAATTGGGGTTAAATCACGTTTTCCCCATTGAAATGAACCTCAATTTACATTTGCATCACTGAATTGATTTTTTTTTTCCATTCTACTCATTAAACTACACTTTTTTTACAAATCGTTACAAAATCTGTTAAGTTATTTGACTTTTAACGGAATGACCAACACATAGAACCCATTTTGTGTACATGTAATATATATGTCCACGTGGCATGTTAAAATGAAAAAAAACTTAATAAATTAAACAATTAAAACAAACTAACTAAAAAAGTAAACTAATTGACTGAAATAAAACAAAAACATAAAAAAAAATTAAGCATAACAACAGCTCTACACTACTAAACCACCAATCGTCACCATCATAAGCCCCTGTCACTTCCACCGAATCACCATCTCCACAACCAACTTTCTCTTCAACTGATAGAAGCTACTGCTTCTTCTTTTTCAACTGATGGAAAGCTTCTCGAACAAAACAACATTAGATGAAAACCCATTCAAACTAAAATAAGAAGCATAGATTAAAACCATCCGGGCATTCTCCATTTATCTTTTAAAACCATCTGGGCATTCTCCATTTATCATTTTTGGACAATAATCATCCACAAACTATTGCAACAAATCGTCCAATTTGTCAATCAAAAAATCAATTTAGGCACCCAAATCATTTTGGAACCAGTCACGACCCCAAATCATTTTGGAACCAGTTAAACAATTAAATGAATTTAATTAAAACAACCCAGATTGGGAATTAGAGAAAGAAAGAGAGTGATGCAGATTGGGAGAAGAAAAGAAAAGAAAAGAGAAACCTAGATTCAGAGGCAAACCCAACACTACACCTTTCACAAATTGAATTCAAAATTCAAATTGGAAAAGCACAATTGTATAGAACCTAAATCAAAACCCAATATTCACACACGTACATCTATATACATATATTGAGAGAGAAGAAGAAAGAAAGAGAGAGATCTTCCAACCTTGATTTCCTTTTTGGATCATTTTCTAGAATTAGATGGAGCTGTTGATGGTGGTGGCATAAGGGGGTTGGTGGCAATAATTAGGAAGAAGGTGTGGTGGCGACTGGCTAATGTGGTGGTGGTGGTGGAGTTGGATGGGGATTTGGGGTGGGTAGTTCAATTTTTTAGTTTTATTTATTTATTTATTTAATTTGTTTAATCTGATAGTTTGAGTTATTTGTTTAACTTTTTTTTGATTTATTTAATAAATGTATAAAATAGTTAATAGTGATTTTTTTTTAATTTTTTAAATACAGGTCATCATAGCCACATCATATTTTAATTTAGTAAATATTCCATGTAAGCTCCAACGCGGTGCCATGTAGATTTGCTGTTAACTTTTAACACTCTTAGACGGTTTTTCTTATTTTTGTAAAAATATTGTAGTTTAATGAGTTTATTGTAAAAAAAATTAATTCAATGATGTAAATGTAAATTGAAGTTCAGTTCAATGCGGAAAAAATGATTTAACCCATAAAAGGGTCAACTCAGTTCTTAATTTTAGAACACCATTTTTAAATATGATTCAACCTATTGAAAGAATAGATTCTAAATGAATTACTACTAGTTTAAATGGAGAAAAAAAATAGTTTTTGAGTTTATAACTTCACGTCAAACTAAAGAATTAAATAAATTAATTTTTAAAGAAAAACATTTGGATTCATTAAAAGAAGTTGTAAAAACTATTAATTTAATTTCTAAATTAAATGAACCTAAAATTCAGGAAAAAAATTAAGATTATAGAAAAATTACTCACCGAGGAAGTTTGGGGGTTAAATCACTTCTTCGGCTGAACTTCAATTTACATTTACATTCATCTAAGAGTGTTAAAAGTTAACAACAAATCTACATGGCAACATGTTGGAGCTGACCTGTATTAAATAAAATAAAATAATCATTATTAATTACTTTATACATTTATTAAATAAATCAAAAAAAGTTAACAAATAATTCAAACTATCAGATTAAACAAATTAAAAAAATAAATAAATAAAACTAAAAAATTGAACTACCCACCCCAAATCCCCATCCAACTCCACCACCACCACATTCGCCAGTCGCCACCACACCTTCTTCCTAATTATTGCCACCAACCCCCTTATGCCACCACCACCAACCCCCTTATGCCACCACCATCAACAGCTCCATCTAATTCTAGAAAAACGATCCGAAAAGGAAATCAAGGTTGGAAGATCTCTCTCTTCTTTTCTTTAATATATGTATATAGATGTATTATATATGTATATAGGTGTATTTGTGTGAATATTGGGTTTTGATTTAGGTTCTATACTTTTGGATTCAATTGTGCTCTTACAATTTGAATTTTGAAGTTAATTTGTGAAAGGTGTAGTGTTGGGGATGTTTCTCTTTTCTTTTCCCAATCTGCATCACTCTCTTTCTCTACTTCCCAATCTGGGTTTCTTTAATTAAATTCATTTAATTGTTTAAGGGTCTTCTTCTTTGCTTCAATTTGGGGATTTTTGTTATTTCCTTCTTAATTTGTCATGACTGGTTCCAAAATGATTTGGGTGCCTGAATTGATTTTTTGATTGACGAATTGGATGATTTGTTGCAATAGTTTGTGGATGATTATTGTCCAAAAATGATAAATGGAGAATCCCCAAATAATTTTAATCTATGTTTCTTATTTTAGTTTGAATGGGTTTTCATCTAATGTTGTTGTGTTTGAGAAGCTTTCCATCAGTTGAAGAGAAAGTTGGTGGTGGAGATGGTGGTTCGGTGGTAGTGACGGGGCCTTTGGTGGTGACTGATAGGATTGGTGTAGCTGTTGTTATGCTTATTTTTTTTATATCTTAGTCAATTAGTTTAGTTTTTTAATTAGTTTGTTTTAATTGTTTAATTTAATAAGTTTTTTTTTTTTTGTCATTTTAACATGTCACGTGGACATATATATTACATGTACACAAAATGGGTCCTATGTGCTGGTCATTCCGTTAAAAGTCAAATAACTTGATAGATTTTGTAACGATTTGTAAAAAAAGTAGTTTAATGAGTTGAATGGGAAAAAAATCAATACAGTGATGCAAATGTAAATTGAGATTCAGTTCAATGGGGGAAAAAGTGATTTAACCCACCCTTTTATCATAACAAAAGTAGTTTTTAAATAATGACCTTTATTACAATATAAACATCTCTTAGTTTATAAATATGAATGGATTGTGATAAATAAGTATATTCAGATTTAAGTTTGAATATATTTCTTTATCCAATAATTGAATTGTAGTTTAAGTTTCTGAAATTGGTATTATTTTCTCCATAGTTGGTACGGGCGGCCTATGTTTACCATCGCCATTTCTAATTGGGACTATGATTTGGGACCAGCATAAACGAGATTGAGATCTCTTTGTAAAACAAAAACGACGTTTTGTAGCTCTTTCGTTTGATTCTCTCTCCAATCAAATGTACAAAAACCTAATTGAGGGTTTTTGCCCAGAAAACCCACTCCCTTTACTACTAACAATGGTAAAAATCCTCTCAATCCCTCATAGATATTTATAATCATAAATTTGTTGTATTTTCTCACTACTTCAGTTCATTTGATTGTGTTGTAATATATGTTGATTTACCCGCGTTCGTTATTTATATTCAGACGATGGTTTCAGTCTCTGAATCAGTTCATCGAAAGCTTTAATGGCAATTGTTCAACAGCTGCACAATTTACACTTTCTATTTGGACATTTTTCTACCTCTGCTTCCATGCTTAAGCCCATCATGGTAAAATTTTCAACTTTTGATATGTACAAATGTATATACATGGACAAATATATTCATATACTTTACATGGTAAAAAATGGGATTCCTTTTTAGGTCTTTTAATGTGTTTATTTGTATATTTTAACAGAATTCGATATTAGAGTTTTTTTAAAATTTTATTTTTGAAGGTTTCAAAAAGTCTAAAATGGGGTCTGACAAATTGGATGATTTAAAATGACTGGGTTTAGGTATTTTTAGTGCCTTTTGGATGTAGTCTTGTAGAAATGTACATCTGTTCTTGCAAATTAGCTGACGATCAAATAATTATTAACTCTTGTACAATGGCTTGATTTTGAGTTCTGGTGTGAGATTCTTACTTAGAATGTTTGTTCCTTTCATTGGGCACCATTTGATAAAGCTCATAATATGGCTTAATGACACTTCTGTCCCTCCAAGTTGCCACACTCTTTTAAAGTCGTCCCTAAAGGTTTTTTTTTTTGTCAATTGGATCCTTAAAGTGGCATTTTATGTCAATTTTGTTCCTTTTTCTCAATTTCACTAAAACCCGCCCAAAATTCAACCCGACCCATTTTATTTAAGTGCAATTATGTCTTTATCATTATTATATATATTATCAACATTAAAATATACAAATTAAAAATTAAGATACAAAAATAACTATTTCAACAAAAAAAAATTAATTCAAACTTAAAAAAATATATGAAGATTTGGATTTGGGTACATGAAGATTTTTTAATAGGGAGGAAGAACAAATTGATGAATTAGAGTGCAAAAGAGACGAACTCTTCATCTCATTCAACCTCCAAATCCGTCTCACCTACTTCGCCTTCTTCAACTCCATCATCGGCCTCATCTCTTTCACTGCAACCACTTGAATAGATCAAGCATGGAAGCATCAAGATCAACTAATTATTCACCAAGCCCTTTGCAGATCTACAGCTCCGAAGAATTGAACTGATTTTCTATTGATTCCCAACATTTCAACCCAATCCCGGTTAATCGAAAAGTCAAGTGGCCCGATAGCCATTGTTGACCACTGTAGAAGCTCTGATGAGTGCGGTGTAGAAAGCATCGCCTACTAGGGATCCATTTCAAGATCTGATTTCCTAAAATCTAATTGCCTAACAGCAAAGTACGTCCCTAAAATTTGCTTTGATTTGCTTTCAAATTTCCAAATCTAATTGCCCAGCTAAAGATTTGTTTTAGAAGATGGAATTATTTTTTGTGGCGATTGATTATCCTAAGGTTTTGAATTTCCTGAGAAGATGAGATTTGTGTTGGAATTTCGTTGAAGAAGATGAATTATTTTTTGTTTTGTTTTTGATTGACAAAATTAATTAGTTAGGGATATGGTGGATGAAGAGAGATCTGGGGTATGGTAGATGAAGATGAACTAATTTTTGTTTTGTTTTGTTTTTATTGACTTTAATTAATTAATAATTTGATACATTGAAGTGTGTTAATTTTTTAACAATATGTTTATTTTATATTTAAGCCTAGATTTAATGATTTCATTATATGCATAATAATTTCAATTTTCAAAATAAAAAATAATAATTTAATTTGTCAAAATTTTGGATTATATATTTGAAATTTGAATTTGTTTTTTTGAATAGTAATTAGTAGTTTGCTTTGTTTTTTTTTTGAATAGTAATAGTAATTAGTTTGCTTGTATTTTAATTTCTAATTTGTATATTCTAATATTGGCAAGACTTATGAATTCACACATATATACTGTACATATATGGTATATGTATGTTTAAAATATAATTTTGATTTTGTATTCTGAATATTGTTAAAGACAAATTTACCCTTAATAAAATGGGCTGGGTCAGTTTTTGGGAGGGTTACACTGAAATTGGAAAAAAGGAACGGAATTGACACAAAATGTCACTTTAAGGACCTAATTGACGAAAAATAAACTTTAGGGATGACTTTAAAAGTGGGTGGCAACTGTGGAGGGACAAAAGTGCCATTCAACCCTCATAATATAGATAGTTGTTTTAATTATGTACATGATTTTATTTCATAAATATAATGATGGCTAGAATAGGATTACTACAAACAACGAACTTATTAAATAATGGGTAAGAAAGAAGAAAATAAAAGGATTTCTGCGAACAACAAAAAATGTACTTTTGCAGCATTCCATTCCTTCCTCCATTCCATTACTTAAATCCAAACGTAGCATTATTACTGTTGGAATATTGGAAAAATGAGTAATCTGCACTTGTAGACCAAAACATGTGAAGTGACAATGGAACTTTTACAATTGAAGAAATGATGTATCATAAACTATAAAAATGAGTGAGGATGCGTGTCTGTTTGTTTTTATTTTACGTGTGCTTTTAGTATTTAGTTTTCCTATATGATTTTTACTAATTTATTTTTGTGTGGAGATGGTGTTACAGTTGCAGAACAGAGCATTACAGAGTTGCAAAGGAACACACTTTCGATATTATCCACTTGAAAGATTTGATAAATTCGAGAATTTTTCTAGTCTCAGATTAAAAAATGATAGGGTATCTTGCATATTAACAGCTGATCATCCCAAACTCAAGTCTAAACGAATTTATCACCCTTTTGGAAGCCATGTTAATGGGTCTCTGTCTATTTTGAATGTTCAGCCCCAATTAAAAGTTGGGTTTCATAATCTTTCAACATGCATTAGTATATTCGGTAATAAGTCATTACATGGTGGTGGACCTTATAGACATGCTTTTGCTAAGAGGTCATTTTCTCATGTTCCAAAAGCAGTAACAAGTAAAAATAGTGATTTGGGTTCCAGAGATGAAAGGAGTGGTGAGAATATTTCATCCTTCAAGGTCTTTAATAAACACTGGAAGCATGCAAAGTCACTGCCTCAAGGAAATTATTTTAAAGGTGGAGTGGGGGCTGCTATGACCAATCAAACTATGGGAGAAGGTGCTTCTAATTCTAAAATATCAGCTATTGAAAAAGTTGATATGGTTGCTTCAAGAGACCAGCTTGTTGAGGGTGTCAAAAAGAATGCTAGCAAGAATAAAGGGAAACTGAAGCAGCAGTCTGGGAGCCTCAGAAGTCGAAAGCAATTTTCTGATGCTAATGCTACCTCCAGTGGTGCAGTTCAGCCAAAAGTTTCAAAAAGAGTTTCTCGAGCAAAGAATGCCGTTATCCCGAAAAATAATCAATCTTCTCTAGATTCGGAGGTTAGCAAAGCTTTACACAAAATCAGCTTTCTATTTTTTGTTACGCTATATTGACTAACGCTATAGTTTTTCAGAAAGCCTCAACTGAGACTGCCCTGATGGAAGTGCTTGATAGTTCTCTTTCAACAAAACAACAAATCAAAAAGAAAACAAAGAACACTCCTAAAAAGGGAAAATCAAACTACGAATCTAGTTCTTCTCTGAAATCCGTTGAGGCAGCAAATGTTTTATCTGGCAAAGAGTCACCACGTAAACACAAACCACAAATGAGTGTCATACCTAAGCCTCATAGACAAAGAGCAATACGTCAGTTGTATCCTCCTAGTGGTAAATCTGTTCTGGTGGTGGAATCTGTTACAAAGGCAAAAGTTATTCAGGGATACCTTGGGGACAAGTTTGAAGTTCTACCTAGTTATGGTCATGTACGGGACTTGGCTGCAAGGTCAGGTTCTGTGCGGCCTGATGACGACTTCAGTATGGTATGGGAGGTTCCATCTGCTGCCTGGACTCATTTGAAAAGTATCAAGGTAGCACTGAGTGGGTATGCTATCTTTTTGTTCTCCATCAATAGTTATTGTTATATGATAACGGATAGAAGTATCTAGGATTCGCTAGATCATTTAAGAAAATTATGTATCATTACACTTGGTCAGCTGTCCAAAAACCTATAGTCTGACTTATTCCCAATGTTACGTGAAACGCGGTTCGCTTCGTGGAATCGATACGGGAACGTGATACTATCCATTGGCTAAAACGCGGTATGCTAGGGTTGCTTTATATTAGTGCTTATAGTTAGGAGTTTTATTAGAAACTAAATGTAATAAAACCAAGTTTGTTAGAACATTTTTTTTTTGTGCTAAATAGTTAGAACATTTTTAGTTGCATCGACAAGTTGATTAGTGATGTTTGAGCATTTAACACTGAGTTAGAATATTGAAATTTGTGCAATTATATTCCAAAAATAAATAAATACTTTCGGTACGATAAATTTAGAGTATTGGTACATGAGATTAAGTACCTTGTTCACTAGTTGAATAGGAGTATCTGGTAAATTTGGTTATGCCTTGTGATATGAGTTTTGCTCTTGTTGTATTGAGATCTGCTTGATATTATTTTCTGTTCCTTTACTGATTTTATTCTTTCTTGTTCCTCAGAGCAGAGAATCTTATCCTTGCATCAGATCCTGATCGGGAAGGAGAGGCTATTGCTTGGCACATCGTTGAGATGTTGCAGCAACAAGATGCTTTACGTGAAGATATCAATTTAGTGAGGGTTGTCTTTAATGAAATAACTGAATCATCCATAAAAAATGCCCTGTTGGCTCCAAGAGATATCGACGTGAATTTGGTTCATGCTTATCTTGCCCGACGTGCTCTTGATTATTTAATTGGGTTCAACATTTCACCTTTATTGTGGAGAAAGTTACCTGGTTGCCAGTCAGCTGGTCGAGTCCAATCTGCTGCTCTTTCTCTTATATGTGATAGAGAAATGGAAATTGATGAATTTAAACCACAAGAGTATTGGACAGTTGATGTCGAGTTTAATGAAAAGGGATTGGGATCAGCAGTGAACAACTACTCTATTTCATCATACTTGACCCATTTTCAATCCAAAAAATTGAGCCAGCTTTCGATTAGCTCTCATACAGAGGCAAATGATATTCAAAGGAAAACTGAGGCTTCAGAATTTGAAGTGAACGGCTCTAAAAGAACCAAAATGCGGAAAAATCCTCCCACTCCATATATAACATCATCACTTCAGCAAGATGCTGCAAGTAAATTACATTTTCCTGCGACATATACAATGAAGCTCGCACAGAAACTGTATGAAGGGGTTCAATTACCGGATGGCAACTCAGCAGGATTGATAACATACATCAGAACAGATGGCTTACACATTTCTAGTGAAGCTTGCAAAAATATTTGCTCTTATGTTAGAGAAAGGTACGGACATAGTTTTGCATCAGAGAGTTCTCGCAAATATTTTAAGAAGGTGAAAAATGCTCAAGAGGCCCATGAAGCTATTAGACCGACTGATATTCGTAGAGTTCCCTCTAATCTGGTTGGAATACTTGATGCAGATTCTTTGAAACTGTACGCTCTAATTTGGTCTCGTACAATGGCATGTCAAATGGAACCTGCTATGATCGATCAAATACAAATTGATATTGGGAATGCTGATCGATCCATCATTTTCCGATCTGCATGCTCAAGAATAGAGTTTCCTGGGTACCAGGCTGTGTATGAGGATGTGGAAACTAAAGCAATCAGATATAATGATAATGAAGGGAATGAGCGTGCTGATGTTTTTGGGGTCCTCAGTAATTTGAAGTCTGGGGATCCACTATATCTAGGTACAATTGAGCTCAAGCAGCACCATACTCAGCCTCCACTGCGCTTCTCCGAAGGGTCACTGGTTAAAAATCTGGAGGAGCTTGGAATTGGTAGACCTTCTACTTATGCAACCACAATGAAAGTTCTACAGGATAGGAATTATGTGACAATAAAAAGCCGAATTTTATATCCAGAATTTCGAGGTCGCATGGTATCAGCATTTCTTTCCCACCACTTCTCTGAGGTGACTGATTATAGTTTCACAGCTGATATGGAGACTGAGCTTGATAATGTTTCTGCTGGGTTGACTGAATGGAAAGGCCTCCTCAAAGATTATTGGACAAGGTTTAGCAAGTACTGTGAGCGTACTGGTACTGTACATATTCATGAAGTGGAGAAGATGTTGGAGGAGAAGTTTGGGGATTTTTTGTTTGCCTCTCTCCCCAATAAAAGTAGGACATGCCCAAGTTGTAAGGAGGGAACTTTGATTTTCAAAGTCAGCAGGTTTGGTGCAGGCTATTTTATAGGTTGCGATCAGCATCCGAGATGCAAGTGAGTATGACTCTGCATTACTTGGGCTCTTTTCATTTTTCTGTTGAAATACATTTAGTTAATGATCTTACTGTGGTGTGAGTGTGCGTGTGTATTTCGAAGCAGCTTTTACTGCAGTGACACATGACATGAATAGTCATGGCACTCGATTTGTATTTTTATGTGTATGAAAATTTACCAGGATAATTACCTTTCTTAATCTATTTCCTAGGATTTTATCAATTCTAGGTTCCTGAACTAAGATGAACTAAGAACTGTGAGGTTGGATGAAGAACTATTCTTAAATAAGGTGTAGTCTGAAAGGTAACCTCAATAAATTTGTGGTTACACTACATGTTAGATTAATGTAATAGGCAACTCAGAGATATTTGTCTTCTGAGGGCCTTAGTTTTATTTTAACCTGTATTCCTCACATGTACTGCCACCTCCTTTTAACACAATCCTCCTAATTACTTCCTCCTCAAAAGGCCTTTGTAACCGAACACTTCTCTCCCTCGTAATGGGATTCTACTCCAACCATTCAACCTCAGGTCTCATCTCAAAATCCTCCTCAAAACTTCTTATAGAACCCTGTGATCTCCCAAAAAAGCTTCTTATAGAATCCTGTGATCTCCTCAACAATTAACTCGTATTTTTAACAATCTATAAAACTTTAACTTAAGCTCCTTTATGAAACTTCAAACTCCTACCCTTACTTCCACTAGAACCTTATGAAAAAGTTTAGAATTACATTCTCTATCTGTAACCCACTTAATTCTATCATTCTGTCTAGAACTTATTTCCTTTCTTAAAACCACCTCCTCAAACTCATTATGTAACCGAGCTCACATTGCATACTAAAACCTTGGATGACATGATACACACCTCAGCCTCTTCAAGCCTATCAATCTCCCCCACCTCCCTCGGGACCGAAATCTTCTTATCTCGCACATTCCCAAACACCTGACTCTTCCACTCATTCAACTTTAAGTTTCACATGCCTCAATTTCCTCATACATATAACCATGCCATGCCACACACTCCTTCCACCAAGTCTTCTTCAACTCAGAAAAGCCCGTGGGAGATATCCACATATTCTCATATCGAAAAGCTGCCAAACCTTGTTTTAAAGAAATAGACTCAAACAAACAATCCAAAAATGGTCAGAAACTACTTGAGGAAGAACATCTTGACCCAATTTAGGAAATGCTCATTAACAAATAAGAAGCAATCAATACGAGTTGTGACAGAACTCTCACCTGAGACAAACCAAGTAAACTGAGCATTTGACAATATCGCTAAAGCTCAACTCCTTATATACTCGTCAAACTTTATCATACTTGTAGATACTCTAAAACCTCCACTGTTCAGAAGAAAGTTCTAATAACATCAAATTCATCACCCAAACAAAAACGAGTACTAAAAAGACCATACACATCATAAAGCTCATCACAAAAAGCCGTTTTCTCCCTTGGTCGATTTGGACACTATCATCTCGTTAAACCTCTATTGTTTAGGTGTCTAAGTGTAGTAAAAACAATTTGGTATTAATATCTAGTTGTCTATAGTGTAGTAAAACAATTTAATATTAATGTCTATGTAAGTATTTTGTGTTATGAATTAATTATCACAAATTGTGTATATATATATATAGAGGAGGGTATGCATCTATGGCAACCGGTTGCCATGGATACTATTTCAACAACCAATATTTCCACTGTTGATCAAGTTAATTAATGGCTGAGATTTAAAATAAATAAATAAATAAAAGGAGCTGCCGCTACAAATTGTAGCGGCAGTAAAATTTACTAAACAGACCATGCAATTATAATATAATAATATAAACATCACATCATTATAATATAATAATATAATTAATGTCATTGCCGCTACATGTAGCGGCTGACCTGCCTTTGCTTCTTTATTTTTTGTCCCATTTTGTGTCTCATATCCCAATTTATATTACTAACTAATTTTATTATTATTAATAATATTAGCTAACTAATATTAATATCAATACTAATATTAACTAACTAATATTTTCTTGTCCCAATTTTTTTGTCCTTCGTCCCAATTTATATTAATAACTAATATTAATATTAATAATAATATTACTAATATTAATATTAAATAATAATATTAACTAACTAATATTATTATTTAATATTAATATTAGTAATATTATTATTAATATTAATATTAGTTATTAATATAAATTGGGACGAAGGACAAAAAAATTGGAACAAGAAAATATTAGTTAGTTAATATTAGTATTGATATTAATATTAGTTAGCTAATATTATTAATAATAATAAAATTAGTTAGTAATATAAATTGGGATATGGGACAAACAAAATGGGACAAAAAAAAGAAGTAAAGGCAGGTCAACCACTACAACATGTAGCGGCAATGACAAATTAATTATATTATTATATTATAATGATGTGATGTTTATTTTATTATATTATAATTGCATGGTCTGGTTAGTAAATTTTACTACCGCTACAATTTGTAGCGACAACTCCTTTTATTTTTTTAAATCTCAGCCATTAATTAATTTATTGGTTGTTGAAATTGTATCCATGGCAACCGGTTACCATGGATGTATACCCATATATATATATATATAGGGGAGTCTATTTCAGCAAATGTATCTCCCACCGTCCAATGCGAGATCTAACGGGCTAGATTAATGGGGATTAAAGCCCTTCCGCTATTAAGAGTAGCGACATGCAAAAAAAATTAAATACCTGTCGGCACTCTTAGTAGCTGTATAGAGTAATGTCCTAAATACTTCCACTTTAGTTAGATTTAAATAACTTCAATGTATTTATTTGTATAAATAATTTATTAAGTAATAAAATTTAACATTGTCAACTAGCTTTAATGTATTTATTTTTATAAATAATTTCTTAAGTAATAAAATTTAAAATTATCAGTTATATTCAATGTATTTATTTATATAAATAATTTCTTAAATAATTAAATTTAACACTGTCAGTTATATTGAATGTATTTATTTGTATATATAATTTCTTAAGTAATAAAATTTAACATTATTAATTATTGTGACAATTTGATTATTTAAAATTTTAAATCCATATTGTAATAAAATTTGATCTAATTAATATAGATAACATTACAAATAAATATATTGAAGTTATTTAAATCTAACTAAAGTGAGGGTATTTAGGACATTACTCATACAACTAGTAAGAGTAGCGGTAGGTACTTCATTGTTTTTTGCCTGCCACTACTCTTAGTAGCAGAAGGGCTTTAATCCCCATTAATTTCGCCCGTTAGATCTCGCATTGGACGGTGAGTGATGCGTTTGCTAGAATAGTGTCCATAAAAATCATTTGCTATGGATCACTCCCTATATATACTATATATATAATATACACACACACACATATATATATATGTATATATATATATATATATATTTATACACACACATTGTAATCATGCATATCGTTGGTCGTTTCAGATGTCCAGTTAATAGTTTTTAACTACTACAAATCCCATTACCTTTATATATGTTGATTTCATTCCTTTCCTAAATTGATAAGCATTGTATGTATGTTGTTTTTTTTGTTTTGTTTTTTTTGGTAGCCTATGTGAGCAATAGCTCTTGTACTGAATGGCATAAACCCAAACTAGAATTTTATTTATCTTGTTCATGGCTTAGATTCTGTTGCTTTCTGCAGGAGTCATTTCTTTGAGTTCGGTAAGTAATTTGAGTATAGCTTGTGCCAAACATTGTCTGCTTTCACATAGTAATTTTTAACGAAATAAGTATGCTGTTTCAAGGGCTAAAACTGCTTCAGAAGATACTCATTTAAATATATTTTTTTCTTTCTTATTTTCCCAATTGCAGGGAACTAATTTTACATCTTCAAGTAGTTTAGTTTACCATTATACTATTGACAAGTTAGTGGAATTTAGTATACACAACTTTTTATGACAAGTCATTTCTTTTTATTTGGTAGTTGTGAACATAGATTTAATGTTACATTATGGTACAGGTACATTGCTAAGACATTATACAGTGATGATGATGACGAAGATGATCCTGAGAACAGCAAGAATGTGGAGGAACCGAAGGTCTTAGGTCTAAATCCTGGTTCTGATGAAAAGGTTCGTACTTAATCTTGTGTATCAGTTGTTTATGGGAATAGAATAACTCAAATTTATGCAGGTTGCATCTTGGTTTTGTATGTCATTTGACAATTTTTCCTTCCAGATTCTCTTGAAGAATGGTCCCTATGGATACTATGTTCAACTTGGTGAAGACAGAAAGGGATACTTGCCTAAACGAGCTTCAGTTTCCCAAGTATGTAAAGACTTCCTTCCCATCCATAAAGTATTGTTGGCATGTGGAGCAGAATTTCCTGGTCAACTGCCATTTACTCCATATTTCCTTGAACCCCTCGGTATATGCTTGACGTCAGTATACTTTACTATTAATTATTTTTCAAAACGTAGATGATAATTATTTTAAACACTGTCGTTGGGTTTGGGTTGAAGATAATTTTGAATGATGTTCTTTTCTTTATAGTTTTTAATTTTTTTTCATACTTATTGTCAAATACATAAACCGAGTTTTGAGTTGGTGCGCACAGAAGTTATACAAATGGTGTTATGTCAAGGTGATCTGTTTATTAGATGAGTTATACTTGTCTTGTCATGGTGCCCTAGAATAAACATGTATTAGAGGTCCTGACACGATTGATTTATCGTTTTTCATGGTTGTGTTCAAAATACTTCAAATCATATGTTAATTTTGTCGCCTCTAACATGAACTCCCCTAACACGACATGATTGACACTAACTAAGGTCCTTTTGAAGATTAAGGTTTTGTTTGATTTGCAGTTCTCCACTGGATGAACATTAATGATTCACACCAGATGCATGGGTCTTACAAACTCCTCTGTCCAAATTTTTTTAGATTTGTTTTTGATGTGTAAGAAGTGTTGCGAGTCATATGGTAAAATTATTTTTTCAATGTACTGTTACAAGGAAGCTTTGAAGTTCTTTGTTGGGGCTTTTGGCGAAGATGCAATGGTTTTGCTTTTGAGGGGTTTAGCAGAATGGGGATGGTTGGTCCTTGTCAAGGTCTGTCCATGTTTTGCCATTATTTTGGGACCATAGACTGAGAGGACTGCTAGGATATTTATTTGATTAGTAGGATTAGTATAATCTTTAGAGACAATTCTCTTCCCTTGCCTTGCACGAAGAGGTAGTTGGCTTTGGCCAAGGCCAAGGAGTGCTTTTAGAGGGATAATTATTTGATATACACAGTGATCGGAGTATTGTGTCTAGGCACTTAGTATTTTCTTCCACATTTTGTCTCTTTTTCTGTGGACTTCTTTACCTTACTCATTGTATTATTTCTGTTTTCTAGTAAATATCTCTTTTGAATTGAAAAGTAGTTAAATGTTTAATCTCAAATATGCGGAGCAAACAACTACAAATTTCCCTACTTTAGTTTGCTACTTATTATTCAAAGGTAAATATGTAATCATTTATTATTTCAGAGAAAGGATGTGGCATCTATCACCCTTGCAGAAGCTCTTGAACTGCTGCAGTACCCTGTAACATTGGTATGTCTCCATCAAAATTTTGCAACTTTATTAGATTTTTATTATTATCGACTTCATTCTTTTGGAATTTATATTAGGGAAACCATCCGGAAGATGGCCAACCAGTGATACTTAAGCTTGCGAGATTCGGATTTTCTATTAGACATCGACGCACAATTGCTCCCGTACCTAAGGTAGATTTTCTCTTATTGTAGCATGTGTTGTTAGCGAACAGCTAATAATAACTTAAACTTTCTTTTATTTCTTTGCTCTAATATTAAACTATAAATGGTTCACAGCATTTCTAAGTTTGTAAACTATGTGGGAAAGCTAGGGTGTAATTGGAGTATTTCCTTATTTCCATTTTTCCTTCTTGATGAGTAAAAGTAATAACAAAGCACAAAACAGGGGCAAAATCCTTTGTACGCGTGCTGTATAACAATAGGTATTCGTATTTATCTTGTCATGAATAATCATGAATATAGCATCCACTTGTTGCCATAAAGAACCTACTGACTGCATGGACTCCTCATGTCGGAGTATCATGTGCCGTAAAAAGAAGTTTTTTCCCTAATTTTCTTTTTGCTCCATGTGCATTAAGACATTATAGATTCATTACCACTGTTTGTACTTTACAGAGACTATGAACTTTCCTACTTTGGGATTACACACACAGGACCAATAAGAGAGAATAACATATGTGAAGGGATTTAATACCATGTACGCTGGCATAAGTTTACACAAGTTCGAGAACCAAAACATACCTCTTGAAGCGTATTAAATCTTTGGTGCGGAATATCTCGAATCAATTCACGACCCAGCGGTGTCTCCAAATTACAATCCGTATAAGATGAAAACGGAGCTCAATTCCATGATCTGTTCAACAAGATTTTACCGAGTATTTTGGGAACTCAATATTTTTGCTTGCAGTGTGCTCTTTACTCTCTCAATTCTTCATCAGAATTATTATCCGATGCCTTCCATTTTAGAGAACCAAGTTATGCATATAATGAAGGAGAGAGAGTGCAGCTAGTGGAGGATTCACATGTTTCATAGCAAAAGCATTATCCTTCACTAATGTCCAAAGACATGGGTGTCCTACACCAAATAATGGTGTATTCCACTACCATTTTCCAACATCTCCCACTCACCCATGGCGGGGACGATGTAATCCTCACATATGCAAAAATATAGCTCAAACCAGAAACTCGTAAATCTTCAGTTGCCAGATCGTGCGACCGCTGAGTTCACCTGCAATGCGGGAGCTTTATATCAAACCAGTTAAGGCCAACATAAAGACATCTACCCTTTTAAAGAAAACAGTGTGGGAGCTCTCACACCAAACTTAATTAGTTCACGTAGATGCTACAACCCATAAACTCAGAGTGCTTCAGATACATTTGATTTTCACAAGGTCAAACATCTTTAATCCCTCAGAGAGCCATACTTAACCACCTTTGAGCCCATGTCCATTTCGTATCTCACTTATTACTATATCGCTATCAAAGCGCCATAGTTGTCGACAATAAGTGCAGAACGAGGTGAAATCAAATTGTCTTTCCTTTGCCCTAATACTACTCAGATATGAAACAACTGCTTTCCCAGAATCGGTCCTTATTTTCTCATCAATCCTGACCGTAGGAATCGAAACCAAAGTAGCAACATTAATCCATATCTTTGTAGTATAGTCAAAGATCACAAAGAACACTAGATGTAGGATTAACAATCCTGTCCTACTGGACTCACATGGTGAGGAAACAGGGATTCATTCTCTCACCTCCATTGCATGATCGCTTAGCTCATGTAACCCTCTCACAACATACTATTCTATAGCCTTGTTGTGCGGACCTTAGTTTAGTCACTCCTAGAGTGGCTAACCCGAACATTTCAAATTGCTCGCTTATCAAAGCGCCACATTTGAAATTTCGTGTCCGGTTATCATGTTACGACAATCTCTTCAATATGAGCATGTCTTCTAGTCATGCCGTACGGATCTTAGTTTAGTCGCTCCACAAGCGCCTAATTCGAATTTCCAGATTGCTCGCTTTCCCAAGCGCCAACTCTGAACTTCACATCCGGCTATCAGTACAGGTTTATATAGATGGTGGGACATCTTATATTCGGTTAACTTAATTAACCTCATCTTGGCATATGCTAAGGCGACATTATGTTCATTTTGCTTGCTACTAAGCGCCAATTGATTGCTTATCTAAAGCATCAATAGCTTGCTACTCAAAGCGCCGATCAAATGAACTGTCTCAACCTTGCTCGCTTTTCAAAGCGCCAAGGGTGATTGCTCATGTGAGTGAGCCAATCAACCTGTTGACATATATTTAGTGTGTGCATATCCAATATGCATAATAACTGTGTGAACTAATAATATTTGTCATGTGCGCTATCACAATCTTAAGTGGGAACAAATGAATCTAGCATATATGATAAATGTCTCGAAACAATAGTGAATATCTCAAATACAAGCCATATAATGAGTGATATTCCAGTAACAAAGAAAGTACATCAAACCCTACGAAGGCCTAACGAACTAACATGCCTGCAAAAGGCATCTTTCGGAATAGGCTTCGTCAAGGGATCCGCTACCATAAGGTCAGTGGGCATGTACTTCAATATCACCTCATTATTCGCTATATTCTCTCTAATAAAGTTCATCCTCAGGTCAATGTGTTTCGTCCTACCGTGATACTTAGGGTCCTTAGTGTAATCTAGGGCCACATATATCTAAATGAATGAGTTACAAAGGTGTTTCTGCCCTAGTAGTTTTACCAAATGGTTTTCTAGTTGATTTATCTGCTAAACAATGTTCACATGTGGGTAGATTAACCTTAGCGAGTGGGCCTAAAAGACCTGCTTGAGCTAACCTAGCCATTTTATCCTGTCCAATATGGCCTAATCTACATGCCATTGAATTGAACTATCATGATCATTTTCAACAAGTAATGAATAAGAATCATCACTATTAATACTAGAATCAATAGTATCCAAAACAATAAAACCATTTGATACAAACCATATCCATAAATATTCGTCCCAAATGAAATTATTACAGAATTATTCTCAAAAACAACAGAATATCCCAAACGTAGTACTGATAAAACATAAAATAAATTCTGCCGGACATCTGACGCATAAAGTACATCGTATAGGGTCAATGCTGAGCATCCTTGCATTTCCAGTTTGTAAGTGCCAGTGCCTAGCACGTCTACACTGGAATCGTTCTCCATGTATACTTTTCTGCTAGCCGGAATGCGGCGATATTCCACAAATCCACTCCGATTTCTAGCTATGTGGTCTGTTGCTCCGGAGTCTACAATCCACATATGGAGAGAATGAGCAACAAAAACAGTACTTGATACTAAGCACATAGATAGATTAGGACTAGGAATTACCTTCGGCTCAGTGTATTCACGAGCGAAGTGTCCCGCCTTGCCACAATTGTAGCATGCCATCTTGGCCTTGTCCTTCTTACCAGAATCTCGTTTTCCCCTTTTCCGTTTGCCGACACCTCCACTCGCAGCCCTTTAGGCACAGTGGGATTAACAGATTTCTTCTTCCTTTTCTTGGGTTTGGGCCTCCAATGAGGGTTTGATTCAGCTACATATGCCTTGGAGTTTTTGACAATCTCAAGGCGCTTAGCCTCAAGTTCTAGGTGACGACGAATATCATCGAAATTCTTGATATTCTCGTTATGGGTCATGTTCACCCGCATATGTTCCCAATTGTCGGGAAGGGAGCGAACCACTGCAGAAATCTGTTGCTCGTCTGACAATTGAGTCCCACCGGTTTTTAATTCTCGGATCATATTGGCCATAATTCGAAGGTGTTGTTTCATAGTGTTATTATTACGTTTTTTGTAACCATCGAATCTAATGACTAATTCCCTCAACCTTGTCAACGAGGTGCCACCAAACTTAGCTTTGAAAACTTCCCACATCTCGTGTGCAGTAGAGTACTGTTCATACTCAAACAGAAAGTCATTGTTCATGCAGCTCAACAACGTTATGTGAGCGATACGATCCTTTTTGCGC
Source organism: Aralia elata (assembly GCA_034770075.1). NCBI lineage: Eukaryota > Viridiplantae > Streptophyta > Magnoliopsida > Apiales > Araliaceae > Aralia > Aralia elata. The sequence continues at coordinate 27,498,248 of CM068382.1, read as the reverse complement.
CAACTTTCGAAGGCTGCAACCTTGATCGGATCATCTGCATTGTCACCCTCTGGTTTGACCATTTTGGACAGCAGGGTTTCTTCAACCTCTTGCTCCTCCAATACCATCCTGACTTTCCTGTGCCACACGTCGTAGTTATCTCCGTCTAATTTGTTTTCCTGATTAAGATCTGCGATAATGTGTTTTGAAGTCATTTCTGTTGAACTAAAAAATATGAGAATTAATAAGAGATATTTATTGTTTGCCGCATGAACTAAATTAACATAAAAATAATGTGACATAAATATAGAAGGGAGACTTCGCCAGGCTTTGGAATCACAATCCACATAAATGCCCAATTATTTAAATTTAATTTTTCAGTGCATTAGACGTGTAATTTAGGGAATAACTTAATTAAATTATTACCACCTAAAATTATTCCCACTAGGAACAAGTGTACATGTGTACATATAGCAAGACAATTTAATTCCAAGCACCAACAATTAATATTCCAAAAATATTAACAAAAGGAATCAAATTATAGGCAATATTACTCAATTAATATACCAAGTATGCTATAAACACATGAAAAAACTTCCAAAAAATTTTCAACAGTAGATTATCATAATAAAACATTACAATAATTTTTTTGGAATTTTCTGATAATTATGCTAATTATTACAATTAATAAACCATAGCATAATACAATTGGAAATTAACAAAAACATCCAATTATAATAATATTCCAAAACTTTTAGTGGAAATATTAATAATAACCCAATAATAAATTTCTGTAATTTTTCCAGAATTTAATAATCGATAAAACTATTTTATTATGAATTTTCATTAATAAAACAATTAAAGAAATTAATTTCTGAAAATAAAAAACAAAAATAAAAAAATCCAGAAATGGGTTGGACACGCGGGTCGACGCGCGGGTCAAGAACCGGGCGGGTCGGATCGCGCGGGTTACAGAACCGGGTCAACAGGCATCGGGTCGGCCAGAAGGGCCAGATCCGCGCGGTCGCGTGAGGCTAACGCGCGCTGCATTAAGCAGCAGTCCGCGCATTGCGCGCGTGCGGCAGCAGGCGGCGGTCTGGCGCGCGTGTAAGTCACGCGCTGCCTTACGCAACTCATTTCGCGACGTAGCTTTTTCTATAATGATTGACTGGATCATTTGAGGCTATTGGTATTCTCAAACATCATTTTGTGAGCTTCCATATTGAGGGTATGGTGAACGTGATTCGCATTGAGATTGAGATTCCACTTCATCTTCAACCTCTAGCCATCAAATAATTACAGAAATGTCATTGCACAAACAAAACTTTGAAAGGTCATATCTTTTTCAATATTTATCCGTTTAATGCGTATAATATGTCGTTGGAAAGCTTACAACACGTACTACGCATACATATCAACAAAAATCCAAACGAACAAATATACAGAAAATTATGGCTACTCAAAGTGTTCGGGTTGATAATGTTGTCAAGGTTTTTAAACATTCATCAATGGAGTTTTGTGTAAACTACATACATGGCATACATATGATCGAAATACGCATGTTCTGATACCAATGAAGGGATTTAATACCATGTACGCTAGCATAAGTTTACACAAGTTCGAGAACCAAAACATACCTCTTGAAGCGTATTAAATCTTTGGTGCAGAATATCTCGAATCAATTCACGACCCAGCGGTGTCTCCGAATTACAATCCGTGTAAGATGGAAACGGAGCTCAATTCCAATGTTGGAAAATGGTAGTGGAATATACCATTATTTGGTGTAGGACACCCATGTCTTTGGACATTAGTGAAGGATAATGCTTTTGCTATGAAACATGTGAATCCTCCACTAGCTGCACTCTCTCTCCTTCGTTATATGCAGAACTTGGTTCTCTAAAATGGTAGGCCGTGTAAGATGGAAACGGAGCTCAATTCCAATGTTGGAAAATGGTAGTGGAATACACTATTATTTGGTGTAGGACACCCATGTCTTTGGACATTAGTGAAGGATAATGCTTTTGCTATGAAATATGTGAATCCTCCACTAGCTGCACTCTCTCCTTCGTTATATGCAAAACTTGGTTATCTAAAATGGTAGGCATCGGATAATAATTCTGATGAAGAATTGAGAGAGTAAAGAGCACACTGCAAGCAAAAATATTGAGCTCCCAAAATACTCGGTAAAATCTTGTTGAACGGATCGTGGAATTGAGCTCCGTTTTCATCTTACACGGATTGTAATTCGGAGACACCGCGGGGTCGTGAATTGATTCGAGATATTCCGGACCAAAGATTTAATACGCTTCAAGAGGTATGTTTTGGTTCTCGAACTTGTGTAAACTTATGTTAGCGTACCTGGTATGAAATCCCTTCAATACGCCTCAACTGTTTTTCAGAATTTGTACCTTTTAGTTGGCCGTCTAATGAGGAGCTTCCTTCCTAGAAAGAGAGTGAATACTAGGTTAATACTGATGTGCACATTCTTCGCTCCTCTCCATACAACTTTATCTTCCATATCTTTTTGCTCACATTTGGGAATAAATAAACTGTCACGCTAAGTATGCTGATTGTCCAGGAGTTAGATAATTAACTAAATAAAAGAGCTAGTAAAGTTGTTGGTGAGGTTAACAAAGTAAGTTAGGGTGGTCTATATATTCACTTGTTATGGTTATGGAGTTCGTTATGCGAAGCATTGTACTCTGGAAACTTTTTTTCTCCTTATAACAGAATTCTCTCATTGGAATTTCTCCCTATTTCTCTGCTAGATCTCCAAATCACTCAACTCCTTTTCTATTTTCCACCTCTTCTTCCTTCTTCTGAAAAGTGTGAAAGCATAGATTCTTGTCGTAGGGGTATGGTTTTGGTGTGCATATAAAGCCCCTCCAGTGGAACTGTGTGATAGCATAGCATATAGAAAGTTTTATGAGAGAATATTATTGAGATTTACAACTCTTGAAGATTCTGTCTTAGAAAGCATATGTTGTCAGAAGATTAATATTCACGTGATTAAATGTAAAACAAACGCGTAGGATGTAGTATAAAAGCAAAAGCAAAAGCGATTTAAAAAAAAAACCCCACTATAGATTTATTTAACTACGTGCACAGTTTTGGTCAAGGGAGCTAGTTTCAGTCATTAAGAAGTGTAGGTACGAATTGAAGTCAAACCTATTAATTATTAAATTAATTTTTTTGTTTAAGTTAAATTTGACCGTATATTATATTATTAAATTAATGAATCCGGTTTAAGTATGATGCATTGATCAACTGTGCCCACCTAATGAGGATGGGAGTATGATGATCAAAATATTATTAGTTAATTAATCTGTATAATTGTTTATAGATGCATTAGATGTAATTAGCGTATTTTAATAGATAATATTAGGATACTAGTATATTATTCTAGAATAGTATAATAGATAGTTATAAAAGATTTTGTTTCCTTTTTAAATAGGATTTTACTTGGGTAATGCACACCCATACAAAATTTTTATATATTAAATGATTGGTTATTATTGATTTTAAGCCTTGTGCTTGTGACTTTTAGCCTAATTATCTTCTTTAATCTCATTTAGTCCTTCCTTTCATCTTGTCATACATCAATTGGTATCAAACCCGACCTAGTAATTAACCCATCTTCTTTCTACCCTAATTTTCTGGCCTCCATCGTTGTCAAAGTTCCCTCATGAATTGACAACAATCTCCTAGAGAAAAAGTAGTACTTTTCACATTAGAACTGTTTGTCCCAAAATTATCATCACATCCTTTCTATGAAGCCAGCCCCGCATCAGAAAACACCATCTTCCAGCCGTTGCGGGGATAAAGAAAAAATTCTAGTGTTTTGCTATAGTAGCATTGCTACAATTTAATGCTACAGTACCCAGGAAAAAAAGGAAGTCTTCTTGGTTGCAACCCTAGACACAGTCCTTGCACCTACAAAACCCCAATATATCGAAACCCAAAACCATCAAAATCATACACAACCACAAAAACCCAAACAGCCCCTTAATCAACCTATCACCATCCACTGCCCCGCAATGCCATCACGGACGTCAAACAATCGTTGTCCCAAATTTGGTGTCTTCAGTCTCAAATATAGTAGTCAGCCCTATCTCTCATCATCCAAAGTTCCAATCCCATCATTGCATTACGGCCATGAGCCATCACTGAAAACCATCAGCTGCACCAACCATAATTACTGACAACCTTCCACAACTATACAGCTCATCACAGCATAGAAATTGAAAAAAAAAAACTAGGTGTGTGAGATCTGCCTGTGCGAAGCAGAGGGAGAAGAAGAAAAAGACAGCAGCTTCGTCGCTGTCGGTAACCCTTATCGCTGCTGTCAGAGATCCATGCCGTCATTGTCAAAAAGCACTGTAGGTAGCATCATCGCAGCAACTTGGTTGTGAGGGTCGTCTTATGTGTGCGTGCAAAAAAAAAAAAAGGGTTACCTGCTGTTGCAAAAGTAATTAAATTGGTAAGGTGCAGTTTGGTCCTTCGCAGTTTCATAAAGGTAATTGATATTTTCACAAGTAATATTTGTATTTTCACAAGATTTCTTTCACATGAGTGTGAGACCCATTTACTGTTGATGTGAGAGGGATCTTGTGGAACTATCTGTTAAAATGAAGACTTGAACTTACATTTCATATATTTTGATTACTTAGAAAGCTTACAAGGTTACCTACTTATACAATTGGAAGAAATAATTAAGACAAAACATGTTCCTTAATATAAGGAAACATGCTAGCTAATACAAGGAAGAAAACATGGAGTGGGAAACATGGAATAAAACATAAGGAAGAATATAGGGAAAAGGTGGAGGAATATTGGAATAAAGTGAAGAAAAATATTCTCCATTATTATTTCCAACACTCCCCCTCAAGCTGATAAATAGAAATCTCCTATTTCTCAGCTTGGAAAACAAAAGGTTCAGTTGGAAGGTCGGTACATGAACAAAACCGGTTCAAGTCGGCAATTGGACAAAACTCCGTTTGTGAATAGCAATTCCGGCAGTTAATAGTATTCCGTCTATGAATAGCAATTCCGGTAGTGAACAGTACTCCGTTTATGAATAGCAATTCCGTTAGTGACCAGTAACTCCGTCTATGAATAGCAATTCCGGCAGTTTGGACAATACTTGTAAAAACCTCCATCTCCTTACCAGCGCCAATCGTCATCTTCGTGAGACGATCCTTTACTGTAATAAACTTGGGATGGTTGTGGTGTGTTTGAGTTTACCCCAATTGCAAAAGGGATTTCTTGTTGAAAAATCATCACTGGAGTAGAATCTGAAGTTTCTAATTTTTCGCCCATTTTTTTTTTTTTTTTTTTTTTAAAGAACTGTAGGTAAGTTTCAGAAAAAACAGGTTGTGGAGTACAAACTGTAATAGGCAGTTTCAGAAAACTGCATAGATGGTGCCGGAAAAGTTGCCGGAAAAGTCACCGGAAAAGTTGCCGGAAAAGTCGCCGGAAATATGCAGTTTTAAAAACTGCACAGGTGACTGTTGGAAAAAGTTGCCGAAAAAAAGTCGCCGAAAAAGATCGCCGGAAAAAAGTCGCCGAAAAAGGTCGCCGGAAAAGATCAGGCTTTGATACCATGTTAGAAAGAGACACTTGAACTTACATTTCATATATTTTGATTACTTAGAAAGCTTACAAGGTTACCTACTTATACAATTGGAAGAAATAATTAAGACAAAACATGTTCCTTCATATAAGGAAACATGCTAGCTAATACAAGGAAGAAAACATGGAGTGGGAAACATGGAATAAAACATAAGGAAGAATATAGGGAAAAGGTGGAGGAATATTGGAATAAAGTGAAGAAAAATATTCTCCATTATTATTTCCAACACTATCATATTTGTTTGTGGAAATATCAATTCCCTTTCATAAACTATTTAAACTCTTTAGTCGGTGGTTTCTCGATCAAACTCTGACGTCAAAGAAAGACTGAGGAGCAGGACTAGGGTAGGGATAGATAGCTGATAACCCCTGAACTTTATTAGGTTAAAGGTTGGTCCTAAACATTTTTTATTCTGACATATACCCTACACTTTTTGATTTGACAAAAAAGCCCCCAAGTAGTTCCAGAGTTTGGACAACTTGAGCAGAATTTTTTTTTTCAATGTGAGCTACTTAAAAGGTTTATTCAATGTTTTAGTTCGAGATATTGCTCTATAAGTCAGAATAGGATAAACAAAGCCTTGAACTTTTAAAGAAACGTTATGAGGAAGCCTCAAAGCTCTATTATCCTCCATTTTTTGTTCAAGAACAAAAATGTGTTCAACCCAATGTTAACCTTCGTCTGAGGACATCTTGCCCATCGTGAATCCTCATTCTTCCACACTACAAACTCGAGGACGAGCTTTTTCTAGTGGTGGGGAGAGTGATGAAGTTTGAAATATGAGAATCAAAATATTATTAGTTGATAATTTTATATTATTGTTTATGGATGCATTAAATTTAAATAGTTAATTTTAGTAGATAATATTAGGATATATATCTAATTATACTAGTAGATTGTTCTAGAATAGTAGTAGATAATTTAGAGATTGGAAAATGATATACCTTGCGATTTTATATGTTGATTTTTTTGTTGCGAGTTACGTAGATAATTATAGTTGGTAATATTTTAACAATAAATTTGATATAGTAGGCCAACCATATAATCCTACCCAATTCCATGTATTGATATACTTCGCAATTGTAATTCGGCAGAAGACTTTCGCAATTCATAGCGGGACTCTTGGAGATTTTGTTTTCTTTTTAAATTAAGATTTTACTTGGTCTCCAAGAAATATGGTTTCCTTTAGTCCTAAATATAAGCAATGTAATCCATTCAAGTTTTTCCTATGTTGAATGATTAATTATTATTGGTTTTAAGCCTTGTGCTTGTGGTTTTTTGCCTAATTATCTTATTTTAATCCCCTTTATTCCTTTCTTCAATCTTGTTATACATCAATTGGTATCAAAGTCAAACATGGTGATCAACCTATCTTCTTCCTACTCTGATTTTTTTGCCTCTACGTTAGTTGTGAAATTTTTTTCACCTCACACAACTCGTTCAATTCACTTGTGAATCGACAACAATCTCCTAAGAAAAAAATTAATACTGTTCACATTTGCACTGTTTGTCCCAGTAGTACTAATATGTAGCTAGTCTTCATCATTTGTGTAGCTTTGCTCTTTTTTCAATAGGTGTTTGTGAATTCAAATAGCTGATGATTCTTATATTAACCAAATGCTAAGAAGCACAAATACGGTTGCAGGGATACGAGTGCGTTACACAGGAATACGAAGATTTGCCAAATCTTAAAATATATGGATTCGGAGGTGAGGGGATTCGGCACATTTTTTATTCTTATATATGTATATATTTATGTGTCTAGTTAGGGGTTACATCCATGGCAACCGGTTGCCATATGTACTATTTCAGCAACTATAATCTCCACCGTTGATCACTATAATTGATGGCCTGGATTGACTTTTAATTTCTCCTTGTCGCTACAGGCTGTAGCGGCAGCACCATAGCTGTTAGCGGCTAGGGTAATTACTTCCATGCCCCCATTTAAATAACACTCCCTGCCGCTACAGGTTGTAGCGGCAGTATAGATATATATGTGTGTATATATATATATATGGGTATCAATCCATGGCAACCGGTTGCCGTGTGTACTATTTGAGCAACCAATATCTCCACCGTTAATCACCAGAATGGATGGCTTGGATTGGTAGAAATTTTTTCCCTGCCGTTACAGGCAGTAATATGGCTTGTAGCGGCACGAGAAATTACTCATTTGTCCCTTATTTGCCCATGTGCTACACTGGCTGGCGTTACAAGTTCTGGCGGCAGTGTAGCAAATTAATAAGTTAAGAGTGGCGCAACGGTAGCTCAATGGCCCAATAACCCATTGGTCCTAGGATCGAAACCTAGCTGAGACATAAAATCTATTTCTTTTTAAATTTCTTGTCAAACTAAATAAAATACTAAACAAATCTCAACATTAAACTAAATATTTACCAATCTTAAATCTCAACATTAAACTAAATTTATCTCTAAATATTCATATAAATATTTAAATTTATCTCTAAATATTTATATGAATATTTGTTTATATATATATATATTTATATATAGAAATATTCATAGTTACTTTATATATATATATATATATATAGTTTAGTGTTAAGATTTGTTTAGTTTGACAAGAAATTTAAAAAGGAATAGCACATGAATTTATCTAATACACAAAAAATATAGCATATGAAGCAAAAATTTTATGTCTCAGCTAAGTTTCGATCCTAGGACCAATAGGTTATTGGGCTATTAAGCTACCGCTGCGCCACTCTAACTTATTAATTTGCTACGGCAAAACTTGTAGCTGCAGGTAGTGTAACACATGGGCAAATGAGTAATTTCTCGTGCCGCTACAAGCTATATTATTGCCGCTACAGCCTGTAGTGGCTGGGCGAAATTTTCTATCAATCCAAGCCATCTATTCTGGTGATCAACGGTGGAGATATTGGTTACTCAAATAGTATCCATGGCAACCGGTTGCCATGGATTGCTACCCATATATATATATAGGGTAAAATGCAAAGTTGCCATGGATTGATACCCATATATATATAGGGTAAAATACAAATGTGACCTTTGAACTTTAGGTGTTTTTGGGTATTGAGCCCCTTTCTTTTGGTCAACGCGAATCGAGTCTCTTTCTGTCAACAAATTTGGATATTAAACCCTCAGGTGCCACATGTGCGTTGACTTGTCTACGTGGCACCGCTGACGTGTATTTTTGCCAAATTAATTACCAAAAACATGGTTCTCCCCAGATTTGAACCCAAAAGTTTAAAATTTTGACCATGAGACTACCTGAGCACCACAGACTTTAGCTGTTAAATTATCCTAAGAAATAAGTTTTGTACTAAATATTAATTTTTTTTAATAAATAATTATAATTAGAAGTCAGAGACTCGTAATAAACAAAAAAGCTTAAGGCCTTCTCTTTCCCTTTTCCATAAATTTTCTCTCTCATCCAATCACTCATAGCCAGATTCCCTTGTTCCTTTCCCCATAATCCAGATTTAAGCTATCTTCCCCCAAATCAAACTCATAAAATAAAAATTAATTTATTCATTCTTCCCCAAATTCCCAATTAACAAGAACCCTTACCTATTTTGGGCATGAACCCTCACCTAATCAAACTCATAAAATAAAAATTAATTTATTCAATTGTGATTTAGGGGCTGAAACGGCGACCTTGGTAGTGGTGATCTGGGTGGCAATCGGAATCGCTAGTTATCATTTCGAAGAGGGTCGGGCTGGATCGGGTCAACTTATCAGCGGAGGAAGGTGGCGGGGACATTGGGTTGAGGAGGCTGGCTGTGAGGGCTGAGTTGAATTTGCTAAAAGATTGAGGGAAATAGTCTGGGGTTGACGCGCCACCGTAGACAGTGATATTAGTGGAGGCGCAATAATGGGTGGTACTGGTAGGGACTGAGTCCATGATTTGAGAGTGTACTGGGTGAGTACCGGAATTTGAGATTTGATGGTAACGGCACCGGAGATAGGGAAATGGGTTCTGGGATGGAGGTTGATTGGGGTTCTAGCGGCGGAGACGGTGGGGGAAGGGGTTTGGATACGACAGGGATCGGTACAAGTTTGCGGTGGTGATGGTGGTGGTGGTGGTAATTGTGGGTTGCGGCGGAGGAGATGGCAGAAGTTAATGTAATTCTGCTGGCGGAGGATGAAGAGGAGACGACAGAAGTTAATGTAATTGTGCTGGGGGAAATAAATTGATTTAGTACAAAACTTATTTCTTGGGATAATCTAACAGTTAGGCCCGTGGTGCTCGGGTGGTCCCATGGCCAAAACTTCAAACGTGAGGTTTTGGGTTCAATTTTGGGGAGAACCAAGTTTTTGACAATTAATTTGGCAAAAGTACACGTCAGCGGTAGCACGTAGCAGGTCAACGCACATGTGGGGGGCTCAATATCCAAAAACCTAAAGTTCAGTGGTCACATTTACATTTTACCCTATATATATATACAAACTCACCCCAACTCGCTAGCGGGTGCAGCTCCCTCACTCTATAAGGTGACTTCCATAGTAGTATATTCTAATATTCCATGAAACTATTGGTAAGAGTCGGAAAGGCTTCATAGCTAAGACGAGGAGTGGGCGAGCTAGTGTTGTAGTTAAGGTTCTTTCTATACTTGGGAATAGAATGCCCTTTAGTTAGATCCCTTTGTGAATATTCCTTAGATCGTGAAGGGTCGTAGCAACATTGGGTGGCAAAAATAGGTTGCGTACTTTTAGTAAGACCGCTTTTTTGGTAAGCAAAATTCTATTTGATAGGCATAGTTGTTTACAAGACAAGAGCTAGCTTCTAGTTGTTCTTCGCCTGAACATATAGAAGAAGCAACCTTCTATCTAGCCTCTGACTAGTAGTGGAGTGGCTTGCTACTTTCAATAAGCAAGACAAAGGAGAAAGAAGTTGTCCCCTCTTCTCTGGTAACCCGCCACCGCATATGTAGAAAAAGAGGGAGCGGGGAAGGAAGAACAACCGTTTTACTTTGGCACGGGTTATATATATATATATATATATATATATATATATAAATATATATACAAACACACACACATACATACATACATACATTCAATAATATAGATACTCGAGAAAAATAAAAAACATCCAACATGATATAATTTTAATGTTTTTATTAAAATGAAGTCATAAAGATAACAAAAATAATCATAGATAATTCAAAACACATAAATCATAAAGGAGGAGTAAATCCCTTAGAGTTCTCGAGAATCGAAGTATCCAGTGCGGAGATATAGTTGTCTGTTGGGGTAACGAAGAATCCCTGCTCCCTAGGCTAAATGTAGCTTTTATAAAACTTATATGAGACAAAAAAAGGCAGAGGGGATCAGAAGCCACTGTGTTGACCTATCTGGAAGAATCCTACCTGTGGTCTGCCATTCTACCTACTTAACTATTGTTTTAGGTGTTACCCAACAACTCCCCCCCCCCCCTCCCATGCCCTGCTGGTCTTCCTCCCTTATCTTTGCCCCTTTTTAAGGGCCCAATGGATAGTCCATCGAAGAAAAGTTAATTTGGCACTTCCGATATATTGGCTTACTTAAGACCATTTTGTCCCGTCTTGCTTTTAATCCCTTGTGCCCATTGGTCTTTAAAATGGTTTGTAGGAAAACTTTAGTACTGTTCTAAGAAGTTGGAGAGGCTAGGGTTAGTTTGCAGAGGATATCTAACTTACAGTGCACTGATTTCAAATCAGTTCCTTCACAACAAATTTAGTTAAATCTCCATATATTCTATACTCTTCTATTCAATATGTTTAACTAGTTTTCTCCCCATATTATTATCAGTTTTATTTTCTCTGAAAAAATGATGCTTAAACAAAATCTTGGTTATTTCTTACATCGTGTCTTTGCCTAAATCTTGGGAGCAGAACTTGAAGCCGAATGACATTAGCCTTGAAAAAGCCTTGCAGCTTTTACTTGGTAAAGATGTCAAGCGATGTGGCCGGCCAAAGAACAAACCGAAGCTTCAAGAAGTAGATGCCATTGAAGTGATGTAAGCTGTAAATATAATGTCTTCGACCTAATAACAAAATTGAAGCTTCGATATTCACTATCCCAATCAAGGCCCCCTTTCTATCTCTGTGGAATATAATGTGGACTCTTACTAATTGCACCCGTCTCTTATCTGTATGAAGTGGCGGATAAGGCATCGACTTCCAACCCGGAATCTAGATCTTCTTTTCCATCAGCAGGTGGATATGCATGTACAAGTAATTACCATATCCCACATTCATTTCATCGGTGGTTCGTCCAAATTTTTGCAGGCTTAGTATTGTTTTTCATGTATTACCCTGAAACGTTCTTCAAATTCTTTTAATTTTAATTTTTGATGTAAACTAGCAAATGTGAACAATCAGAAGCTTTTTGAAATTGGTTGTTTACATATATGGATACAAGTTGATTCGAAATCAATTCTGATATAATAATTTAATGCACTACCAGCTTTCCAGATTTATGAAAACTCTCAATTGAATCAAGTTATTTTGAGAAATCTAATTTAATTTTTTTTTGATAAACTATTAGCCCTTTGAATATAAATTAAGTACAGTTGGTGCATATTTGGTTTGGGACTTTTGGAGTTTAAACGTTTTGTTTGCGTACACGAGTATTTTTCAATTTTTCTCAGAAATGCAGATTTTAAGCTTCAACCTCACCATGTCATTTTTGGTGTGATGCGTCGCGTCATTTTTGGTGCACACATTTTTCATTTTTGGTGCGGTGCGTCATTTTTGGTGCACACATTTTTCATTTTTGGTGCGGTGCGGTGCGTTTGAGGCTTAAAGCCTGTCTAAACACATTTTTCAAATGACCTAACACATCAAAATGAATAAGTTCATAGTGGCAGTGAATACATACACGGGAAAGACAACCAAAGCTACTTAACTTGCATGCCAAAACTAAACAAAAATAAGTTTAACTAGCACAACATCAAAAATATGTAGTGGAACTCATGCTCTATATCACAAATTTGATCCAAAATCGGCTTATCTTTAGGACCAGCTAGCGCAATCAATACTCGTGGAAGTTGGAAATAGAATAAATATGTGCATGCATAATATTGTTATCAAAAAGCCCAAATAACGTTTAGATAAAGAGAATTGTTAAATATGATGAAAAATTAAATACCGATATATGTGGATACATGAGATAGTAAGCAATTGAAAATGACTTTACACTTATTTATTATATCTTATCATTTAGAGTTTCATGTTGATCACAATTTAATTTCGTCATAAAATTTGTGGACATATAAATCATTTCCGTTAAAATAAATGCTAAAATCGGAGTTGCTTGGGCACATCATGAGAAAAGTTGAGAAGCATGCAGAGCCTGTCATGACGCCAGGACCTGGCCATACCACAATCCCCACCCATTACTTTCCAGTGTTAGTATTCCTCACACCTCTCGTATGCACATATAATTCCGTCGGGGCTAATAGCACTTTAATCTCACAAAATTCCATCCATTTTATAATTGAACCCTTAAAGTACCAATCTTCCCAATATAAACCCTCAAGTACAGTTAAGTTACCAATACACCCTCAAATCTATTATCCCGACCTAATTTTCGTCGGAAAGAGTTTTGTCATGTCACCATTTTCTGATAAAAAAATTACTGAATTACCAATTTGAGTTCAGCGTGCTTACTTAACAATATTTAGGAGTCTAAATCAAGAGAATTAATATATTAGGAGCTCAATTATAATACGAGTTGAACTTTGAGGGACTTTAAAATCAAACTTTCAAAAACCCGTCGGCATAAGTTGATTTTTTCCAAAACCACCCACCCACGATCTTTCTTAAAAAACAAGATGAAAAATTCCAGCGTTGACATGCGAATCAAAGATTATGACTTCAAAATGTCAATTCGTAAGAAATTCGGTTGACAACGATGTGTAGGATGCGAAAGATGTATCCATTATTGTAAGTATTCTACTCAACTACTGTTAATATCTCAAATTTGTCGCAAGTGTTACCTATTGTATTGGTTTTCTTGATTTCATTGTTAGCTTGTTAATTTTTTTTTTTAAAATTTTATTTAGGAATAAATTTATATTGTTGGTCGATTATACAATTGGTGGAGTACTTTATATATTACTTTTGTTTTATTTGTTCCAGAGCCTTTTTTTTAATGGCTCTTGTGCAGTAACTTTAGCTCTTTGTTTGCTTTCTTTATATATTGACAATGCTATATGTCTTCCATTTATTGAAAATTTGCAGTAAATAGAGATTTTTTTAGTATAAATTTTTTTCATGGTGAACATTTTGATTTTTGAGTTACAACTTAAACTGTATATGGGTGGTAGTATCTCATATTTTGATTTGTGCCATCCTGACTCTATTTCAATGTTAGAGCTAAAAGACATAATGAATGAAATTGGGTAATAGAAGGGCCACCTACACTTTGAATACAAATTACCAGGCACAGACATGGAGAGAGGGCTATGGGAGATGGATTCTGATGATGAATTGATGACTGTGTGCGCTATTGCCTCCAAGTAGGCAAGTAGAAATTAATGTGAAACACTTGAAACTTGTTTGAGCAGATGGTTTGCCCTCTAAGAAGAAAAATGATAAAGGCATTATTGTAGTTAATGTTGAATACAATGGTGAAATTAGTAGTGATGAGAGTTATAGAGACAATAGTGAAGATGGTAGCTATTCTGAGGATGAGGATTATGATAAAGATGAAAATTTCATTAATGAAGATGAGATTGCTATGATGGATAAAATCATGGAAGGTTATTATGGTGAGATGGGAGGTAAGGCAGGTAAGGGTAATGACAAGGCTAGTGAGGGTAATGACAAAACAACATGAAAGAGATCTCAAACTGAAAAGGTACAAGGAAAGAGACTTCAAACTGAAAAGGCACAAGGAAAGAGACCCAAAATTGAAAAGGCACAATGAAAGAGGCCTCAAACTGAAAAGACACAAGAAAAAAGACATCAAACTAAAAAGGCACAATGAAAGAGATCTCAAACTAAAAAGGTGCAAGGAAAAGACCTCAAAGTGACAGAGAAATGAAAAAAAAGATTGGCACATGAGATGTTTAAGGATGATGGACCTACACACCATGAACTTAGTGATTCATCAACTGGATATGATGATTCAAATGTTGGGAAGAACCATTTATTGTTTTTGAACATCTTTTTTAATATACAAAAAGTCATAACCAATTAATTTAGGACCCTAAATGGGTTGTTTGGGTTTATGAGCCAACTTAACCATATTTTGGGGTCATTCCACCATCATAAATCATTCACTCCATAATTGAGCCTAAAATAAGTGTGTTGGGTGTGAAAGTCATCTAACACTTATTTTAGTTCATCACAAATCCAGTAAGGTCCATATTACAAATATAATCCAATGTCCATCATAGGAAAATAATATGGTTCTTATGGATATAGATCCAAAAAGTACAAATTTTTTCTAGGCTCACATGATGTCCTAATTCAACAACCAAACCCAAATCAACAATCTATATGCCATTCAATTCAAATAGATCTAATGATTAATTACTACAACATTTAAACCATAAAATTGGTCATTTGACCCTAATTATAGTATTATATCACATTTAATATCTAAACATAGTAAAAAAAATGTAGATCTAAGCATCATTTAACTTTTATAAAAACCTAAGTAACAAATGAATCCATAAATAATCACCAATATACCAATATCTAGACATAATATGACATGATTCATATATTTGCATACTTAAATCAAAGATATTTTGAAGATATCATTGAGGTTAGCTCTAAATAAAGCTAAATCTCTAATGGAATGAATAATTATTAAGTATTATTCAAATGTCAAATTAAAACAATAGAATAGAAAAGATATGAAAAAGAAAATTGATGAGTTAAGGATTTGGACTTGTGGTTGGAAATTGCTCCAAATTGCTTCAGTTTGTTCTAATTAATTGTTCTCTGTTTTGTGATTTCAATTTGAAAGTGTTCGGTTATGTTTTTTTTTAATTTTTTTCTTCCCTCCCCCAAAACCCTAAAATGGCCTAACTATATATAGAGAAAGGAAGAAAATGAGTAGAGGGAAACCCCCCTGAGGTCCAAAATCTACTAGTATACTAGCGAATAAGCCCCGTCCAAAATATGTCAGTATACTGGCGAATAAGGCCCTTTTCCTACATCCATTTCTACCTCCCAATGATTGACTTGGATTATTCTATTGAATTGAACCCCTAAATATGCTGGATTTTTCAATTAAGTCCCCATAATTTTAATATGTCCAATTGACATCCTAAAATTATCATAAAATCACGATTTTACCTTTATGCAATGAATAATTAATAGCTATGACTAAAACGGTAATAATAATCTAGAAAGGGGTGGAATAGATTATTACCACTTAATAATTTTTTTGGCCTTTTTTTTAAATATTAATTACTAGGTGATTTGCAAGATAGATAAAGTATATAAAAGCAATCACACAAATGCACAATGATTTAGCTAGTTCACAATACACACCCACTATCTTACTACGTCCAGTCCCAAGCTCCTCTCCAGGACTTGGGATCCTATTATTATTAGTAATAAAAACTCTCATTCTACATGCGGAGAAACCTTTACAAAGTTTTCAAGCTTAACTTTAAAACTAAACATAACTAATTATCTTGGACAACAAACTCCATGCTCCTTCCTCAAACTTAGTTGCACCTGTAACTCAGAGTTATGTTCTATTTCTTGATCTGGTCTTGAAACAAAAAGCCTCTCCCTTACCTTACAGGTACGCTAGAGACCCAACCTCCAATTGACCTATCTACAACTTCGGTCTTGGTCTTAGGATTACTTTTTTTTCCTGATAGATACAAAAATAAAACTCTAATACCTTTTCAGAAAAATATTTGTTTTGACAGAATGCTTTTTGCATAAGCAGATGTATATAATTCAGTGCAGTATTTATAAAAGGTTGTTAGGTCCGATTTAATTTGGAATTAATCTAGAAAGGGGGGGAGGGGGGGTTAAATAGATTAATTCACTTTTTGGAAAATATTGGTATAACGATGAATCCTGGTTCACTATATATATCTCTATTAGATGTATACAGCTAGTCCAGTCCCCAAACTCCTCTTCAAGATTTGGAATTTTTTCACTACTAAAATTACTCCTTCAATAGGTGTAGAAGCCTTTTATACAAATATATTTTTGATCTTAGGACTACTCCTTGTATCCTTCAAGAAACGCAGATTTCCTTCCGGAGCGCTTGTATCTCTTCCTTGGCTGGTCTTGGAACTTGATGTCTTTTCTTCTCCTCACTCACTTAGAAACCCAAACCTATGGATTCTCTAAGGTCTTGATCTTGGAAAAAGAATCACTCAATCCTCACATACACTAGAAGAGTACCTAGTTTTACCCTTTTATTTTAAAAGATAGTTTGTTTAATGACGTGCTTCTTAAATATGCAGAATTATCAAAATTATAGTGTCGACGCCGGGATTTTTTCTTTAGATTTTAAGAAATCATGTCATTAGGTGATTTTGAAAAAATCGACTTTAATGTCGATGGGATTTGAAAGTTTAATTTTAAAGTAGGCCAATTAGATAGAGTCTCTAGTTAGTAAAGATTTAAATGGATGTACCAACTCATCCGGATTTTAAAATTTTGATAATCAAGATGGCCCATTATGTGACTCCATAAAATTAGTCTGCAACTGAGATTCATAGAGTTTGTGAGCTTGCTTAAGCGAGGGGAAGGTGTTAGCCTCCTACTTCTGTGAAACACGGTTACCGTTTTTCTAATATTTTTCTCAAAAGTTTAAATGGATTACCTCGAGGATCGTGATGTGTGTGTTTATGTTATGTGTCTATATGAATTGTGTCGTTGGGGAAAATTTAGGGTATTGTTTCCTAAAGCCAATTTGATTTCGTAATTTCAAGTTGAGATTTAATCGTAAAACATAATGTGTCGTCTCCTATGTTATTTAAGTCAAAATCTAGGGTATCGTCTCCTAGAGTTGAGTAGAAAATATGATCTAGGGTTTCGTCTCCTAAACCAAACAAATCATCTAGGGTTTCATCTCATAGGGTCGTCAAAGTTTTGGTGGGTGCATTATTTTAAAAGTAACTTTGAGCCTCTTTGAACCTATGCACGAAAGATTTGATTTGATTCGAAGAAAAATTCATTTTAGCTTCGTTTGAAAAGAAATTTAAGGTGTCGTTTAGGAAAAACATTGTTTTGCAAACCCTTCATCAAATAGGAATCAAGGCTCTCCATTATTTCTAATTTTTAGCCTAGAAGTAATCTAATAACCTAATTTGATTTAATTTTCAAAATATCTTTATAATTTCATTCAAAAATTATTTTGTAAGTCGAAAGTGTTAGGACAATTGCGTTTATTGATTTGATGATGATGATGAGATAATGTATATTTGTAACCAGTAACTTTTATGAAGTCCTTAAAATGAAACTGATGTACAAGAACTTAGAATAGAAGATCAAATTTGTTAGGTTGATCTATTGAGATAAACGAATGTATAGACTATAGGAAATGAAACGATCGTAGAGTTGTTGAAACGATCGTAGAGCTGTTCAACCTATCGTAGAGCTCTTAGTTCAAGATCGTAGAGTCTGCCAAGAAATCGTAAAGCTAAATCAAGATTGCAGATCTGCAGAGAGATCGTAAGGGAAAACAAAAATTGTAGAATCTGCCAAGAGATCATAAAGCTTATTAAAGATTGTAAGACAAGACAAAGATTGTAAAGCATATCAAAGATCGTAGAGCAGATCGCAGAGCTTAAAGAATTGTAGAGTTAGTTTAGACAGACACTCTATGATCACCTTGGAAGTCTACGATTAGGTAAATCGTAAAGTACTTTAGTTCTGACAGAGGACTAACAACGTCTATACTTATAGAGTGAAGATCCTAAGATAGTTGTTGAATACTTTAATATTCCAAATGAAGATCAGACTAATATGTGTCTAATAACTAGATTGGTGAAATGACAGCCGCCCACGTGACTGTCATTGTTGCAGTCTGATATGACTTATCAGAGCCGAAAGTAAGCTGACACATCCTCCCTGAAAGTTAACATCAGAGATCTTCTAGGATCGGAGCATTTAATGAAGCAACGATAACTTTCTAATAGGAAAATCTCAAGGACGTTTATAAAAGGCTAGCAAATTCAATCCAAAAAAAATAACAAAGAATGAAGATCAAGATTTGAAGCTGCACAACTTTTAAAGCTCTACTCTACGAAATCAAGAACATCTTGTTTTGCTACTAAGTCTTTCAGAAACTGAGCATAACGCCGCTTAGTAGCACCCCAAAAATCACTTGTTTGTGATTCATTAGTCTTAGTGACCCTACTATTACCAAGTCTAAGTGACTTGAAGAGTTCTTTGTGAACTGGTCATAGCGACCCTTCTGTCTTAGTGACATCTGCCAAGTTTGAGTGACTTGAAGGAATATAAGTGATTTGTTGCTTGTAATAGTTCTTAGTGAACTGATCTGAGTGATCACCCCTATCCTTAGTGAATTTTCTACTCATGGAGTAGAAGAGTGGACTAGGAGATCTTTGTGCTCCGAACCACTTAAAAATTTTCTATCTCATTTACTTTTCTGCACTTACATTTCTGCATTTATCTTTTATATTTATTTGTGACTTAATTCCATAAGTGAACTAAATTCAGAGCTGAGATTTCCTTAAATCTTTAAAGGGGTTTTTCAAACTAATATTCCGCTGTGCATAATTAAATTAACTTGCTTAATTTATAATTTGGTAATACTTCTTTAAAAAGAATTTTTTTTAAAGGATCTATTCAACCCCCTTTCTAAATCTCTTAGTGCCTTTAGGAAATAACAGAAAGGTAAAATCAAGTATCGAAAATAGAGTTTGAGCTACCCATAGGCATGTAAGCCATCTAAATAACGCTAAGCACCTCGAAATAACAAAATCCACTATCAAGGGGCCTAAACCCAATTTTCGTAGAATAGAATCCCTTGATATCATTTTAATACCCGAATTACATTTACAATTATCGAATCGCAAAATTATAGTTGTTAACTATGTCCATCATGGGAATATCTTTCAATTCTTATTAAACACGATGCTTAAGGGTCTTAAATTCATTTCTAGGCTCACATAATTCGTAATCACACCCAACAACTCATTGGGATCTATAAACATAGTTTAGAGTTTAGGAAAGGACTTCCATAAACCCTAAATCCATAAATTACACAACAAATTACAATATCATAATTATATCGTTGACTATATCGTAGGAATCGAATTATATCACCAACTATTATCGAAATCGCAAGGATCTATCACATATCAATGAGATGTATTAAGGGAATTTAGAATCTAAGGAATGAGACCCATAGATCTAAGATTCTATAGATCTAAAAATAACATATCGAGATCTAATTGGGAATATATCCTAAATTGGCTATAAGGAGATTTTATTCATGAGAATTCCTCGGTGGCCAAAAGGTAGGATCCCCACACCACTAGATATTAATCTTGGATACTTGGGTGACCTAGAAATCAAGAGAAAATAACTCCCAAGAAAAAATAATCGATAAAAGGAGTCGAATTGAAGTCGAAATCGAGAAATTACTAAAAGGATATCCTCGGTTGGTTAGGAGGAGATTCCATCCGTGAGAAATCCTCTCTAATCATCCATAATCCAAAAAATAGGATTCAAACACCTCTAGAAGTAATCTAGGATGCTAGGATCGAAGACATAATCGTAAACAACAAAGCCTAAGTACAACAATTGGCAAAATATCGAATGACCGTTAAAATAACTTTATAAGTTGGTTAAGAGGAATTTCTATAGTGAGAAAACCCTCTCTAACTACCTATGCCTCAAAATAGGATCCACACACCACTAGATATGATTTAGGATGCTAGGAGAGCCTTAAAACGAGAAAACAAAATAAACAAAATAAAGCCCAAACAACGTAATCGTAAACGTAAGTAAAAACGAGCGTAGAGATGAGGAATGGATTTTGGGAGTAGGGGTTTCTTCCTCCTTAAGCTATGTGTGGATTGCTTGACTATAGATTGGTGGAAGATTTGATGAAAAAAACTAGATTTAGATCTAATTTAGAGAGGTTTTTCTCACTCTTGCTATTTCTCTACCTAGATAACACCTTTTCTCTCTCTAAAATATTTTTTTACAAGCAAATGAGCCAAGCCACCTATTTATAGATCCCCTAGGCCTGCCGTAGGTCTACCTGCTGTAGCCTGGGGGTGGGGCCCACGTGCTTTATTTTTGTAAAGCCAATCCTTAGCCAAATCCTTCAGAGAGAATGGAAAGGCTCTCAATTTGATTTGCTCCTCGGTCACTCCGGTCGGTTTCATACTCGTGCATACCACATGAAATTCCTTCAAATATTTGTGGGGGTCTTCACCTGCTAAACCATGAAAAGTAGGTAAAAGATGTATTAGTCCAGATTTCAATTCAAATTGAGTATTAGTATCAAAATTAGGGAAGGTTATGCATAAGGGTTGTTGGTTCAAATCGGGAGCCGCAAGCTCTTTCAAAGTTCGGTTTGCTGCTATGGCTTCCTTTTCTTCACAATTTATCCTAGCTTCCCTTCTTAATCTGCGAATAGTTCTCTCTATCTCTGGATCGCACTTTAAATCACCTTGATTAGTAGATCGAGTTTCGGGCATAAACAATCAAGGAAATTCAAATTACTTATGAAAAATAATTAAAATAAAATAAGGATAAAAAAAATATAAAAACAAACTAAAATCACTCTCTGGCAACGGCGCCAAAATTTGGTGTGCTGTCGCAGGCAACCAAAAATAAAACCTTACTGCGAAAAATATTTATGTAGTAGTGCAAGAAAGAGTCGATCCCACAGAGAATGATTAATCTATTTTTATATTTTGTATACCAAAAAAGGGAGTTTTGAATGTAATTATTAAAGTAAACTAAAAATAATGCAAAATAATTTATTAAAGTAAATTAGAGAAAACAAACCTTGGATTAAATCAACTTCCACCTCAGAAACTTACACTGATCATTGACTGAAGCATAATCAATTAATATTTTGAATATTCACCGTTAGAATCAATTCACTATTCTGAATCATTCCGTGTCTTTCCTTAATTTTAGTTAGATAGAAACAAGTGATCTAAATAACTACTAAATAACTTCAGACAAGCGCTAAAAGTTTAATCTAGTAAATGCTTTAACAATTAGAAAAACCGATGAAGCTAAACAACACAAGCACAAGCGGTTGCATTTAATTTAGTTGAATATTCTTCCTAAGATATAATAATCTTGTGATCTGTAGTCAATTATTAACCTTAGTTGCTTCGCAAATTAGAGTGACCAAACAATTACGGATTTGATATCTAATTTAGCAGTAGATTTCAACACTTAATAAACTAGTATGCATCCTAGCAATTAAATATATCAATCATAGAATTCAAACACAGAAGAATAATCAATACTCAAAATAATAATTAAACAATTAAAATCAATTAGATCTCACAGTGTAATACTTCTGAGGTTTTCGTCTCCTTAATCCAAGAATTAGAAGTTAGTTACACATGACTATGAAAACATCAAAGAATAATAGAGAGAGAAGTTTGTAGACAAGTCCCTAAACATCTCTTGATAATCCTCTATTTATAGGCATAAGACATTAATTCTTTTCCACGTAGGTTTCAACTTCCTAGTGACAATCAACTTTCTTTAAAAAGATCTTCTAGATAGATTTTCCTTTCCTTCAATGGATTTGACTTGCTCACCAAGATTGTTCCACCTCCTTCCTTCTCCTTATTGGATTCTCCTTACTTCTTTCCTTCCATGAATAAAAGCATTAAATCTTGCTTGATCGCCAAGATATTGACTTTAAAATATTAAATCCTACAAAATAAAATAAAACATATTAATTAAATAAACTAATATAATTAAAAAGGAAAAATATTTAATTGCACCTTAAATAAAAATATAAGAATAATGAATGTATTTAGGCACAAAATAAATACAAAAGATTAAGCATTAAGGGATAAAAATAATACAAATTCCATTCACATCAGCTTGTTTCATTGACTTTTCTTTTTCCTTGTCTTTAGGACCCTTCTGTGCAACCCCTTTATGGTCATTTTGAAGCCCAACATTAATTTCTTCTTTGACTTTCTAGTTTACTTCAAGCAAGAAGCTTTCCCTTTTGGCCCTTTCTTTGCGGGGGATGATAATTATTTCTTCTTCATCATCTAGAATGGTCGAACGAGAAGTGAAATTGTTAACTTTGGGCATCAGAATGCCGGATAGCTGAAATGGAATTTTCTTATAAGGGTTCCTCCGTTTTGAGCCGCTAGAGTAGCCTAAGCCTGCCTTCCCACTCTGCGTCGATAATTGGATCAGATGAAAAATTCCCTGACCATTCTTTCCTAACCCTTGGCTTGGTCAGAACTTCTTTGCACTCATCTCTTGGGCCACTAATATGACTTTCGGAGATACCCTTGGTTTCAATGTTGGAGCCCTCAAAGGACGATAGTTCGTTATGCTCACTTCAAAGGCTTGGAAACTAGTTGGTTCCATTGCTTTGTCCAACCCTATCATTGGGATGCTTCCCTTGACCTATAGGGGATGATCTTGTTCTGCAGATATGATCACCATCTTCACATTCACAATATACTTTAATTGCTAGTGGAGAGTTGAAGGAACGACTCCGGCCATGTGAATCTAAGGCCTCGCCAATAGCAGGTTGTAACCAGTCATAATGTTCAACACTTGGAATGAGACATCAAAGGTGTAAGGTCCGATCTCCATAGGTAATTTGATTTCTCCTACAATATCCCTCTGCGAGCCATCAAAAGCTCTAACCACCACATAACTATCTCGAATGCGGTTAGGATTAATGTTCATCCTTTCCAACGTATCGTATAGGCAAATATGAAGAGCTGAACCTCCATGGATCAAGACTCATAGCATAAATCTAGATAAAATGGCAGCGATGTGAAGAAGTTTGCGATGTCCCATCCCTTCAGCTGGTATATCGTCATCAATGAAAGAGATTACATTGTTATCTAAGATGTGACCTACCAGGTGGTCGAACCTCTCAGTATTCACTGTTTTGGGAAGATAAGTTTCTTCCATAACTTTTAGCAAGATTTGTAGGTGATCCTCAGAAGCTAGGATCAAATCCAGAACGGATACTTGGGTCGGCACTTCTTCTAACTTCCTTACTATCTCCATATCATTATACCCCATTTTCTTTAGAAATTATACGGCCTTTCCTTTCAGAACCTTTTCAGTAGGCTTCTTCATCGGCTTAATTACTTGCTCTGATAGACACAAAGGATTATTCTTCGGCAGGATTATCCTGCAGGTCGAGCTATATTAGGAAGTGCTGAAATTATACGAGACTTGATTGAAGGGGGAGGTTCTATCTTGGTTATAGGACCTCCAGGAGTCAGCAAAACAACCTTAATAAGGTATACTCAGTCTTCATTTTCCACCACTAGTAAATTTTTCCCATAAACTGCATGAGAAATATTGTAATATTTGCATAAAATGTTACTCAAGTATTATGATATACTTTTTGAGAAGCTTTAATATATTAAGGCATTTCCTATAGTCAATTTGAGGTACCTTATTTGTGTAGTCTTGCATCATTGACTTTCTTTATATTCAGTGGCAGCTCAAATAATGTGAAGATAGTATTAAAAGAATTAGGTATAGGTAGGGTAAGCTTATGTATTGAGTTTCTTCAAACTTAAAATGAACTTGACAGCTTTCATAGTAATTCATATTATAATTTAAGGTTAAATACACTTCTGTCCCTCGAAGTATCACTCAATGTTAACACCAAAATTTGTTCGCTCGCCGAATCACTAAACAACGAATATAGAACCTACATAGTGAACAAACAACCACACTGAGAAGTGTAACGGCTGGGACCGTCGGGGGATAGCTCCTGTGGGATAATAAGTACAGGTCAGAAACATCAATAATGGAGGTATGTTATTATTTTAGTGCATAAAAGTAGATAATGTGTAAAGTACTTGGAATCTAAATTATGGTCGTGTATTTATAACTTACCCACACCACCTCAATGTTCTACGCTCGTCCCCGAGTAGGAATAGGAGTCTCATGTAAAGTTTCCTTATAACTGCAAACTCCATAACCGAATAGAACTTAACTTCCTTAGAAATATGAGGTCAAATAGGATATAGAATGTAGATCTTCTAGAATGTCAAACCCCTTACTGAGATATTTTGCCACGTGGCACGGGTCCCATCGAATCTCCCGAACCCATCAAACCACACTCCAATATTGCCCCCCATTTTCTTATTATAAGAAACTTAATAAGAGAGTACATTAATTAGTCAGCAAAATAATATATCATGTTAAAAAAGTCCAACTAATACCTCAACAAGCCACGTATTTTCATGTCTATACCCTTCATATCCCGAAGTCGATATTGATAGACTCCACGGCACGCTTGCGTGAGGTGGTCGTCGCCCGAATCGTTTCTAACAAGTTAATAGGATGGATAGCTAGCAACACCTTAACCCCTCGCCTATATGTAGACGTTAATCTTGGTACAATTACTTGCTTAGGAAATTTGTGGAGGATGAACACCAACGACACTTCGACCCCTCGCTTATATTGAAGCGGTAATCTCAGTACAATCCACGATTGATGCGGTAGAAGATGCCACACACAACTATGAATGGTTGTATGATAAGTCAGTTATGAATCTAAAAAGAATAACTAAGGAACACTTAAGAATTCTTCAAAGAACCACAAGTAGAGAAACAAACTCACAATAGTATTGATAATCTGAAAATTGATATGAATGAATGATTTTACAAGCCTAGCATCACTTGGTATTTATAGGAGCTCATGGTGTGCTAAACCATCATCATAAGTCAAGATCTAACAACTAATCACATCACATGTATCAGCCACCCAAAGAATTTAACAACCCAAAAACATGTGATGTGTTAAAAGTCCAAATCAGACAACTATAAACTGATCATCACATTGCAAGCTATTTTCACACCTGATAAGTTCCGAATTTGGACTTGGGCCAAGAATGAAAATTGTAGCCCTGGAGTTTCTAATGAATTTAGGCTTTTGAATCACCTCATTTGGAGTTCGGAAACTCAAGTTATGGCCCAAATAAGAACTGATATCAAACTAGTCCAAAAGTGCGGAAATGCTGATTCTTTTGCAATGGTTCGGGTATGCTTGCTTCCAGGGTGTTTATGATCTTTGCGTGCTTGTAACCCGTCTCTATAACCTCTATGCTCGATCTAACCTTGGTCCATAATTTATGAATCATCTCGTTAAGTCCTTCTTTGAAGCGTTTAGCTCGTGCTCTCGTAATGGGTCCAAGTGGCATATGCAATGGATCCACTTGTGTTTTTTCAAGGGCTTGTGAGCTAAGGATGTCCTCATCATACCTCTCCTCTTGAAAAGGATTTGTCCTCAAATCTTCACCTACATCAAACGGGCTTAGATCAGAAACATTAAAAGTTGCACTAACATTATACTCACTCGGTAAGTCCAATTTGTAAGCATTGTTGTTAATGCGTTCAAGCACTTGAAATGGTCCATCTCCTCTTGGAAGTAATTTCGAATGCCTTTGAGCAGGAAATCTTTCCTTACGCATGTGTAGCCAAACCCAATCCCCGGGTTCGAAAATTACTTGACGCCGACCCTTGTTGGCCTGTTTGGCATATTGATCTGTCCTCTTTTCAATGTTGAGTCTTGTCTTCTCATGTATCTGTTTAACAAAATCAGCTTTGTTTTTGCCATCCATGTTAGTATACTCGGAAACAGGTAATGGTGACAAATCCAAGGGTGTTAAAGGATTAAAGCCATACACAATTTCAAAAAGTGAGAATTTAGTAGCAGAGTGAACAGATCTATTATAAGCAAACTCAACATGTGGTAGACATTCTTCCCAAATCTTTATATTCTTTTTAATGATAGCCCTTAGTAATGCAGATAGAGTTCTATTAACTACTTTCGTTTGACCGTCAGTTTGTGGATGACAAGTAGTTGAAAATAGGAGTTTCGTTCCTAATTTACACCACAAGGTCTTCCAAAAATAGCTCAAAAATTTAGCATCTCTATCCGAAATAATGGTTCGGGGCATGCCATGCAAACGCACAATGTCTCTAAAAAATAAATCAGCAACATGGGATGCATCATCAGTTTTGTGGCATGGGATAAAGTGTGCCATTTTTGAAAACCTATCCACGACCACAAATATTGAATCATGACCATGCTTAGATCTAGGTAAACCCAATACAAAGTCCATAGACAAATCAACCCAAGGTTCACTTGAAATAGGCAATGGTGTGTATAACTCATGAGGTTGAACACGAGATTTAGCTTGACGACATGTAATGCATTTATCACAAATTCTTTCCACATCTCGTTTCATATGGGGCAAATAGAAATGTTCCTTTATCACAGATAAGGTTTTATCAACACCAAAATGTCCCATCAAACCACCTCCATGTGATTCTCGAACCAATAACTCACGCAAAGAACATGCAGGTATACATAATCTATTCTCACGAAATAAGAATCCATCCATCTTAAAGTATTTACCTACAACATTCTTTTTACAATTTTTAAACTCTTCACAAAAATCATGGTCATTAACATATAATTCTTTGATTTGTTTAAAACCAAGTAGTTTTGTGTCAAGAGTATTTAACAACACATACCTTCGCGAAAGAGCATCAACCACGACATTTTCCTTACCTTGCTTATACCGAATGACATAAGGAAATGTCCCAATGAACTCCATCCATCATGCATGTCTCTTGTTCAACTTGTGTTGGCCTTTCAAATATTTTAACGATTCATGATCTGTGTGAATCACAAACTCCTTAGGCCACAGGTAATGTTGCCAAGTCTCCAATGATCGCACCAAGGCATATAACTCTTTGTCATAAGTGGGATAGTTCAAAGCTGCTCCACTCAATTTTTCACTGAAATATGCCACTGGTTTTCCTTCTTGCATTAGTACAGCTCCAATTCCTAAACCTGAAGCATCATATTCAATTTCAAAGGTTTTAGTGAAATTAGGCAATACAAGTAAAGGAGCGTTAGTTAATTTTTCTTTAATCAAATTAAACGCCTTTTCCTGTGCATCACCCCAATTGAATCCTACACTCTTTTTGATTACTTCGGTGAGTGATGCTGTAACTTCGCTGAAGTTTCTTACAAACCGTCTATAGAAACTTGCGAGTCCATGAAAGCTACAAACTTGACTGGCATTCGTAAGAGTTGGCCATTCTCGAATTGCCCTTATTTTCTCTTCGTCAACTTGTACTCCCTGTACACTGACAATAAAGCCAAGAAACACAACTCCATCCGTACAAAATATGCATTTATCCATATTGGCATATAATTTTTCCTTTCGAAGCACATCTAGGACAGATTTTATATGCAATGCATGCTCACCTAAATCCTTGTTGTAGATCAAGATATCATCAAAGTACACAACTACAAATTTCCCAATGAAGGGACGCAAAACATGGTTCATTAATCTCATGAATGTGCTAGGAGCATTAGTTTAACCAAAAGGTAAGACTAACCACTCATATAACCCATATTTTATTTTAAAATCAGTTTTCCATTGATCTCCCTCATGGATTCTAATCTGATGATAACCACTCTTTAAATCAATTTTAGAAAACACACAAGATCCATGCAATTCATCTAACATATCATCTAACCTAGGAATGAGATGTCGATATTTTACCTTGATGTTATTTACCGCTCGACAATCAATGCACATACGCCACTTCCCATCCTTTTTAGGCACTAAAATAACTGGAACCACACATGGACTCATGCTTTCCCTCACAAACCCCTTGTCCATTAGTTCGTCAACTTGCCTTTGCAATTCTTTTGTCTCATCGGGATTGCTTTGGTATGCTGGTCGGTTTGGAATGGTTGCGTCAGGGACAAAATCAATTTGATGTTCAATTCCCCAAATTGGAGGTAATCCTTGTCGAAGTTCCTCAGGAAAGACATCCTAATAATCCTGCAAAAGAGTAGAAACAACACTAGGCAAAGAAGGATTATTAGTGTTAGTATTTAAAAGTGCCTCCTTATACCGAAGTATAATCATTGGCTTTTTTGAATCCAAAGCTCTCCTCACATCACTCCTTTTTGTAAAAATGTTTGTTTTTCTCTCTTCACCTTTCTTTTTCTCTCTCTCTTTTATTTTTTTTTCATGATCTCTCTGTAAGTGCATTTGATCCTTATGCACCTGTTTTGGTGACATAGGGCACAAGGTAATTTTTCTTTGATTGTGAACAAAAGAGTACTCATTAGTAAAACCATCGTGCTTTACTCGCCAATCGAACTGCCATGGTTTCCCAAGTAATAAGTGACCTGCCTGCATAGGAACTACATCACATAGAATCTCATCGACATATTTCCCAATTGTAAATGGCACTGATACTTGCTTGGTAACTTTGATGTCGCCGCTATCATTGAGCCACTGCAATCAGTATGGATGGGGATGTTTGGATGTTGTAAGTCCCAATTTCTCCACCATAGTGATGCTTGCCACATTTGTGCAGCTCCCACCATCAATTACAACACAACAGATCTTACCATTTACCATGCATCTAGTATGAAATAGATTCTCTCTTTGTTCATTGCTTTCTTCCTTTACCTGTGTACTAAGCATTCTTCGAGTAACCAATACTTCACCATGCATATCAACCTCTCTATCTTCCTCCAATGGTGGCATAGAGTTATTGTCACTATCTTCTTCCTCGGTTTCCAATTCTCCATTATCAAGCAATAACATAGTTCTTTGATTTGGGCATTGATTTACAATATGTCCCTTGCCTTGACATTTAAAGCATACAATATCTCGAGTACGACTAGTAGTAGGTTGATTAGTTTTACCTTGCCATCCTTGAGTAGTCGTTCCCTGCTTGATTTCAGGCTTTGGTTTAGAAACAGTTGGTCTTTCCTCGCGTTTCATAATGTTGGATTTCCATGATGACCCTGTGGTAGGATTTGTTCGCTGGCCACCTCTCCTCTTAAGTTGCTTCTCTATTTTGATAGGCATGTGCACCATATCTTCTAATACCACATAGTATTGACGCTCCACCAAATCTGTAATATCCCAATTTAACCCTGCTAAAAATCGGGCCATGGTGGCTTCATTATCCTCGTCGATTTCAGCCCTAGACATTAACATCTCCATTTCCTTGAAGTAGTCCTCCACACTCATATTTTCCTGTTTCAAGTTTTGTAAGTTTCGAAACAGATCTCGATAATAGTGACTTGGTACAAACCTCTTTTTCATTACAGCTTTCATTTCTGCCCAAGTCTCTATTGGAGGTTCTCTACACCTCCTTCGGTTGGTCATTAATTGATCCCACCAAGTAACGGCATAATCTGAAAATTCGGTAGCTGCAATTCTAACCTTCTTGAGATCCGAGTAGTTGTGACAATCAAATATCCATTCCATCTTCTTCTCCCACTCTAAGTATGCCTCGGGATCACTTCTGCCTTGGAAAGTGGGAATTTTCATTTTGATGCTATCAAGGTTGTTGTCCTCTCGATTGCGGCCGCCTCTATCCCTTGCAAAATGTCTCCTAGGGATAAAGCCAGTTTCTCGATCCTCTTCCTCGCTAAACCTTCCATCATAGTAAGTTGCCTCTTCTAGTCTAGCTTCCTTTTGTTGGGCTCTTCCTTTAGGACGCCCACCCGGAGGGATTTGAGTTTGTTCCCCTCGAGTGTCACTTAATTGATCGATGCGATCATGCACTTGCTCCATAGCCATCCCTAGCTGTCTAGAAAATTCTTTCATCATAGCCTCCATCATGAGTTTTGGGTCAAAATTCGATGAAGAAGGTTCATTCTCAATTGCCTTATCACTTGTGTTAGACATATTTTCTGCAAAACAAAGGTTAGTAGAAAATAAGTTCCTCACCACTCCCTTACATGTTTCGCTCAAACAATGTATTACAAATATGAAACGCTCGTGTATCACACTTATGGCTTTTACCCTCTAGTAATCTCACTACTCTTGCCTTTTTCCGCTCGTAGTTCTCTTTAATAGTTCTTTTTGAATTCACACAAATATTACCTCAAATTTTCAATTACAATCCAATAAGAACTTATCAAGATACAATATAGAAAGGACGACTCTTGAAATTCCAACAAGACTTTACAATCGTCAAATATGATTCTTTGCAAATGAAATCCCAACAATAGCAATCAACAACAATAATTTTCTGCTATATATTTCATGCAGTTTTTTTTTTATAATCCAACAATAAAAGTAAAGATAAATAACTTGATAGGAAACTTAGCTTTGATACCAAATGATAGACTCCACGGCACGCTTGCGTGAGGTGGTCGTCGCCCAAATCGTTTCTAACAAGTTGATAGGATGGATAACTTGCAACACCTTAACCCCTCGCCTATATGTAGACGGTAATCTTGGTACAATTGCTTGCTTAGGAAATTTGCGGAGGATGAACACCAACGATACTTCGACCCCTCGCTTATATTGAAGCGGTAATCTCGGTACAATCGACGATTGATGCGGTAGAAGACGCCACACACAACTATGAATGGTTGTATGATAAGTCGGTTATGAATATAAAAAGAATAACTAAGGAACACTTAGGAATTCTTCAAAGAACCACAAGTAGAGAAACAAACTCACAATAGTATTGATAATCTGAAAATTGATATGAATGAATGATTTTACAAGCATAGCATCACTTGGTATTTATAGGAACCTATGGTGTGCTAAACCATCATCACAAGTCAAGATCTAACAACTAATCACATCACATGTATCAGCCACCCAAAGAATTTAACAACCCAAAAACATGTGATGTGTTAAAAGTCCAAATCAGACAACTATAAACTGATCAGCACATTGCAAGCTATTTTCACACCTGATAAGTTCCGAATTTGGACTTGGGCTAGGAATGAAAATTATATCCCTGGAGTTTCTAATGAATTTAGACTTTTGAATCACCTCATTTAGAGTTCGGAAACTCAAGTTATGGCCCAAATAAGAACTGATATCAAACTAGTCCAAAAGTGCGGAAATGCTGATTCTTTTGCAATGGTTCGGGTATGCTTGCTTCCAAGGTGTTTATGATCTTTGTGTGCTTATAACCCGTCTCTATAACCTCTATGCTCGATCCAACCTCGGTCCATAATTTATGAATCATCCCGTTAAGTCCTTCTTTGAAGCGTTTAGCTCGTGCTCTCGTAATGGGTCCAAGTGGCATATGCAATGGATCCACTTGTATTTTTTCAAGGGCTTGTGAGCTAAGGATGTCCTCATCAGATATGTTCCTGGCTTCGGCACCCCAATGACTTCATACGGTCCCTCCTAGTTAGGCATAAGTTCTCGTGTATTCTGTGGATTAGAAACCTCAGCCTCCCGAAGCAATAAATCACCAACCTGGAAACTCCGTTGTTTAACCCTCGATTGTACTGTCGAGCAGTTTGTTGCTGGTAGATATATCCAACCTTATCGCCGAATGTAGATAACCAACCTTATCACCGCCAAAAGTAAATAGCCAACCTTATCACCGCTGAATGTAGATATCCAACTTTATCACCGCCGAAATGCAGATACGCAACCTTATCACCGCCGAAATGTAGATAGTCAACCTTATCACCGTCGAAAGTAGATAGTCAACCTTATCACCACCGAATGTAGATATCCAACCTTATCGTTGTCAAAATGTATAGACACCCAACCTTATCACCACTGAACTGTAGATTGCCAACCTTATCACCGTCAAAAGTAGATATCCAACCTTATCACCGCCGAATGTAGATATCCAACCTTATCACCGCCGAAATGTAGATACCCAACCTTATCACCGCCGAAATGTAGATAGCTAAACTTATCACTACCGAATGTAGATACCCAACCTTATCACCGCCGAAATGTAGATAACTAACTTTATCGCCGCCGAAATGTAGATAGTCAACCTTAATACCGCTGAATGTAGATACCTAACCTTATCACTTGCTCAAAAATATTTTCTCCTCTGCCAACTTTGTTGTCGTGCCGAAGAAAGAGACGATCAACACAGACATTTGACCGTAGAGACATAACTAGTAAGAACAATTTTATTGAAGATTTTAAGTTTTTCCATAACCGAAGACCATAGAAAACTGCTAATGGGAGCGCTGAACGTGTTGTTGCTAGCTTGTGGCGATGGGGCGCAAGTGCGCATGGCGGGAGCGCGATAGGTGCAGGGGCGCGGAGGGGCGCGCGCTATGGCACGACTAGGAGCGCGAGGGCATGGCGGGGCGTACTAAGGCGCGGTGAGGCGCGTTAGGGCGCGGCTGAGCGCGCGGTCGGTGATTTCAATTCAACACTATAACAAAGCCCTCCTTCTTGTGCTAATGTTAACGCCAAAATTTGTCCGCTCGCCGAGTCACCAAACAACGAACGTAATACTTGTACAATGAACAAACAACCACACTGAGAAATATGACAGTCGGAGCTGTCGGGAGATAGCTCCGATGTGAGAATAAGTACAGGCTAAAAACGTCAATAATGGAGGTATGTAATTATTTTAGTTCGTGAAAGTAGATAATGTGTAAGGTGCCTAGAATCTGAATTATTATCGTGTATTTATAGTTTACCTGCACCGCCTCAATGTACTACGCTCGTCCCCGAGTAGGAATAAGGGTCTCATGTAAAGTTTCCCTATAACTGCAAACTCCATAACCGAATAAGACTTGACTTACTTAGAAATATGAGGTCAAATAAAATATGGAATGCAGATCCTCTAGAATGTAAAACTCCCTACTAAGATATTTTGTCACGTGACACGGGTCCCACTGAATCTCCCGAACGCATCAAACCACACTCCAACACTCAACTTACATAAGAGACCCTAAGCTATAAAAACTAATAATAGTAACCTCCAAGTATACTTAAGTAAGCAAAAGTGACCCTCCGTTTATAACTTTGGCCGGAATGTTGACACGTAACGGCAAAGTAATGTATTTATACGATTTTAATACTTTTTAATTTATTTTAATGTATTTAAAGTCAATTTAATTGTGTTTTCTTATATAGAACAATACATTTAAATAGTATAGGCATGTATATAATACTTAAAATAAATAAAATTCAATACAAATTACCACACTACACATAAATAATTAATCTCATTAATTAAATTAATTAAATAATTAAATTTAATAATTTACTCAAATAAAATAGTTAAATAATTAACTTTATTTATTTGAGTAAATTATTAAATTTAATTATTTAATTAATTAAATTAATTATTTTATGTGTGGTGTGGTAATTTGTAGTGAATTTTATTTATTTTAAGTAGTATATACATGCTTATACTATTTAATTGTATTGTTTTATATAAGAAAATATAATTAAATGACTTTAAATACATTAAAAAGTATTAAATACGTTTATATTATTGTTTTATTTTTTTAGTTATTGTTTTCCCCGTAATTATTATTTTTTATTAATTGATAGGGTAAGTTATTTTATTTAGGTTAATAGTTGAGTTAATTATTTTATTTTATTTAATTAGTGTGATAAATTATTTTATTTGAATTAATTAGTGAGTTTTAATTATTTAACTTAAATTATTTATTTTATTTGATTTAGTTAATGATTTTTAATTATTGTATTTGAATTAAGTTAGTATTTTGGTTGTATTTGATAATTAATCGTATAGTCAACACTTATTATACGATTTTTATACGGTCAAACCGTATATTATATCACATGAACGACATTGCTGGTATTCCCACCAAAATTAGGACCGGAGGGTCACTTTTGCTTACTTAAATATACTTGAAGGCTGCTATTATTCATTTTTATAGTTTTGGGTCACTTGTATAAGTTGGATAATACTTCGAGGGACAGAAGTGTATTTAACTCTATAATTTATAAATGAATTTTTTTTTTTTTAGCATTTTGATTGCACTTACTTTTTTACAAAACAATTCATTCATCTAATGAGATTTTGTTTTTGCAGAGAAATAGCTAGGATGCTGGCAGATGAGCGCAAGAAAAGAGTGGAAATCATAGACACGTCCAATGAGATTGGAGGTGATGGAGATGTTCCTCATTCTGAAATAGGCCGTGCAAGAAGGATGCAAGTTCCAAATGTTAATATGCAGCACAATGTTCCTCATTCTATTGCTTTATTTTATACCTTGCATTCTCCTCAATGCGCTACACATACGTGTATAGTTTTGTGATTTATCTCTTGCTTAATTACTGAGCAGGTGATGATTGAAGCCGTTGAAAATCATACACCTCAAACCATCATAATTGATGAAATTGGAACAGAGCAATTTTGTAAATCAGAAAACATGCTCAGATACAAAGTTTTAAAGGAAAAACTAACGTACAGACCAAGAATGTACTTGCAGTTATGTGGTTTGTACTTGAATAAAAGGCCATAAGAAATTGAGTTAGTTTCGTGTTTGGTATGTTTTAGATCCTGGAAGCTGATCTACAACAAGTAGCAGTGGTGATGGGACTTGAGGATGAAATATATTTGACCGATGACATTGGGATTGCAGATGCCATTCTAACATCCAGTTCTGAACTGAAACAGAACCCCTGGATCCGCAGCGTTGCAAAGTTTCAAAAGTGGCCTGTATTTGTTATTAAGGTATCCTCCTCTATTACAGTTTCTTAATAAGTAAAAGCATTAATTCGTATATTTCATTTCTCAATCTGGTGTAAAATTGTTTGACATTTTGAATAAAAGTCAAATACCATGGCACAAATGGTAAAGGCCATCCGCACGATTCTCGAGATGGATTCCTTTGTTTGGAGATCAAAGCAGCCAGTTAAAAGTTCTTTAGACATTGAAATTGAAGATGATGCACCAAAAAGAAAACCATCGCTGGAGGAGATTGATGCCTTGGAGGTCCATTCCTTTTCTCTCCCTTGTTCTTTAGATTGCATTTCTTTGTTATAATTGAATTTGAGAAATGTTGGTCAAGTGCTAAATGAGTGAAGTATCGACATATTTGATTGGAGCATATACTAATTAGTTGGCAATTCTGTTAAGAAATACTTGCATTCATATCATATACTCCCTCCATTCTAACATATAAGATCATTATTGATTTTTTAAAGTCAATTTGAGACATTTTCAAACTCAACATTGACATAAATTCATTAGATTTAGTCAATACAATGATGAATATTGTAATTTAGAACAAACAAAGTATTTTACGATATACTTACTGTTAGAGAATGGTAGTGGACTACACCATTATTATGGTGGGACACCCATGTCTCCTTTTGTTCAATTACTTCATCCTTTGTCCGAGAGGTGCTTTGAATGAAAAAAGGTGATGTGCATTTCATTATTGCACATGTGATTGTTCCACTAGCCTCTCACTCTCTCCTTGATATATGCAGAGAACTTAGTTCTCTAAGATAGCCAAGCATCGGATATTACTCTGATAAAATATTGAGAGAGATATTGCATGAAGCAATAATAAACACACTGCAAATATTGAGCTCCCAAATATTCGGTAAAATCTAGTTGAACGGATCGTGGAATCGAGCTCCGTTTTCATCCTACAAGATTGTAATTCGGAGACGCCGCTGGTTCGTGGATTAGTTCGTGGACTGGTTCGAGATTTTCTGCACCAAAGATTTAATACGCTTCGAGAGGTATTTTATTTTGGTTCTCGAATTTGTAAACTTATGCTAGCGTACATGATATTAAATCCCTTCATTGGTATCAGAGCATGCGTATTTCGATCACATGTATGCCATGTATGTAGTTTACATGAAACTCCATTGATGAATGTTTAAAAAACTTGAAAACATTATCAAACCGAACACTTTGAGTAGCCATAACTTTCTGTATATTTGTTCGTTTCGTATTTTGTTAATATGAATGCGTAGTACGTGTTGTAAGCTTTCCAACGACATATTATACGCTTTAAACGGATAAATATTGAAAGAGATATGATTTTTCAAAGTTTATTTCGCACAATGGCATTTCTGTAATTATCCTGATGGCTTGAGGTTGAAGACGAAGCGCAATCCCACTCTCAGTAGGATTTGTGTACGTCACAACTCTTCTATGGTAGCTCCCAAAATGGGTTTTGAGCACACCAATAGAATCCACATGGGAAGTCGATCACGACAGAAGAAACTGCGTCGCGAAAGAATTCCGGGAAGGCGGCGCGTGGCCTACACGCGCGCCGGAGCGCCGCGGTAGCCACGCGCGGGCGCGCATGGCGCGGCTGGTCCTTGTTGCTGGCGCGTGCGCACACGCGCTAACCCGCGCCCTTGTCCGACCCAGGTCCGCTGACCCATACCCGATCCATTTGCCCGGCTTATTGACCCGCGAGTTTTTGTTACCGGATTTTGCCCGCGGTTTTGATCCACCCGGATCCCGACCCGCTATCTGACCCGCGCGGCTGACCCGGTTTCCGGAAACTATTTTTTATTTTTGTTTTTATTTTCAGAATTGATTTCTTTAATTATTTTATTAATGAAAATTCATTATTAAATAGTTTTAATTGTCAGAAAATTCTGGAAAAATTACAGAAATTTATTTATGGGTTATTATTAATATTTCCATTAAAAGTTTTGGAATATTAATTTAATTGGATGTTTTTGTTAATTTCCAATTGTATTATGCTATGGTTTATTAATTGTAATAATTAGCATAATTATCAAAAAATTCCAGAAAAATTACAGTAATGTTTTATTGTGATAATATACTGTTAGAAATTTTTTGGAAGTTTTCTCATGTGTTTATAGCATACTTGGTATATTAATTGAATAATATTGCCTATAATTTGATTCCTTTTTGTTAATATTTTTGGAATATTAATTGTTGGTGCATGGAATTAAATTGTCTTGCTATATATACACATGTACACTTATTCCTAGTGGGAGTAATTTAGATGGTAGTAATTTAATTAAATTATTCCCTAAATTACACATCTAATGCGCTGAAAAATTAAATTTAAATAATTGGGCGTTTATGTGGATTGTGATTCCAAAGCCTGACGAAGTCTCCCTTCTATATTTATGTCACATTATTTTTATGTTAATTTGATTCATGCGGCAAAGATGATTTATATACTGTGGTGAACTAATCGAATATCTCTAATAAGATTCTCCTCTTTTCTTTTCCCAAAAGAAAATAGACATGGCTAGGTTGCATCTCTTAACTACAAAATTCAACAGTTATAACAAGATAGCTGAACATACCTTTAGAGAACATCTTCATGTCATGTCGAATATGATTGAAACGTTAAGAGTTGTTGGCAACCCTTTGTCAGATGAACAGCAAATTCGAGCAGTGATACGCTCATTTCCCGACAATTGGAACTATCTCAAGGTTAACATAGCTCAAAATGAAAACATTAAATCTTTGGAAGATATTTTTCATTACCTTGAGCGCTTAGAAGCTGAGCAGCTGGAGGTTGAGCGTTTGAGGACTAAACGACTAGAAGTTGAACGCCTAAAAGCTCAACAAATAAGGATTGGTAATCCCACTGCGCCTAAAGGGGCTGCGAGTGGAGGTACCGGCAAACGTAAAAGGGACGAACGATGTTCTGGTAAGAAGGACAAGGCCAAGATGGCGTGCTATAACTGTGGCAAGGCGGGACACTTCGCTCGTGAATGCACTGAGCCGAAGAAGGTAATTCCTAGTCCTAATCTGTCTATGTGCTTAGTATCAAGTACTGTTTTTGTTGCTCATTCTCTCCATATGTGGATTGTAGACTCCGGAGCAACGGACCACATAACTAGAGATAGAAGTGGATTTGTGGAATATCGCCGCATTTCGGCTGGCAGAAAAATATACATGGGGAACGATACCAGTGTGGACGTGCTAGGCACTGGCACTTACAAACTGGGAATGCGAGGATGCTCAGCATTGACCCTATGTGATGTACTTTATGCGCCGGATGTCCGGCAGAATTTATTTTCTGTATTATCAGTACTACGTTTGGGATATTCTGTTATGTTTGAGAATAATTCTGT
Source organism: Aralia elata (assembly GCA_034770075.1). NCBI lineage: Eukaryota > Viridiplantae > Streptophyta > Magnoliopsida > Apiales > Araliaceae > Aralia > Aralia elata. The sequence continues at coordinate 27,459,655 of CM068382.1, read as the reverse complement.
AATAATTTCATTTGGGACGAATATTGTTGGATATGGTTTTGTATCAAATGGTTTTATGGTTTTAAATACTATTGATTCTAGTATTAATAGTGATGATTCTTATTCATTACTTGTTAAAAATGATCATGATAGTTCAATTCAATGGCATGCTAGATTAGACCATATTGGATAGGATAGAATGGCTAGGTTAGCTCGAGCAAGTCTGTTAGGCCCACTCGCTAAGGTCAATCTACCCACATGTGAACATTGTTTAGCAGGTAAATCAACTATAAAACCATTTGGTAAAGCTACTAGGGCAGAAACACCTTTGCAACTCATTCATTCAGACATCTGTGGCCCTATGAATGTGAAAGAAAGGCATGGACGTTCCTACTTTCTCACAATGATAGATGACTATACGCGCTTCGGGTACACTTTCTTGATCTCTCATAAGTCTGAGGCATTAGAATGCTTTAGACGTTATTTGATTGAGGTTGAGAAACAGTTAGACAAAAGTGTTAAGGCACTAAGAACTGACTGAGGCCGCGAGTATCTGTCCGATCAGTGTAAAACACTATGTGAAGAAAGAGGGATAATCAGGCAACTGACAATCCCTAGAACTCCGCAACAAAATGGTGTGGCGGAGAGGAGGAACCGGACAGACATGGTTAGATCTATGATGGTGCAAGCAAATTGCCTATCTCTTATTGGGGTGATGCATTATTGACTGCGACGTATATACTTAATCGTGTGCCTTCAAAATTAGTACAGTCCACCCCATACGAAATGTGGACCGACAGAAAGCCCGAATTGGGCCATATGCGGCCATGGGGATCAGCAGCTTTCGTACACAACACTTCTCATCAACATGGGAAGTTGGGCCCAAGGGGTAAGAAGTGTATCTTTGTAAGATATTCTGAACACTCCAAAGGCTATGTGTTTGTTGGAGAGCAGCCTGATGGGACTATATCCGAGATAGAGTCACGAGATGCAGATTTCCTTGAGATGAATTTTCCTAACAGAGGTGATGTGAGCAAGGAGATGAACCTTTATGAGATGAAGGAAGATTTAGGCACCCCAAATCGTACAGTAGAGACCGAAGGGGATATTCCTCAGGCTCCTGTAGATAGTGGGAGTGACATACCTTCGAGTAGTTCTTTTCCATCGAATGAGGAGTCTCTTATTCCTCAAATACGTAGAAGTCAAAGAGGTAACATTCCACGTCATCTCTTTAAGATTGAGGGGAATGCTTTTGTGGCTGATACACGGGAAGAGGAGGAACCTCGATCTTATCGAGATGCTCTATCATCTGTTATCAGTGATAAATGGATGATTGCAATGGAAGATGAAATGGAGTCCATGAGGACTAATTAAGTCTGGGATTTGGTTGATCTTCCACCAGGGCGAAAGGCTATTGGGAACAAATGGGTTCTTAAAGTCAAACGCAAGGCGGATGGTTCCATTGAAAGGTACAAAGCTCGTCTTGTAGCCAAGGGCTACACCCAACAAGAGAGAATTGATTATGAGGAAACCTTCTCACCAGTTGTAAGGTTTGCTTCAATTCGCCTTATTTTAGCAATTGTCGCGCATTTGGATTTAGAGTTGTATCAAATGGACGTGAAGACAGCTTTTCTCAATGGAGATTTAGCTGAGGAAATATACATGGATCAACGAGAGGGTTTCATTGTGGAAGGACAAGAGCGCAAAGTATGCAAGCTCAAACGTTCTATCTATGGTTTGAAACAGGCTTCCAGACAATGGTATCTCAGATTCCATCGAGCCGTCATTAGTGATGGGTTTACGATGATTGAGGAAGACCATTGTGTGTATATCAAACGGTCCAAAGATAAATTCCTTATCCTATCGATGTATGTCGACGACATTCTACTAGTTGGGAACGATAAGGAGATAATTGTCGCTACCAAAGGATGGTTGTCCTCTAATTTTGAGATGAAGGACATGGGAGAAGCAGCTTATGTTCTTGGAGTTAAGATCTATAGAGATCGCTCAAGAAAGCTTCTTGGTTTGTCTCAAGAGACTTACCTTAAGAAGGTTCTGGAGCAATTCCAGATGAGCAACTGCAAACCCATAGACACTCCTATCGCTAAAAGTAACGTCATTGGACCCGAACAATGCCCTATTTCTCCCGAAGAAATTAAGAAGATGTCCCATTACCCGTATGCCAATGCTATAGGAAAGCTAATGTATGCAGTTGTGTGTACTCGGCCTAATATAGCATATGCGGTTGGTTATCTCGGTCGTTATCAGTCAAACCCTGGAATTGCTCATTGGAAGGCAATCAAAAGAATCTTGCGATATTTGAAGGGTACTTTGGACTACATGTTATGCTATGGAGGACCGGACCTGCGATTGATTGGTTACTCCGATGCCAGTTGGGGAGGTAACCAGGGAATACGCAAGTCGACCTTAGGATATGCATTCTTGCTACATGGTGGCGCCATCACTTGGTGTAGTAAGAAACAGACTTGCGTTGCTCTTTCGACAATGGAGTCAGAGTTTGTAGCATGTACGTCAGCTGTTCAGGAAGCTATGTGGCTGAGAAGATTCTTCGAGGATCTTGGAGTCATCCCTAATGCTTCAGACCCCGTTACTATTTTCTGTGATAGCACAGCGGCCCTAGATTACACTAAGGACCCTAAGTATCACGGTAGAACGAAGCACATTGACCTGAGAATGAACTTTATTAGAGAGAATATAGCAAATAATGAGGTGATATTGAAGTACATGCCCATTGACCTTATGGTAGCGGATCCCTTGACGAAGCCTATTCCGAAAGATGCCTTCTGCAGGCATGTTAGTTCGTTAGGATTTCGTAGGGTTTGATGTACTTTCTTTGTTACTGGTATATCACTCATTATATGGCTTGTATTTGAGATATTTACTATTGTTTTGAGACATTTATCATATATGCGAGATTCATTTGTTCCCACTTATGATTGTGATAGCGCACATGATAAATATTATTAGTTCACACAGTTATTATGCATATTGGATATGCACACACTAAATATATGTCAACAGGTTGATTGGCTCACTCACATGAGCAATCACCATTGGCGCTTTGAAGAGCGAGCAAGGTTGAGACAGTTCATTTTATTGGCGCTTTGAGTAGCGAGCTATTGATGCTTTGGATAAGAAATCAATTGGCGCTTAGTAGCGAGCAATATGAACATAATGTCGCCTTGGCATGTGCCAAGATGAGGTTAATTTAGTTAACCAAATATAAGATGTCCCACCATCTATATAAACCTGTACTGAAAGCCGGATGCGAAGTTCAGAGTTGGCGCTTGGGAAAGCGAGCAATCTGAAATTTCGAGTTAGGCGCTTGTGAAGCGACTGAACTAAAATCCGTACGGCATGACTAGAAGACATATGCTCATGTAGATGAGATTGTCTGCCGTAACATGATAACCGGACACGAAATTTTAAATGTGGCGCTTTGATAAGCGAGCAATTTGAAATGTTCGGGTTAGCCACTCTGGGAGTGACTAGACTAAGGTCCGCACAACAAAGCTATAAAATAGTATGTTGTGAGAGGGTTACATGAGCTAAGCGATCAAGCAATGGAGGTGAGAGAATGAATCCCTGTTTCCTCACCATGTGAGTCCAGTAGGACAGGATTGTTAGTCCTACATCTAGTGCTCTTTGTGATCTTTGACTATACTACAAAGATATGGATTGATGTTGCTACTTTGGTTTCGATTCCTACGGTCAGGATTGATGAGACAATAAGGACCGATTCTGGGAAAGTAGTTGATTCATATCTGAGTAGTATTAGGGCAAAGGGAAGACAATTTGATTTCACCTCGTTCTGCACTTATTGTCGACAACTATGGCGCTTTGATAGCGATATAGTAATAAGTGAGATATGAAATGGACATGGGCCCAAAGGTGGTTAAGTATGGCTCTCTGAGGGATTAGAGATGCTTAACCTTGTGAAAATCAAATGTGTCTGGAGTACTCTGAGTTTATGGGTTGTAGCATCTACGTGAACTAATTGAGTTTGGCGTGAGAGCTCCTACACTGTTTTTTTTAAAAGGGTAGATGTCTCTATTTTGGCCTTAACGGGTTTGATATAGAGCTCCCGCATTACAGGTGAACTCAGCGGTCGCACGGTCCGACAACTAAAGATTTACGAGTTTTGGTTTGAGCTAATTTTTGCAGATATGAGGATTACATCATCCCCGCCATGGGTGAGTAGGAGATGTTAGAGAATGGTAGTGGACTACACCATTATTATGGTGGGACACCCATGTCTCCTTCTTTTGTTCAATTACTTCATCCTTTGTCCAAGAGGTGCTTTGAATGAAAAAAGGTGATGTGCATTTCATTATTGCACATGTGATTGTTCCACTAGCCTCTCACTCTCTCCTTGATATATGCAGAGAACTTAGTTCTCTAAGATAGCCAAGCATCGGATATTACTCTGATAAAATATTGAGAGAGATATTGTATGAAGCAATAATAAACACACTGCAAATATTGAGCTCCCAAATATTCGGTAAAATCTAGTTGAACGGATCGTGGAATCGAGCTCCGTTTTCAATTTTTCATCCTACAAGATTGTAATTCGGAGACACCGCTGGTTCGTGGATTAGTTCGTGGACTGGTTCGAGATTTTTCGCACTAAAGATTTAATACGCTTCGAGAGGTATTTTATTTTGGTTCTCGAATTTGTAAACTTATGCTAGCGTACATGGTATTAAATCCCTTCACTTACCAATTCTTCCATCGTCTTATCCCCAAATTCTTTTGAATATACTCTCTAGACTCTCATATATTTGCTTCTTAACTGCTACAAAAGATGAGTTTAGCCTTTTTTGCTAACATAGCCAAAAAATTGCCATGCCATTTGGCAGGCAGTTTTAAGTGAAAGTACGTAAACGCATTTGCTTTGACCGTCTTTCTCTGTCATCCAATTCAAGAAAAAGGCTAAATTGGCAAAAGCCAATTCAACTATTTCGGGTATCTTTCATGCATATCTGTTTAGAGATCCTAGAAAAACACTCAAAATCCTTGACTCTTCCATTATGGCATCAAGAAACAAAAGTCCCAGCTCTTTCCTATTTTAATTGAACTTATTATGTTGTGAAAGTGCAGAGCGTTTGTCACCCATATTCTGACTCCAGAGGTCCTAGACTAGAGTACCTTTAGCTTCTGAATGGCCGACTGCTCTAGGACAGATATCCTCGATGGTATGATTTAGCCTATGTTACACGGACTTGGCACTTTAGGGTGCAGTACCCGTGTAGACGACACTACACGGGTGCGGGTGCAGCGCGGATCCTTTTACTCTCCTTCAGTGAAATTTCCTTCCAGTGATGTCAAAAAGCATTGATGTAATTACCCGTGTTGGATCCTTTTAACGCCGTGTCCCCGTATCCTATAATTTTAGAAATGGACAACTCCGACATTTAAGACACTTCCCGCACCTGATCCCCGTACCCGAGTCCTGTGTAACATGGGATTTAGCTTCTGAATGGCTGACCACCTTTTATTCCGTCTCCTACAGGAGGTACGTCTTGCTATAGAGTATATTGTAATCAGCTGGCAGAGAATTCAGGTACCGAGTTGAACCCCAGGTTGCAAATTCTTCCCCAGAAGTTGAACAAAAGAACTTCTATAAAACACTCGAAATCTAGTTCCATTTTACAAAAAGGTTTTAGCTTTCAGTCGGTCCCTAGTGCTGGTGTAGGTACTAGTGTTCCTCAGCTGCCACTTTTGCCTGATCAGTAGTCCAAAAATTTCATCCAATTACAACATACTTCAACCTCTGGTTGATCCATCATTTCTCATTTCATGTACAGTCTCTTGTACATTATGTAGATTCAACCATGTTGTATATTTTATGTAATTTTGTATTTTCTTTTGCAAGTGTTGCATATTTGATATAATTTTATAATTTATTTTCACATGTGGTATTTTGGTATTGTAAATAAAATAAAGTAGTTTTTAAGAGACAATCTTGTTATCATACTTTTGGTCAATGCAATCAAATTTTCATATTAGAAGAATTGTTTAGATATAAGAGAATTTTAAGAAGATGGTGTACCAATTAACGAGGTGGAGAGTATTTTCCTTTGACAAGTGACAGGAGACTAAATATAAATATGTCAAACGAAGAAAACATAAGATAGTCGTACTCGTTATCTCTCTTCTTTTTTTTCTTCTTCTTTTTTATTTTATTTTATTGTATTGTATTTATTTATTTATTGATGTAAAAGGAGGTAATACTAGGCCTGTTAATCGGATTATGCTAGTCGCGTTTAAGTATATTCAAACTTAGTTCATTTTAAAATTGTCGGACTCGAGTTTAAGCTTGACCCACAAATTTGTTCAAATCAAACTCAAATAAGATCACGAGTTTTGAGTTTTTTCGGGTTAAGCCCATATTAAAATATAATATTATTAAAATTGACATCTAGACCCAAAAAATATTATTTAAAGTAACTCATTTATAATGCACGTCATTTTCTTTTGCTAATTGAATTGAAGTTTAAATTACTATAAACGAGCTAATTTATAAATACTCTATTATTTATTATTTTTAATGTTTAATCTCGATCTTTCTTTTCATATAATTACTAGATTTTATTATAAAAATGATAGAAGTGACCACTTTAATGAAAACATGATACTTAATTTGCAGTTAAAAATATCATATATAAATATAAATTGAGAGGGTACATATGTAGTAAATAGTCTATATATTTTATACGTATGTAACACTATAATTCGATTAGGCCTATAATGGGCTGAATGACTTATTGAACAAGTTTGGCCCGAATTTCATTTCGAACTTGAATTTTTGTCCAAACTCAGTTCAGCCGAACTTTTAACGTGTCGAACAATCGAGTTTTGAACTTAACCAACACAATTGACAAGTAATACTTAGATTTTCATGTCATTTGGACATGTTATGAAATGATAACCATAAGTTATACTCTTAGAGTCCTGTTATGTATTGCGATAAATTTATGTCAAATTACAATTGCGAAACTTATCAATACATGTGATTGATATGAATTATAATAATGTCCTATTTATTATACATCTCTCTAAAAAAGTTACTACTAATACTTATCCAAATAATTGACAATCAAAAAGTCAACATAAACTTTCGTAATATATATAATTTTTCGTACTCTTATTGTAAAAGAGGGCAAATTGGGTGTACTGTCTTTGACCATTACTCTTAACTAGCCCATGATCGTGCGAAACACATGCCTAAATTTGTGCCCCTTAATGAATCGAATGGTCATTTGACCTTCGTTTGATTCTAATGACCGACATAAATTTCATGAGACATGCCCCACTATTACTACGAAAAAAATATTGTCCCCTTTCCTTCGCTACTAGGAGACTAAACTACTTCTATTGGTGCCAGTCAAATTGAACGTGTTATGTGCAACGTCCATCAATGATTGTTCATTAATGTCCATTGATTTATACTCCTTCCCCCCTTCTCAACTACAAAAAATGATCGAGAGGGGCCCGTAAGCCCCCAAACCAAGAATGGAAGCCTTTCGATTCACTCCCCATCCAATAATTAGTTGTGTACGATGATTTTTATAAAAATAATTTATTTATTTATGAATATATTATTTGACTAATAATGTATAACTAATTATTGATGAAAAATTAAATAAGTTAAAAATCTAGGATAATAGTTCATCTATTTATATAATATAAATGACAGTATTCATTTTTAAAGTAATGATTTATTTGTTTATATATTCAAGTATTCATCTATTTATGTAACTGTAAAATCTTATTTAAACTCAAATAATTATACTTATATAATTTAATAAAAAAATATTATATAATTATATAATTAATTATTATTATTATTACTATCAAAAATATGAATTTTAAAGAAACTAATTTAGTTTAAAAAATGTATGAGAATAAGAGATATTGTGATAAATAGATAATTATAATAGTAAGAATGTAAATGATTTTTTTTTGAAATCAAATAGAAGGTGAAAAAAATAGTTTCTTTTCCTAAATTTTTGGTTTCTATTCCTACAATTTTAATGTTGTAGGTTCATTTCTAAATTTTAGGGTCAAGAGACGATTTTGTGCTATTATATATATATATAGAGAGAGAGAGACTTGTAAAGTTGAGACCAGCTATAAAGAGAATATAATATAAAAAAATAGTTGTATTTTGAGAATTTTATGGATGTATTATTTTTACAAACAAGTTTTTAAATTTTTTTCTCACATTGAACTTACTTACTATTCATTTAACTCATTAATAAAAAAAGGACTGTTAAAATTGGAAAATGATATATATTGTGACTTTATATGTTGATTTTTTTATTACGAGTTACGTGAATAATTATAATTAGTAATATTTTTATGTATTTAATACAATGAACTAATTTTATAATTTTATCTAATCTCATATTCATCATAATTATAATTATAATTAAATTTTTGGCAATATATAGCTGTACTTGCTAAAATTTTATTTGTCCGGTCACATATAAATTGTTGTAATCGAATTGGGTCTGGGCCAGTTGATAGCCCTATTTGAAGCCGGCAGTCATCTAGTCGTGCTTAGGGCAGTTTCCATTTTCATGTTCATTCTAAATTTCTAATTTTAGGGTTTCGCTCTCAAACCAAACCCACAAAAGCACATCAACGTCACAGCTTCAAACAACCAACAAACGGTATGCTAATTAATAGGCTATTCATCTCTCTATTTCTATATATGAATATACACATATTTGTTCTTGTAATTAATTGCTAATGGTTTTCATTAAAATTGCTTTTGTTAGGGTTTGGTTTTTGATTGATTTTTAGCTGATCATGTTTCTGTAAATTATTCAGTTTAGGCTGTGATTACTTAAATTCAAATGGCTGGGAAGGATGATTACCGTATATTCGTAGGAGGGTTGTCGTGGGAAGTCACCGAGCGTCAGCTCGAAGATGCCTTTGCCCGATTCGGGAAAATTATCGACGCTCAGGTCCTTTATTTTCTTCAGTGTTTTGGATTATTAGCTTTTCTATCTTGGATGCTTATTGTACTTTTTTTTAATGGTTGGTTGCTGTAAAAAATACATCATTGAAATTTGGGTTCTCTGTTTTCATACTTAATTGTTTCAATTCGACAGATATTTAGTCCTTATCTTAACACAAAATTTAGGGTGCTTTTTGTATTGTGTTAACTCAAAATTTTAATTTTTTCACTTTTGCATTTGGTTGCTGAGATTTTGGAAGAGAAATAGAACCTGAAATTTGGGTCCTCACATGAGTTTCTATTTTTTTGGTTAAAAACTGGAAAACTTTACTCTGTCCTTGTTTAAGTCAGGCTAATGCTGTTTATAATTGTAAGATTTGGGCTTCTTTCTTTTCCTTTTCTTACCTTGGACTTTCTCAGTAACCAATCAATGTGTGTGACATAATTATCTTATTTAGTGTCATTATTAAATTTACAGGATTTGTACAAAAATGACTATTTGATGAATACACTTTATGAATATATTTTGTTCAGTTTAAAATATGTGGCAGTGTTTACTTTTGCCATTATTCTCAATGATTATATGATAAATACACTTTTTTGCATATATTTTGTTCAGTTTAGTATATGCGGAACTTTTCTCTTTTGCTATTGTTCTGTCTTATTATTTCTTCTTTGATTTCCGTATTAATTCCCCCTCTTGTTTGTGGCCTTTTCTGGATTGCTGGTGTGAGCTCTGAAATGCATTAGATGGATTTTTTGAGGAGCTTTTGTTACAGTTGGATTGCATCGTTGAAGCTCAGTGTTATTTGTTTGATTAGATTTTGTTCAGTTGGTTAACTAGAGATTCTAATTTTTGAGGTATTACCTGTAGAGATGGTCTGAGCTAAAAGGCAGCTTGAGCTGAATGCCAGGTTCGTCTGGCCTTCTGTTGAATCAGAACAGTTCTTTCATTATATAAAAAGATATGTGGTTTGGCATCCACTAGGAAGGACCCGTCATGAGTTGGATGACCTCCAATACTGGGTGAAAGGTTGACTAATCAATAAGATACATGATGTAGCGAACTTCAAGTGGCTTTCCTCTATTGAGCTCATATACTCTTTGGGGAAATAATATTCAGTTCATTGAAAAGAGTTGAAGTGGTTTGAATGATCCATAACTGAACCCATGTTGTAGCATTGTCAGTCATAGTCTTCATCTGAGGTTGAATACATTAATTAAATAATGTAAAGGTTATGTGGCTTGTGCCGAAAAGGAAAAGAAAACAAGGAAAGGACTCTTAAGCTTGGAATTATATGTGATTGGCTGTTCACATATGCAGATCTTTTGTATGAATTAATATTTTGCTTTTCCATCTGAATAGTCTAGTAGGTACTTTTATGCTTTGAAGGTTTTTAGATTACGGACATGCACATATTCTTCATCATGACTGCTACGTTGTTGGTTGTTGGAGTATTCAACCTTGCATCACTTTAAGAGGCAGGGAATTTTGTTGCACGATGCCGAATTGGTCAGTCAGTTAAAGTACATGAAAATATCCTTTTGAACCATATAAGATGTACTGAAGAAATCTTGTTTGAAGTGGTCCGAAGGTTTGGCAATGCTTTTGATAATTAGTTTAGAGATTAAAAGCTCCCTTAGGAAGTAGAACTTATCTATGTTCAAATGGCAACAGAACAGACAGTTTCAAGATCAGTTGTGCATAAAAGTTCTTCTTTTGGCCCTTGCAAGTTAATGATCATTGAGTTTTGAACCTTTCCTTCACCAGAGAGACCAGACGTTTGAACTGCTTAATAGTTCGTACTCTCTCCAACACAATTTTTTTGATAGGAATTAAGACGGCAGTGCTATGTGAATTTGTGCCTATGGTTGGGAGACTTTTTGCTGCCGTAAAAAAATTAATACATCTGGATGGATCCTGTATTTTCTTTTGAAGTTGAAAAATATAATAACTTGCACATGTTTCAGTTCCATAATGGTTGCAATGGTGGACATTTTCATTGAGCACCTTGATTTGGGGAAAATATTTAGGTTACATAGTCATCTTAAGTTGTGTAAAGAAGCCTCGATGGATGTGAACTGAATTTGGGAAGCTATGGTGGGTTTTTAATCCAACATTGTGCTTCGCATGTTGCATTCTCCATGGTGCAGATTAATATTAAGCTTGCATAGTTATGCTAGCTTTATTTGGACTTTTAGTGTTCTAGACAATAGGTTTGACAGTGGTTGGACTTCTATTTAGAACTTAAGAATAGAAGTTTGTATTGGAAAAGATTTTGCTCTGGTTCTCTAGTAAGCTTTATCTGTTAATCTGGAGTTGAGATTTTGAAATTGGTTACGAGGTCTCTCTCTTTTGTTCATTTGCCTCTGTCACGAGCACATACCCGCATTCATATATACTTGTGATTATTGTGCAATGACATGCATATTGGAAGTATAGCCTCTTATCAGCTAATGTTGCTGTGCGGTTATTGTTGCTTTACTGCAGTGCAGTCACCAGGGTCTGAAATTTTGTTTGTTTAGATGTATTTGATATTGATAAGGAAGATTCCAAGTCGGGTTCATTTGTTGGGAGCAGTTATGATTAGTTCAGTTCTGCATATAGTAGTGACAACGTGGACCATTCGACTTTGTTTTTGGATGATTCTTTTGGCTACTTATTGTTCAGTGTGGATACTGGATTAAGTGGTGAAATTATCGGGAGCTGTTGGGCATAATTTTTTGACATGAATAAAATTCTGAATCTGACTGCCTTTATGCATCTTGGTGCTCTCAGTTTGGACAACATAGAAGGATTGTTTTTGGCAGTGTTGTTTGTTGTGTGGATTTCGTTCCATATAATCCCTTTTAGGATATTCTCCCTTGAATTCACAGTTCTTAACTGTTATGAACCAACATTCTATTGTGTACAGTGTTTTAGTCCCGCTTGTTGCTGCTTGAATTTTAGTGTCTTACTGGGGAAGGACCCGGTTTAACAGACTAGAGATTACTGAAAATTAGAACAAGTGGCATCTTTAGTTATTTTTCAGAAAGTGTAGTAACATATCAGTGCTTGCATGTTTTATGCTGGGAGTGGGACTGTTCTTCCATTCTGTGGTGATTGGTGAACTGGGGCCAGAGATAACTTTTTTAAGGCAAAATATCGAAAATCTTGCAGTATTGTGGATTCTTCAATTCGAGTAAGAATTTTTTGTTATATCAATAATTTATTAACATTTTCATCATTGAAATGCTTTATGAATCGTGGCCAAAGTATAATACTCTAAGATTCTTTATCATCCGTAAGTTGAAAAAGAAACAAAAAGTAAGATTATAAGTACTTTGTTGGGGGATCGTTAATTAACTACTGGTTTTCAGTCTGATGATTTAGCATTGTATCCCTGTTTAAATATGTTATAGAGATATATAATTCCAGATGTTTGTGCAATGTGTGCATGCATGTGGTATTTTTATTAACTAGTTCCCCTCGAGTCCTTGGTAAAGAATCCAAATATTTAAGGAGCTTTGTTATGATGGTATAGCTAGTTTATGTCAAATTTGTCTTCACGTACTTTTTCAGTGCACCAATTTATTTATATTATTTAATTTTTTATGTGCTCTTTTTTCAACTAATATTTGTAATTATGAGACATAGTTCAACAGTTTGTCAACCAACTTGTAGTAAACTTCGGTGGAGTGGCGCAATTAGAGATTAGGTGTTGTCATGAGTATCCATTAACTTTATACGATACTGAATTTCTGTAGACCGCAGCATTGTGATCATGAAAGAAAAACCCTCAAAATTGCGGTTTCAGCACAGCATGAAACGAGCTTAAAATCGATAAATTAGTAAAACACATAATAGGTCATTAATTATTCTAATAAAATTCTTGCAACAGATAATGTTGTAACCATATATAGCCAACCTTGTTACTTTTAGTCCATGATATTATATATGTTGAGAATTGTGCTTTAGATGCTAAATAATATTTTAGTGAAAATCTTAATTTCCTAAAAGTGTCGTCCCATGTCGTTAAAATTATAATTATTCAATTTTCAAATCTGACAGACTTGCGAAATGTTTGTATTATAATGATAGTTGAAGTATTTAGTGACGAAATTCTGTGTTTAAAGGAATTATGACCTAACATTTATTAGGTTTGAAACCTAGAATTCTAGTCTTTCTAACTTTGTGGCATCATTCCTGTCACGTTTTTATATTTATGCTTTCTTTTGTCGCTCACTAGCATCAGACAAGTGACTTTTTGTGGCTATCACGAAATGCGGCTGCAGCTTCATGCATTTTTGCTATTTCATGGTTTTTGTTTTCTGAACTGTGATGTTCCTGTAGATCATGGTAGAAAGAGATACAGGGCGTACCCGCGGATTTGGGTTTTTGACCTTTGCGGATCGTCGGGGAATGGAAGATGCAATAAGAGAAATGCACGGTAGAGAGTTGGGTGATCGGACAATCTCTGTTAACAAGGCCCAACCAAAGATGGGGGGCGAGGATCCAGGCCATGGCTATGGCGGAGGTTACTCATCAGGTGGCAGGGGCAGCTATGGAGGAGACAGGTATTCAGGGCAGGACGACTGCTTTAAGTGTGGACGCCCTGGGCACTGGGCCCGAGACTGCCCTTCAGCGGGTGGTGGCCGGGGTGGTAGTCAATTCTCCTCGCGCTCTAGGTTTGGTGGGGCTGGTGGTCGTGGGGATCGCTATGGTGATCGTGACCGTGATCGTTTCGTGGACGATAGGTATGATGGAGGGCGCTATGGTGTGGATCGCTATGACAGCAAAGAGAGCAAATATGCAAGTCGTGATCGCTATGCTGCGGACAGGTATGATCTGATAAAAATTATATTATCTCATTAATATTTTTGGAACCTTTTTATAAGATCCTAGTCTCCTAGGTAGTGTCTGGTACTAAATTCATTCTGCTAAATAACTGAAAGGAAACAGGGAAGAAAAACTTGTGGTTGTAGTTGCTGAAGCTATTTTCTTGACTGCTTCCCATTCTTTTTAATATTCTGAAGTTCATTTTTCATTAATTTGCTTTGAAAATAATTCCAAGTAGTGTGAAAATCTTGTATAGGTGTATTAGCTGTTAGCTTGTGACTAAAAGCTATTATGTATATATGCAGGTATCCACCCAGTATTGATCGCTTTGGAAGTGATCGGTATGGTGGTTCAGATCGTTATCCACCAAATGGGTACGTCAAAGAGAGAGACTACGACCGGGATGTCGGTCCTAGGAGGAGCACTGAAAGATATGGCGGTGGAGGGCCGGCACGTTATGAAGCAAAAAGCTACAGGGACAGAGCTGGTCCCTATGACCGCCCTAAGAGGGGAGGAGGACGACCATCTTCCTTTGACCGCTACTGAAATTTCTTAATTTCTGTGATTTCGTGACATTAGGATGTTTGTACATGCGCTGTGTGTCTGGAGTTTTGTTCTGTTTATGTAGGATGGTGCACTTCTTATAACACTCCTGATTCAGCATTAATGTTTTCAATTTTGGTTTTTCGTTTGTGTTCCATTTATTTGCTTTTGTTTGTGTTCCATTTATTTGCTTCCCTTATTCTTTTGTGAGTTCTACATGAAATGGAGGGCACTAAAGAGCTACTTGGAATTATGATATGTGGGATTTGACTATTTCTATTTATGTAGTTTTCTCCCTACGCTACGAAATTAAAGGTACATCTTTCAAATCCCTTTTAAAAGCAAGGGAGATACATTTAACTTTTCAAATCCATTTTAAAAGAAAAAGAAGCATTTAACTATAAGGTGGTATGATATTCTAAATTTATTATTATTTTATTATTATTGTCTCTAGTATTAATAGTATTACATTCTTGTTTAATATTACGTCCATTCCATAATAATACTTTTTAGAAGAAAAATTTTGTTTCAATTTATTTGTCGTTTATAATTTTCTAGAAGAATAAATTATTTATTTTTCTATATCACTATTAACTTTTCTCATTGTCTCAAAAAAATCTCTCTTGTATTAGTAGTTTTCAACTTTCCGTAAAGGGTAGTGATAAAATTTTACACAAATTTTAGTTATTAAATGATAATATTAAATGACTTTCTTAATCCATGTACATGAAGATAAAACGACTATTATTATGGAATGGAGGGAGTTGTAAGTATACATTTGGAAGAATCTTGTTATATATCAAGATAAATTTATGTTGAATGTAAATATGGATATATGTGCATACATGTGATAAGAATGAATTAAAAATGATTTCATTCTTATCTATTCTATCTTTCTGCTTCATGGAAGTTGCAATCCAACTTCGTCATCGATTTGTCGATACATAAATCATTTCTTTATTTAGAAACATAATAGATGCTTTTAAAATGTATATTTAAGTACTTCTTTCGGATCAAAATATAAGATCATCATTGATTTCTTAAAGTCAATTTAAAATATTTTTATACTCAAAATTAATATGAATTCTTATAATTTTAGTCAATATAACATTAACTATTATAAACTACATAAAAAAGTTTAAATTTTCTTTCAAAAGTCAATAATAATTTTATGATTAAGAACTGAGAGAATACTATTGTTATCTTTAAGAAGATGTTTGTATAATTTTTTTGTTTTGTTTCTAAATCATTACAGTGGACATAATAGATATTTTTAAAATGTATAGGTCATAAATTCTCTTAATTCAAGGATAAAAGTGTTTGAAGGAGAATAAAGGGTGTGTGAAAGTATTAAGTTGGTATAAATAAGTATTAATAGTTCAATCCCCGGATAATCAAGTAGGATTACAAAGGACTATTAGTGTTATGAACTATTCCTCTAGATTGAAATATTTCTCAGGATTAAATTATAAGAGATTATTTTATTAGTTGTTTGTTTTGATCTTGTTTTGGATCGAACTAAATAGTCAAATCAAATATTTGTTTTAATGAAATTATCTAATTTAAATATTGGATAAGGAAGAGTATATATGCTTTTGTTGATTATTAGAAAGCAATATGCCTTTGAATAACTACAAACAAAAAGCACATTATCCTTAGTCAGACACTACAAGAAAAAATGACTATTTACGACGAAATATTTTGTCATAAATAAGTCTATTTTGTTAGAATTAATTTATTGTCAAATGAATATTTTATCAAAAATTAGGTTGAAATTAATCGTTTTAGAATTAATTCCGTCGAGAGTTTCGTCGGGATTACAAATTCCCGACAGAACTATTTTTGACGGAATTTCCGTTGAAAATAGTGGTGCCACGTTTTAATTTTCTGGTTATTCAGTCCAACTTATTTCCGACAGAATTGTCATTGAAGTTACCTTATTCCGTAGAGAATAACTTTTTTTTATTTTTTTTATTTTTACAATTTTGAGGTTTTTAAACCACAATTTGTACCTGTACTTATTTTCAGCTAGTTTTTCTCAACAATAACACATACATGTATTCCAACAAACAACATATACGTCAAAATGACAACTCCTCCCAACAACAACATACACGTCCCCAACGATAACAATTATAAATTAAATTACGATAGATAACATTAATACACATAAGTTAAAGTAAAAATTATAATAAACAATGATTTACAACGTAAAATAAGGTAAACTATATTTTACAACTAAGTAAGACTACAATCTACAACATAAACTAAGTAAAATTACAACTATCTAAAAACAACGGCTAGTATTAGCATCGGTATGAGGAGGAATATCGGGCGAGGGTCAACGCTGAGGCTCCGGTGTCTGAAAGTCATCACCATTGTCCTCCCACTTGTCATCGCCATCCTGCTCGGCATTGCCACCCTGTTGATACACTAAAAAAATATAACCTATTAGTAAACATATATGAGAATTAAAGAAACAACTAGATAATAATTAAGTAACAGATAGAATATACAACTTAAAATGAATAAAATACTTGAGTCTGGGGCTGGCTCAGCAGCGGCCCAAAAGTTTCTGTCACGAGGGTAACTACCATCCGTACCACCTTGTCGCGTATCGCGACGAACTGCTTCAGAGGGATATCCGTATTCTCGGTGGTGACCCCTATTGCAATGTCCTGAGCAAGCTAATGCAGACGAGCATGTGTAGACAATATCTGCTGACTGAATATCGAATCGGTACCAAACGTATCCGACACTCGCATCATCACCCTCTGGAATAACTCATTATCCAAGTCAGTGCCCATATGAGATGGTCCAACATGTGCTCTCAGACACTGATGCTGGCTAAAGCCTGCGAAAATAGAAATAACTTTAGAAAGTATTTACGAGCCGATCGATATAAATTACAAAATAATGAGAAACATAAAAGAATGAATACCTCAAGAGAATGTATATGCTGATATCCTAGGTTGACCCAACACTCGATACTTGCTGGTAGTGTTGCTAGGGGGATCCCGGGACACGATCTAAAGAGTCAACTTGTCATCCTGAGATAACCTAATCTCGGGCGGTGGGACAGTGGAACCTAATCCCTAGTAGCCCACAACTCAGTTATACGCTGGTCCTGAAGCTTCTGAAATCGGTTCTGTACTTTACTATCTACATGTTAGTTATTTAAAGAATTTAATTAACAACCTAATACTTAAAATTATTTTTTTAAAACAACGATTACCCGTATAGCTAATGCTGCGGGAGACATAGTAGATGGTGTGCCCTTCTTTATATAGGTTTTATCCCAAAACTCGGGAAGGGTAGGAGGTCTAGCCAAAACCTTTCGCATGACCTAATAAATACATTCACATACAATTTAATTAGTAACTAATAACAATATTAAAATAAATAACTAAACACACATACATACCTCCTTACACTCCTCGAATGAATGCAAGCCAGTAATATGTACTACTCTAAGCTTGCTACGATTCTTTTTATCTGCTCGAACTTCTTCTTAAAAGCTTAAACATCCCAGTAGGAACACATAGCCACCCATGCAGCATTAGATACATGCTGTGGCTAATAATCGCGGAGGCTAGTCCCGGGCTGCTCCTCACCATCTCGTACGACCCTCTCTCTAATCTCGTACAACCAGCCATAATAATTTTTCGCGATATGAGCCATAATGATCGCATCGCCATTCTTCTGAGATATGCCTTTCTCATATGTATAATAAGTTTATATAAACCCAGTAATACATTAGAAAAGGTATATGATTAAACTAATATTTACGTATAAGGTTTAACTTATTTAAATTTAACTTACGTGAAAGTCCCGCAACACATTCTCCATAAATGAGGGATCATACTTTGTATGTTGTGTAAAACGCATGTAGCCTGTGGGAAGGAGGGCCAAGTAGATGGCGTGGATAGTCCCCTTAGCCTCAAGAGCCAATATACTATAATAAAAATAAAAATATTGAGTTATACATTGTGCCATCAAATGAAATTAGTAAATAAAACATGTCAATTGATGACACATATTGATGAGAGTCGACATCTACAAGGTAAATATGTGGAACTACTGGTGGACGACCAAATAAACTGAGGTTAGTCCCCCGACGATGTCGACGACCACTATCTGTAAGTATAATACATACATTGTGTAAATATAACATTTAGATAAATGAAAATATAAACAACACTATATAAAATTGATATTAATTAAACTTACTAGATGATAAGGACCCCCTCTGAGTACCCTCAACTGAACCTATGTGGCCACCACTGCGGCGACCATCGCTGCCATGTCTAGCCATATTTATTACTGAAAAAAATTAAATACACGTAATTAAGGCGAGTTACAAAAATAACCTAATTAATAATGCAAATTATAAATAACACATAAAGAACTACGTCATCAAACCCGTCAGATCAACATCATTCTCATCCTGTGATTCTGTCTTTTCCTCTTCATCATCAGTTTCTTCGTCATTGTTATCCTCACCGACGACATAGTCATTGACGACCACTTCATCCTCGGTTTTCACTTCACCGGGTACGTCAACGATGTCATATATGAGCACATCATCATCATCATTTAGCACTATCTGGTTGGGGTTGCTAACATTTTTTTACATCATGTTCAGACAGACTCATACCATAAAATGCCTAAGTCTTATTTGTCACAACTGTATACCAGGGGCTTCAAAAATTGATGACATTAGGCGCGTAATACACTTGAGTTGCTTGACTGGCTAATACGAATAGGTCATTAAAGTTTAGCTTTGACTTTATGTCCATTGCGACGATTCTATTACGATTAACTTTAATACCCTTGTCAGTATTAAACCAATGACATTTAAAAGTAACTACCTTTTTACCCCCAGGATAATTGAGCATAACCACTTCTTCTTAATGTCCATAATAATTGGACTCATAATCTTGGTAACAACTTCCCAACACGACAATGCTAGAGTTTACTAATGTCAATTCATTCAAGTCATCGATCTTGAATCTGTACCCATTTACGATGCATCCAGGAAATGAATTAACAAGTTTATAGGGACCTTGAATGACATCTCTAAAACACTTAAAAGCATTATCTTCTGCAACCCTTCTCTTAAACCACTGTTAAAAATTTTCTATAGTGAATGCTTCAAATTTTACTGCAGTTAATCTTGAGTTAGAAGCATACGCTTCGTCTTTGAATGAACTGAAAGATCAATCACACGGTTTAATGTCATATACGTGTTTAAAAGTTTCACAAATACAGATATATACTCACTTTATGTACGAAGATACTTTGGGCATATTTAGAAGCACGTACAAAGATATAATCTTCAAATCTTTGTCAATCAAGTAACGCTTCGTCTCATGGCCAAATGGTTTAGCTGGATAGGTGAATACAACTAACTCACCACAAGATGGGAGTCTAACCACCTCATTCCAACTTAAACAGTTATGCTTCGTTGAGACAACATCCTCGATGTATAAGGAGCAGAAGTTGACAAACTCTTCTTTCGTATAACGTTCAACAATTGAACCCTCTACACAAGCTTTATTTTTAACTTTCTACTTTAATCGACGCATATACCTGAAATATCATACATTGATAAGAATTAAATATAAAAAAGAGAATTAAATATCATTACAATGAAGATATAGACAATATTACCTCTTAAAAGGATACATCCACCGATATTGCATCGGTCCTCCAAGTTTTAAGTTCGTATACTAGATAAATAGGCAAATGCATCCCTAGAGGGAAGATTATTTCGGGATTGCACTGATAGGTGCAAAATATTCTATGTTTTTGGTTCCTTTATACTTAGTATTATTATATGTTTTGTGTGTTTATGAGCTTAATTAAAATGTTTATCAATTTATAGAAGAATTTGTTAAGAGTTTGCAAAATATGGGTTTAATGATGAGTTTTATGTTGTTTTGCAGAATACTCTATGATCGTTGAGTAAGAGTTCTACGATCGTAGGCAGACTAAGGCAAAGTTGTTCGACGATTTCTTGTTTGCTGAGATTCACTCTACGACCAGGTACAACACTCTATGTTTTCAGTCCAACGGCTAAGTTACTCTATGATCTGTTACTCTACGATGGTGTTGTCAACTCGACGATCGTCCCAGTTCACTCTACTATGTCATGATTACTCTATGAAGTGCTAGCGCAGAGTATTACTCTACGATTTTGGTCGATTTGTAGGATTTCTATTCTGAGTAGGATTTGGAGTATTGGAGTGCTAGAGTTCGATTCATACGAGGATTTGGAGATGGAATTATAATATTACATGGAAAGTATCTCTGATTATGGAAGTAGAGCCTGATATGGAATC
The DNA here is from genome assembly GCA_034770075.1 of Aralia elata. Classification (NCBI taxonomy): domain Eukaryota; kingdom Viridiplantae; phylum Streptophyta; class Magnoliopsida; order Apiales; family Araliaceae; genus Aralia; species Aralia elata. The sequence goes on along the minus strand of CM068382.1, from coordinate 27,438,981 downwards.
TGATCAAATATGAAAACTGAATCTGAGCTAGAATTAGAAAAGGAAACGAAAGAAGAATTGGATTTGGAAACTAAATTCTAAATTGATAAGGAAGTTACTTAAAGCTGGATTTCAGATATTAAGAAGGATTTAGAATCCTACCATATCTGTAGAGTGAAGACTTCCGAAATAGAATTGGATTAGAATTTTTCTAGGGTTTCAAAGCATCTATAAATACCTGTAACTTGTAATCAGTTGGGAACATCTTGGACATCCTGGATCATCATCCTTGTAACAATTAGGAATTTTGAATTTCCTTGTAACCCGATTTTATGTGTGAATAAAATGAATTTTTATTTTTATTTATATTATTATGTGTTATGTGTTATGTGTTTAAAGGTTGTGTTATAACCTAGAATATGTGTATGCATGAATTTTTACGTGTTGTTGTATCGTTGGAGTGAATATATGATTTAGCGAGAAACCGCAAAATCACTATTCACGGGACACGTTTATCGATGCACTATTCATGCCATAATATTTTTGCGTCTTTTTGACCTTAATAAATTTTAGTAATACACGTGTGCGGAGAGATAATTTTTTCAAGTGTCGGATTTTCATTTTGAGCCCATTCGTGTTTCATTCGATATCCGAAATGTATTATATGGGTGTTCTGAATATTTGGACAAATTTCATAATAATTATTTTTACGCATCCTAATATTTTATGGGAGTACCCATTTTAATTTTGGGTAGAGTTATTTACCAAATTGGTACAAAAGTGGGATTGTTCGGGTGTATTTTTGTGTATTTGAGTATTTATTTTTTACTTGTTACTCTAAGTGAGAACCAACTTAAACCCTTGGACCAATCAGAGGAGAGAGAGAAGAGCATGGTCGGCAGCATGCTGCTCCCTGCTAGGCTCAATGCTTTAATTTTCCAAATTGCTGAACATTTTTGGGTTACTCCCCCCATCTCCCGAAGCCACCCACCAATTCCCTAACCTCATCCTCCTTGCACATCTGATCACATCCACCATACTTCCCTTATTACTGCAATTAGAAAGAAAAGTATAGAGAGAGAGAGTGCAGAAGAAGAAAGACAAAGAAGAAGAACTAAGCTCCATCCGTTCCCCTCTTCTCTATCTAATTCAAACTTCAGCCCATTATCAAGCATAGAGAGAGAGAGAGAGAGCTAATGGAAGGAAGAATATAGAAAGGAGAGGAAAGAAAATCCCATCCATTTCATCCGCTCCATTCTTCCTTATTCATTGCTTCCTTATCAGTCCATTTGCTAAGAAAGGAAGGAAGCAAACTGCAGAAAACAAATAAGAAAGAAGAAGCAAGAGAGAGAGAGGTTCTAGAGAGAGAAAGATGAGTGGGTGCTCGGGTGAGGAAGAAGAAAGAGCCAAGGACAAGAAGGAGCACTCAAGCCAAGCCCTAACTAATCTTCTTATCATCTAGGAGGGGATTTATAGAGGTAAAACATTAACTCAATCCATTCCATTTGATTTGGTTGAGGTTTTTCAAAGTTTTCATGGTTTGTAAGCTTTTGTGCTTGTGGGTTGAGTTATTGCTGCGATTCTTGTTGTCATTGGTTGTTCATGAATGGTCAATAATATTGCTAAGAGACTATATAAGCTATTAATATCATTAAAGTGGAACAAAAATGGAAGGAATCCGTACCTATGCATAAGGAGGAAGAAAATAGACAAAAATTGGACTATGGACTATTTTGGACAAATTTAGAGGACCATTGTAGATATTGTGGCATGATAATGATGCTATAAGTGTATGGATTTATAGGAGTCTTATAGTTCATGTTGTAAGCTTTCCATAGCCTCTGAAATGGCCTAATTTCGACTTATAACGAAGAAGTTATGAAGGTTTGAAGTTTGTGTGTCAAAATAGAGCTTGCTGGCGAGCTCGACAGAGAGGAGCCCGTCGGGGCAAGCTCGTTTGGCCTAGAGGCGAGCTCGACAGAGAGGAGCCCGTCGGGGCGAGCTCGTTTGGCCTATGGGCGAGCTCGACAGAGAGGAGCCCGTCAAGGCGAGCTGGAGAGGAGAGGAAAGAAAACCCCATCCATTTCATCCGCTCCATTCTTCCTTATTCATTGCTTCCTCATCAGTCCATTTGCTAAGAGAGGAAGGAAGCAAACTGCAAAAAACAAAGAAGAAAGAAGAAGAAGTAAGAGAGAGAGGTTCTAGAGAGAGAAAAGGGAGTGGGTGCTCGGGCGAGGAGAAGAAGAAAGAGTCAAGGCTAAGAAGGAGCACTCAAGCCAAGCCCTAGCTAATCTTCTTATCATCTATGAGGGAATTTACAGAGGTAAAACATTAACTCAATCCATTCCATTTGATTTGGTTGAGATTTTTCAAAGTTTTCATGGTTTGTAAGCTTTTGTGCTTGTGGGTTGAGTTATTGCTGTGATTCTTGTTGTCATTGGTTGTTCATGAATGGTTAATAATGTTGTTAAGAGACTATATAAGCTATTAATATCATTAAAGTGGAAAAAAAACGTAAGGAATCCGTACATATGCATAAGGAGGAAGAAAATGGATAAAAATTGGACTATGGACTATTTTGGACAAATTTAAAGGACCATTGTAGATATTGTAGCCTGATAATGGTGATATAAGTGTATGGATTTATAGGAGTCTTATAGTTCATGTTGTAAGTTTTCCATAGCCTCTGAAATGGCCTAATTCCGACTTATAACAAAGAAGTTATGAAGGTTTGAAGTTTGTGTGTCAAAACAGAGTTTGCTGGCGAGCTCAACAGAGAGGAGCCCGTCGGAGCGAGCTCATTTGGCCTAGGAAGTTCGCCGGGGTCAGCTCCTTGTGTTCTAATTTTGCGATTCTAACCCCCTTTAGTAAAACAGACCTACCTTTGTCATACAAACACCAAATTGGATGGTTCAAGATGATCCGGAAAGCTTAGAGATAGACCTACAACTTCCATTAATTAGAATTAGAATTTACTACCTGAAGCAATTTTGAAATTGACCGTTTTTAGGGTTGTTGTGCAAACAGAAGGCGTCGGTCATGCGCGTGTGCAACGTGTAATGCTTTCGACAATAAAAAACATTATTCTAAGTCCTAAAACATGAATGTTATGAATTATAATGATACTTAGGATTAGCCAATGAGCATTAGATAAATCGAAGGGGCATGCTAGGCGTACACAATTGCGTGTCGCCTGGGCTTTCGAATAGGCGAGTTTGGCGCACAGACGTGCAAGCGTCGTAACGCCGTAACTAGTGGTATAACCTTGTTTAATATTTTGTTTCTAATATGAATGAGACATTATAGAGTAGTATAAACCATTATTTAGTATCCAGTATGTGAATATGTACTTAATTATGTAGGATATTAAGGAGCGTGTATTGTAATATTGTAGCAGGCGCACCATGCAAGTTTCCTAACGCTTGTCTAACCCTTGTGTTAGGCAAGTTTCCTTACCCTAACTCAGTTTAATATTGGGCAATTTTTCTCAACCGTACAACTTTTATTTATTGTGCGAGTTATTATTGATTGATCAATCATTCTATATTATTGCAAGTTCCTTAGTCAACTATTTTTTTATTTGAGCAAGTTTCCTATCTTATACAAATATTGTATATTGTTGCAAGTGTTACTCCATTAAACGAGTTTCTTATCTTATTCAAGATATTCTGGACATGTTCCTTTACTTCAATCATTGTCGTATTGCAAGTACTCTTAGAATGAACTGATAATCGTTCATGTTATCTAGCTGTGCTTCAACGCATGTTGTTAAAGCTTTCAAATCCTATATTCCATTAACTGCATAAGATAGATGTCAAAGCCAATTGTTTCGGCTAGACGTATGTTTAATCATCATTATTGTTAAGTAAAGCTATTCGATCAAATTGTTTGGTTTGGATTCCTATGTAAAGCTGAAATGAACAACCCTCATAGCAGAGGAAACGATATATATGTCGAGAACCAACACGCGCGCGAACAGTATGTAAAGGGGTTATGCATAACACCAAGTACATTAGGCTGATCACCTATTGTATTAGTATGTTAGGTTATCAGATAAATTTCTGGTGATTTTAGTAAGAGTTCAGTGTCATAATGACTACTCAGTATAGAATATTTCCTCCATTTGGGAACATTGAAATCATTCGGTCCATAGAGGCCCTACAATTGTGTTAAAGAGATCATTCATGGAAATTGTGCAAGTTCTTGAGCTATCTTTTATTCTCTTGATTCTTGTAAGCTATAAAGTATTCATGTGATGATTCGCGATTATTGTTATTATACTTGCAGAGCAAATTTGTTGTTCACCCTTGCTTTCCTTAAAATATTTCAGTTAGTGGAGCTCGTGGTGAAAGTTCTGGAAAGAATAAAGGCAAAGGCAAATCTACTGATTAGCTTTGTACCATTGAGATTACCATTTTGATTATGTATTAAGGCTCGTTGACTCTTGTGATGTACTAAGACTTAATTACCCTTATGTATTAAGTTATGTTTTGTAGTAGTCTTGGTTTCGAGACTTGGGACAGGATTATTTATGTTATAACAATGTAAATATTCCTTTATTTCCGCTATAATTTATCGATAATGTGATGCATGTATTAGATAGTGACGAACCAGGTCTGCGGTTCAAGTGACTCGGATTTGGGGGCGTCACAGGTTGTTATCAGTGCCTTAGGTTATAAACCTTTAGAGAGAGTTCTTTAGGCTATAACCTTAGGAAGTGTATAGAGAATAAAAGGAGATAAAACTCCTATAGAGTTATCTTTGGGTAGTAATTTATTATGATCTTAAAATTAAGGATTTGGATTATACTTGACGTTGTTAAGCTTGTGGATAATATGAGGTATATGTATTAGTGGGATAATATGATAAAGTGAAAATTATTAAGTATAGATGATCTATTGTAAACTTGAGTTATAGATATTCGAGGTAATTAGATTAATCATTTGAGGCTAATGATCAATTTTGTGGCTATTTTTTTATAGAATATTGAAGTGATGTTATATGGAGTTTCTTTGTGACGATAGGAGGATATCTTAAAATTTGTTGGGTTAAGATTTTCAAAAAGAGAATGATTGATTCGATAGATGATATTGAATATATCGTTATTTTGAGGTGTTAATTGAGTTATTAAGCTTTATTGTAGGATATCAGGTGAGACGAATGTAATGGACTTATAAAGAGTTGTTAGGTAAAATTTGAGAGTATTAAGATGAAAGGTTTTATATGCAAATTTTTAGAGTGGAAATTGAGGCAATTTAGATTATTTTGGTGATTAGAAAGAAGATATAACGAATAAATTATAAGAAATGAACCGATGGTAGATCTAGAGACTGATCTGGAAGGATATCTAGAGATGGAACTAAATGAAGAGCTAGTAGGGATTCCTAAGGATAGTCAAATAGAGCCTGAAATAAGTGATAGATGGAGGAAGTGAAAGAAAGGGAGATTAAGTCCGATAATTATAGGACATTTGAAGTGGTAAGATAGTACAGGACGAATGAAGGATAGTAGTCGATGTATAGGTATATGTATATCTATGTGTGTAGGATTTGTGAATCCTAGTTTCTGATATAATTAGCAGGGTATCTTTTGTAAGTCCCAACTTTTGTATAAGTTGTGGCGTAGTTATGTGAATCCCATCTTGTCGTTGATAATAGAGGGATGAGGAATATTGATAGCAAGAATGCTATATGATGTTAGCAGTACGAGATACTAAGAGAAGCTTATTAATATAAGAGTATTTACTAAATGTGCCTTGTGATGAGTATGTGTATGTGTTAGCATTTAATAAGAATGCATTAAAAGATGAGTGTTGAGTTAATAGTATGAACTTTGTTATTAACTGAAAATGCCGCCGAGAGGAAGGCCTTGAGAGTAAAGAAAGGGGATAGTAACAGTGATTAACTGTCAGAAGAAGAGTATGAACCTTCGGACCCCGAACCGGTCGAGGGTAGTATTTTATGGTAGCACATCGCTGAGACGTTCGTGATATCTTATGATAATGCAGGCCAGAAAGTTGTTGAAGAAAGGATGTAAAGGCTACTTAGCCTATATTGTAGATACAAAGAATGGAGGGGTAGAAATTACAGATATACCGATAGTGAGAGAATTTCCAGATGTATTTTCAAGCAAATTACCTGGTCTTCTGCCAGACAGGGAAATTGAATTTGCAATAGACTTAGTGCCAGGGACTGCACCAATTTCGAAGGCTCCGTATCGTATGGTGCCAGTGGAAATGAAAGAATTGTTGATACAACTTCAGGAATTATTGGATAATGGGTACATTCAGCCAAGTGTGTCCCCATGGGGAGCCCTAGTTTTGTTTGTCAAGAAGAAGGACGGATCGATGAGACTCTGCATCGACTACCGGGAGTTGAACAAATCAATGATCAAGAATAAGTATCCATTGCCAAGAATTGACGACCTGTTCGATCAACTAAAGGGAGCCAGACACTTTTCGAAGATAGATTTGAAGACCGGATATCATCAGCTAAAAGTAAGGAAGGAAGATGTACCCAAAACTGCGTTTCAGATGAGATATGGTCACTACAAGTTTTTGGTGATGTCTTTTGGTTTGACTAATGCGACGGTAGCATTCATGGACTTGATAAACCGAATTCTGAAGCCGTACTTAGATAAGTTCGTGGTAGTTTTCATCGATGACATTTTGATTTATTCACGGACCAAAGAAGAGCACGTTGTCCATCTGAACAAAGTACTGGAGACACTGAGAAGAAAAAAGTTATACGCGAAATCATTCAAATGCGAATTTTGGATGGAAAAGGTGCAATTCTTAGGGCATATGATCGACAAAGACGGTATCTCAGTGGACCCTGCGAAGGTGGAGGCAGTTAGTAACTGGGAGTAACTGAAGACGCCGACAGAAGTGCGATGTTTCTTAGGGTTAACCGGGTACTATCGAAGATTTATCCAGGGTTTTTCAAAGATAACAACCCCGTTGACCAATCTGACAAGGAAGACGGTGAAGTTTGTATGGTCTGAAAAGTGCGAAGACAGTTTTCAGGAGTTGAAAAAGAGGTTAAGCGAGGCGCCTGTATTGTCCCTACTAGATGATACGAGAGGTTTTGTAGTGTATAGTGATGCATCACACAAAGGTCTTGGTTGTGTGTTAATACAACACGACAAGGTCATTGCGTATGCATCACGACAGTTGAAGGACTACGAGAAACGATACCCTACCCATGACCTGGAATTAGCAGCTGTCGTCTTTGCATTGAAGATTTGGAGACATTACCTTTATGAGGAGAAATGTGAGATATACACGGATCATAAGAGTCTAAAATATATCTTCACACAGAAGGAGCTGAACATGCGACATAGGAGGTGGTTGGAATTAATCAAGGATTACGACTGCAAAATTCTTTATCATTCAGGGAAAAGCAAACGTAGTAACAGATGCATTAAGTAGAAAGGGGAACGAGAAATTATTGAAAGTAGTATGCACACAAGCCAATCATATTTGATATGATGTAGCATATACTTTGTAATCTTATTCATTTATTAATAAAGGAATTGATTTTCTTAAAAGGCATTTTATATTATCTACATAGTGCTGTTATATTAAATGTGATAAACCCATAGTTTTGAGTAATGCTTTTAGAATCATGATGGTGATCATGCTAATGAGATCTAAATTCTAGATAGCTCACAAACTAAAATTGTTCCTAATCGTTGGATTACTAAATTGGGGATTAGTGAATCCGGATAAATTAGTACATACGTTGCTTGCTCTTATGAAGAGGATGATTGATCTCATAATCATTTGTGTGGAGACACTAAAGCAAGTATGTAGGTGCTTATTGGAGAATAAGTTCACTGAACGTGACTCGCTAAGGAATACCTAATGGAGTTTTACTCGCCTGTCAATAGGAATTCCTCTAGTGATAGTAGTACAAGTGATCCTTGGACTTGAGATCATCATAGTATCTTGTGTATGATGAGTTATACTTTGACATGTCCCTTAAGACCTTGTGGGTATATCAAAGGGTATGATTGGGTATAATTAGTTGTACATGGAGATAGGTGAATGATCAACAAAGAATCTACCTCATCTAGTAAAAGATGTGAATGTCCTATGTGATTCGATAAATGATAACTCAGTAGTCCTTGGCCAAGGCAGAATGAAATTAGAAAGGGGTTTCTAATTTACATTATTTAGAGTTATGCATTTAGGAATCGAAATACATATAATTAAATAAAATAAGACTTGACAGTAAATCCATGTCTTATATTTAATTGGGACATTGTATGGTAGAAGGATTGAATTATACGGTAACTATCTACTCAAAGGTTCTTTTGTGATTAATGTTGAAATCTATATTATCTGGAAAGTCGTTGATCGCTAAGGGGGCTTACCCTTATTGTAGAATAAATGTTATTTATTTAAATAAATTAAATAGTTTAATTTATTTATTTAAATAAGATTAGAATTGTTCTAATTGATTTATTCACAACCGGTTTAATATGGAGAACCTAAAGGGTCACACCGCAAAAGGAAAATATTTATTTAAGAAGTAAATGGCATAATGGTAATAATAAGTTAAGTGTATTTAATTTAATCTATGGAGATAGAATAAATTAAATAGCTTAATATTTATTATTTAATATTTTGGAAATATTAAATATAAATTAATAAGAGGAGTCTTATTATTATTATTACTATTACTATTATTTAATTCCTAATAGGGATTGGGAATTAATTAATAGAAGTACTCTCCCATGGATTCCTAATTGGATTAGGAGCATTATTAATGAAAGGAGTTTAATTATAATACAAACCCTAAATCCTAAATAGTTTAGGGAAGGGTTATTCCTACATCTATAAATAAGAAGGGTCTTATCATAGATTAGGGTTACACACTCTTGCATTAGATTGTGGAGAGCAATTTCTATAGAGATAGAAACTAGGGTTTTGCCAAATACCCAACTTCTTGAATACTTGTTCTTCCTTGGTGGATCACTTCTAGAGGCCAAACACTTGGGTGGCTAACGTTGATCAAAGGAAGGAATCACACCGTAGCATTCGAGGAGAACACGAAGGACTAGGAGTTGAACTTGTACCCGAGGAAGCTTTGTTCTACGAGGGTATAATTCTTATTCTTTTTCTCTTTCGTTTATATCGTTAATTGAGCACATAGATTGATCTTGGTGATGGTTTGTATAAAATTTTTAAAATCTGATTTTATCGCGCTTCCGCACTATTTATGTAATTTGATTACATGATCGCGCTATATACAAACCTAACAGTGGTATCAGAGCCTAATCTTGTGCTAATTATCGATTTTGATAATTCCATATATGCTTGATATGCGATTGGATCGAATTTTTGGGCAGAATAAAATTTTTCTGAATCAGCGTTGCGGCGCAGCTGCGCCGCCTCCAGTTCATTCTGGAGCGCAGCTGCGCCGAAACCCAGAATCGTTTTTTTTTCTGGGGAGCTGCGCAGCTGCGCCGTTGCCCAGTTCATTCTGGGCGCAGCTGCGCCGGTAAGCAGAATCTGAAAAATATTATTTTTCTTCAATTAAAATAAATGGTTTATTTAATTGATATAAGTTTAAAATAAAGAGTTTATTTTATCTGGAATAGGATTTCAGATTGCTAAAATTAAAGGAGTTTAATTTGGATTTGGTTTTTGATTAAAATAAAAGAGTTTATTTTGTTTCAAAACTAAATATTAGCAAAACGTTTGCCCATTAATTGATATCAATGGATATATGGAATGGATTTATTATTCATGGGATGAATGTTATTTATTGATACATATAGAGATATGTATGATAATAAATAGGGATTGATTATGGACGATTGACCAATGTGTGATTGGATTTATTTTAGTGGATGCTTGAATGTATGGGTTTTTATAAATGGGGTCTGCGTACCTCGTCTTCTCTAATTTTTTCTTAATGTAAATTCTATCTCCCTCCTATGTACTTCCCCTTGACTGCTGATCAAGGTTTCTATTTATTGTAAATAGCTTTTGTAATAGGACTAGTTAGAATTAATTTTTGAAGAATTGGAGACAAAGGAGCAAGGAGCGCTTGAAGACCCGTTTGTAATGGAGCCCGGGTTTAAATGTAATAGTTATATTTAAATTTATTCTTGCACCCTAGGTTTGACCTTTTGGTTCACTTGGTGGCTCTAGTGAACCAAACTAGAATAAAAATCTATAATCAATCCAGGTAGAATATAGTATTCTATATGTGCATGCTTATTATATATATATTATATATTATCCAACATGCTTCGCATGTAAAATAATATGACGCGTATTTTATATATATATGTGCATGCGCGCTAAACAAGATGAGACTAATAATAATAAACCCCTCAAAGAAATTATATTAAGTCGTAAGCGTTCAAAGATATTTGGAATATCGAACGTCGCCTTCTAGCATGGTAAAGCAATAGAGTATTAAATGTTTAATATGAGTTTGTTGTTGTGTCACCACAAAGGCAAGTATTAAATATTTAAGATGTTTGCTTTATCACATTTGATGCTTATAAATAGACTGAACGATGCTGTTTTGTTGTGTCACCACAAGGACAGTGTTTTTCTTTCGAATATATGGGAAGTGCTAGGTTGCACTTAACTTGGATAATTTTTGATTCGGATGTGTCACCACTTGATCAAAATAATCTAAGAGGCAAAATAAAAGGAGTTACATAGTGATGTAATTTGACAATAGTTGTCTACCTATTTATTTATATATCGCTTGTTGTGTCACCACAAGGCTATATACATTTGAAATGGGATTCCTTAATCTCACTAGCAAATCTTTAATTAGAATTGCCGAACTATATAATGAGGGTAATATAGTTTGATAAAAATAGTGGGAGATACCAATTTAAAATAAAAGACCTAATTTATTTTGGTAATTAATTAAATGAATGTATGCTAAAATGTTGTCTATTTCACATGCCAGAATTTAAAAATGTCAAACTCACTATCACTGCGTAGCATACTTGATGCTAACAAACTGACCGGACCGAATTACACGGACTGGTTAAGGAATCTGAGAATTGTTCTCACTGCTGAAAAGATTTCTTATGTCCTAAATTCGCCAGTCCCTGCAAGTGTTGCAGAAACAACCTCTGAGGAAGAGATTGCTACTTTTAGAAAGTGGCAAGATGATGCAATCTTGGCTCAATGCATCATGCTCGCATCCATGAGTAACGAGCTTCAGCGTCAGCATGAAACTATGGATGCTCATACTATATTGTTGCACCTCAAAGAGTTGTATGGTGAGCAAAGTAGGACTGCAAGATATCAGATATCTAAGGAGCTCTTCCGATCTCGTATGACCGAGGGCACTGCTGTTGAGACTCATGTCCTTAAGATGATCAATCTGATTGAACAACTTGGACAACTTGGGTTCGTGATGGATGGGGAGTTAAGTCAAGATTTCATCTTGCAGTCACTCCCGGACACCTTCTCACAATTTGTTGTGAATTTTCACATGAATAAGTTGGAACGTCAGCTTGCCTGAGTTTACTTAACATGCTGAAAAACTACTGAAGGTCACTTCTCATCCAACAAGAACCAAGTCTTACTAGTGGATGATTCTTTCAAGAAAAGGAAGAGGCCCAAGGTATCTTCTGAAAAGAAGAAAAACAAGAAGGCTATGGGTAAGGCAAAGAAAAAAGGATAATAAGAAACCTGATCCAGATAGCAAAGGAATTTGCTACCATTGGCAATAAGCCGGGACATTGGAAGAGGAACTGCAAGGAGTATCTTGCGGGCCAAAAGAAGCTTGGAGAAGCTATCGACTTCTGATCTAAGGTTTGTTCATGATTGAAATTAATTTTTTTGAAAGTCAAAAATTCTACTTGGGTATTGGATACCGGCTGTAGTTCTCACATATGTAATAATATGCAGGGACTGAAGCAGAAGTAGGAAGCTGAACAAGGATGAAGTCGTCCTACGAGTTGGGAATGGAGCAAAAGGTTGCTGCATTGGCTGTTAGGGACTTATTGTTTAGCATTGCCTTCGGGCAAGTTCATTAGTTTTAAATAACTGTTTATTATGTTCCAACACTCATTAGAAACATTATTTCAATTTCTGTATTGGATATGGATGGTTTTGATATTATAATAAAGAACAACAGTTGTTCTATTTATAATAAAAATGTTTTATATGGTGTTGGCAATTTACTGAATGGACTTTACATACTTGACTTGCATGAAAATATACTTCAAATTGAACAAACTAAGAAAAGAAAAAGAGATGATGTTAATTATACCTTTATGTGGCACTGTAGACTCGGTCATATCAATGAAACAAGATTATCCAAGTTGCATAAAGATGGGCTTTTAGAGCTATCTGATTATGAATCATATCCAACTTGTGAATCTTGTCTCATGGGTAAGATGACTAAATCCCCTTTTAGTGGAAAAGAAGAAAGAGTTACAGAGTTGTTAGCGTTGGTACACACAGACGTTTGTGGACCTATGACAACGAATGCACGAGGAGGGTATTCTTATTTTATTACTTTCACTGATGATCATTCTACATTTGGATATGTGTATTTAATGAAATACAAATCTGAATCGTTTGAAAAGTTCAAAGAATTCAAAAGTGAAGTAGAGAAACAAACTGGTAAGAGTATTAAGATTCTTCGATCGGATCGAGGAGCGGAATACTTGACCAATGAGTTTCTCAATTGTCTCAAAGAAAATGGTATAATCTCACAATGGACTCCACCAGGGACGCCACAGTTGAATGGTGTATCTGAAAGGAGAAATCGAACATTGTTGGACATGGTTCGATCCATGATTAGTTTTACCGACCTTCCAGTATCGTTCTGGGGTTATGCACTAGAATCGGCTGCATACCTACTTAACAAGGTACCTACCAAATCCGTCCCAAAGACTCCATATGAGATATGGACAGGGAGGAAACCAAATCTTAAGCATGTTAAGACTTGGGGTTGTCCAGCTTATGTCAAAAGGTTTGAGCATGATAAGCTGAAGACTAGATCCGACAAATGTAGATTCGTGGGATACCCTAAAGAAACATCAGGGTATTATTTCTATCATCCTATTGATCAAAAGGTGTTTGTTGCGAAACACGCTGCCTTCTTGGAAAAGGAGTTTATCCTCGAAGGGGTCAGTGGGAGTAAGATATATCTTAAAGAAGTTCAAGAACCACAAAATACTACGGATCAAAGTCAGGTACCTGACCAAGTAGAAGAACCTACTGTACCACTACCTATTCGTAAATCTGGAAGAGTACCGAAGATACCTGAGAGGTATGGATTCATCATAGAGGATGATGATGAGGTACACATCATAGATGATGATGATCCATTGACTTACGAAGAGGCTATGAGTAGTGAAGACTCAGAGAAATGGCTAGGAGCCATGAAATCCGAGATGGACTCCATGTATGAAAACCAAGTATGGACTTTGGTTTCACCACCTGAGGGCATTAAGCCTATTGGGTGTAAATGGGTCTTTAAGAGAAAGACTGGGGCAGATGGCAAGGTAGAGACCTATAAGGCCCGACTGGTTGCAAAAGGTTTCAAACAAAGACAAGGAGTTGACTATGATGAAACCTTCTCACCAGTAGCTATGCTCAAGTCCATTCGGATTTTGCTTGCAATTGTAGCTTATTATGACTACGAGATCTGGCAAATGGACGTGAAAACGGCCTTCCTCAATGGAGAGCTTGAGGAGAATGTATATATGATACAGCCAGAGGGTTTTGTTTCAACGGTTAGAACAAACCAAGTCTGTAAGCTACAACGATCCATTTATGGATTGAAGCAAGCTTCTCGAAGGTGGAACATCCGTTTTGATGAGATAATCAAAAGGTTTGATTTTATCAAGAACGAGGATGAACCCTGTGTGTAAAAGAAGGTTAGTGGGAGCGCTATATCATTCCTTGTATTATATGTTGATGATATATTACTGATAGGGAATGATGTTCTTATGCTACAGTCGATCAAAATTTGGTTATCTAAACACTTCTCCATGAAGGACTTGGGTGAGGCATCCTATATTTTGGGGATAAAGATCTATAGAGATAGATCTAAAAGGATGCTGGGCTTGACCCAAGGAAAGTACATTGACTCGATGCTAAAGAAGTTTAGCATGGAAGATTCCAAGAGAGGTCTCATGCCGATGAGCCATGGAATACATCTCTCCAAGAAACAGGCCCCAAAGACACCTGAGGAGAGAGACCGGATGAGTAAGATCATGTACGGTATGATATGTACTAGACCAGATGTCGCTCATGCACTTAGTGTAACCAGCAGATATCAGTCGAATCCAGGAGAAGAGCACTGGAAGGCAGTGAAAAACATCCTAAAGTACTTGAGAAGAACTAAGGATGTATTTCTTGTCTACGGTGGGTCTGAATTGAAACTAGAGGGCTATACAGACTCAAGTTTTCAAACGGACCAAGATGACAGTAAATCCGTTTCAGGGTACGTGTTTACCTTAAACGGTGGCGCAGTGAGTTGGAAAAGTTCCAAGCAGCAAACAGTTGCTAATCCAATGACAGAGGCAGAGTACATAGCTGCAAGTGAAGCTGCAAAGGAAGCTGTTTGGATGAAGAAGTTCATAACTGAACTTGGAGTGGTTCCTAGCATTAGAGGAGCAGTACCTTTATTCTGTGACAACAACGGAGTTGTTACGCAGGCTAAGGAACCCAGGTCTCATCAGAAATCCAAACACGTGTTGCGGCGGTTTCATTTGATTAGAGAGATCATTGAAAGAGGAGATGTCACCCTGGAGCGTGTAGACTCTCAAGACAACATTGCAGATCTATTTACTAAAGCTTTAACTCAACAGCAGTTTGATCGTCACTTAGAGAAGATGGGTATTAGATACCATGGCGATTAGCTTTAGTGCAAGTGGGAGATTGAAAGTAGTATGCACACAAGCCAATCATATTTGATATGATGTAGCATATACTTTGTAATCTTATTCATTTATTAATAAAGGAATTGATTTTCTTAAAAGGCATTTTATATTATCTACATAGTGCTGTTATATTAAATGTGATAAACCCATAGTTTTGAGCAATGCTTTTAGAATCATGATGGTGATCATGCTAATGAGATCTAAATTCTAGATAGCTCACAAACTAAAATTGTTCCTAATCGTTGGATTACTAAATTGGGGGATTAGTGAATCCGGATAGATTAGTACATACGTTGCTTGCTCTTATGAAGAGGATGATTGATCTCATAAATCATTTTGTGTGGAGACACTAAAGCAAGTATGTAGGTGCTTATTGGAGAATAAGTTCACTGAACGTGACTCGCTAAGGAATACCTAATGGAGTTTTACTCGCCTGTCAATAGGAATTCCTCTAGTGATAGTAGTACAAGTGATCCTTGGACTTGAGATCATCCATAGTATCATGTGTATGATGAGTTATACTTTGACATGTCCCTTAAGACCTTGTGGGTATATCAAAGGGTATGATTGGGTATAATTAGTTGTACATGGAGATAGGTGATATGATCAACAAAGAATCTACCTCATCTAGTAAAAGATGTGAATGTCCTATGTGATTCGATAAATGATAACTCAGTAGTCCTTTGGCCAAGGCAGAATGAAATTAGAAAGGAGTTTCTAATTTGCATTATTTAGAGTTATGCATTTGGGAATCGAAATACATATAATTAAATAAAATAAGACTTGACAGTAAATCCATGTCTTATATTTAATTGGGACATTGTATGGTAGAAGGATTGAATTGTACGGTAAACTATCTACTCAAAGGTTCTTTTGTGATTAATGTTGAAATCTATATTATCTGGAAAGTCGTTGATCGCTAAGGGGGCTTACCCTTATTGTAGAATAAATGTTATTTATTTAAATGAATTAAATAGTTTAATTTATTTATTTAAATAAGATTTAGAATTGTTCTAATTGATTTATTCACAACCGGTTTAATATGGAGAACCTAAAGGGTCACACCGCAAAAGGAAAATATTTATTTAAGAAGTAAATGGCATAATGGTAATAATAAGTTGAAGTGTATTTAATTTAATCTATGGAGATAGAATAAATTAAATAGCTTAATATTTATTATTTAATATTTTGGAAATATTAAATATAAATTAATAAGAGGAGTCTTATTATTATTATTACTAATTACTATTATTTTAATTCCTAATAGGGATTGGGAATTAATTAATAGAAGTACTCTCCCATGGATTCCTAATTGGATTAGGAGCATTATTAATTAAAGGAGTTTAATTATAATACAAACCCTAAATCCTAAATAGTTTAGGGAAAGGGTTTATTCCTACATCTATAAATAAGAAGGGTCTTATCATAGATTAGGGTTACACACTCTTGCATTAGATTGTGGAGAGCAATTTCTATTAGATGATTAGAAACTAGGGTTTTGCCAAATACCCAACTTCTTGAATACTTGTTCTTCCTTGGTGGATCACTTCTAGAGGCCAAACACTTGGGTGGCTAACGTTGATTAAAGGAAGGAATCACACCGTAGCATTCGAGGAGAACACGAAGGACTAGGAGTTGAACTTGTACCCGAGGAAGCTTTGTTCTACGAGGGTATAATTCTTATTCTTTTTCTCTTTCGTTTATATCGTTAATTGAGCACATAGATTGATCTTGGTGATGGTTTGTATAAAATTTTTAAAATCTGATTTTATCGCGCTTCCCCACTATTTATGTAATTTGATTACATGATCGCGCTATATACAAACCTAACAATTATTTATGTTGACAACTCATAGGGAGTTAATACTAGAAATGACGAGACTAGAAATTGAAGTGAAAAGTCCGACAGAGGCAGCAGAGAAGTTATTCATAATTAAAACTCGTCCGACGTTACTCGACAAAGTGAAAGAAGTACAGAAAAAGGATGAAGAGTGTGAAAGGATACAGACGAGGATCGCAAAAAATGAGGAAGAGAAATTCCGAATTGATAAGGATGTTATCATGAGATACGAGGAACGAGTGTGGGTGCCAGCCGTGACGGAATTAAGAGATAAGATCTTACATGAAGCACATAATTCAGCATATTCTGTTCACCCAGGAAGCACGAAAATGTACCAGGATCTTTGTCAATATTTTTGGTGGCCGAACATAAAGCAGGACGTAGCAGAATACGTCAGCAAGTGTCTCACCTATCAACAAGTCAAAGTAGAACATCAGAGACCGAGTGTGTTACTTCAACCACTGAATGTACTGGAATGGAAATGGGAGCACATCACTATAGACTTCGTGGTAGGACTTCCAGTTACACAGAAGGGTTATGATGTCATTTGGGTTATCGTAGATCGATTGACGAAATCAACACACTTTTTACTGATAAAGATCCGATTTAATTTGAACCAATTAGCCAAGTTGTATATAAAGAAAATTATTTCACGACATGGAGTGCCAATGTCAATTGTCTCAGATCGAGATCCGTGCTTCACGTCAAATTTTTGGAAGAGCTTGTAAGAGAGAATGGGAACACAGTTACGACTAAGTACTGCTTATCATCCTCAAACTGACGGACAAAGTGAATGAACAATACAAATGCTAGAAGAAATGCTTAGAGCATGTGTGATGGATTTCAAAGGGAATTAGGATGACCACTTACCACTCGTGGAATTTGCTTATAACAACAGCTATCATGCAAGTATCGGTATGTCATCATATGAAGCCCTCTATGGAAAAAAGTGCAGAACACCATTAAGCTAGGATGAGGTTGGCGAACGGCGACTGTTGGGACCAAAATTGGTACAACATACAACAAAAGTGGTCACAGTGATTAGGGCAGGATTGGTTGCAGCCCAAGACCGACAAAAGAAGTATCCAGATCAACATCGCCAGACAAGAGACTTCGACGTCGGCAGCTATGTGTTTCTGAAGGTATCTCCCTGGAAGGGGAAGATACGTTTTGGGAAGAAGGGAAAGTTAAGCCCGAGGTTCGTAGGACCGTTCGAAGTGTTGAGAAGAGTGGGTGAAGTGGCGTACGAGGTAGCCTTGTCTCCCGAACTGGAGCATATCCACAACGTGTTCCACGTCTCAATGTTACGACCATACAAGCCCGATTATAAGCACGTGATATCCTATGAGCCCATTCAAATAGAGAAGGGTCTTACGTATGAAGAAATTCCTATTCAGATAATTGATAGGAAAGAGAAAGTATTAAGCAATAAGGTTATACCTTATGTAAAATTAGTTTGGCGAAACCACAATGCTGAGGAGGCTACGTGGGAATTAGAAGATAAGATAAAGGAGAATTACCCTCAACTTTTTGTTTAACCTTGTATTGTGATTCTGGGGACAGAATCCTTATAAGGAGGGGATAATGTAACGATTTAGAATTTTGGATTTCCTTGTAACCCGATTTTATGTGTGAATAAAATAAATTTATATTTTTATTTATATTATTATGTGTTATGTGTTTAAAGGTTGTGTTATAACCTAGAATATGTGTATGCATGCATTTTTATGTGTTGTTGTATCGTTGGAGTGAATATATGATTTAGTGAGAAACCGCAAAATCACTATTCACGGGGAACAATTACCGATGCACTATTCACGCCATAATATTTTTGCGTCTTTTCGACCTTAATAAATTTCAGTAATACACGTGTGCGAAGCGATAATGTTTTCGAGTGTCGGATTTTCATTTTGAGCCCATTTGTGTTTCATTCGATATCCGAAATATATTATATAGGTATTCCGAATATTTGGAAAAATTCCATAATAATTATTTTTACGCATCCCAATATTTTATGAGAGTACCCATCTTAATTTTGGGTATAGTTATTTACCAAATTGGGTACAAAAGTGAGAGTATTCGGGTATATTTTTGTGTATTTGGGTATCTATTTTTGCTTGTTACTCTAAGTGGGAACCAACCTAAACCCTTGGACCAATCAGAGCAGAGAAAGGAGAGCATGGTTGGCAGCATGCTGCTCCCTGCTAGGCTCAATGCCTTAATTTTCCAAATTGCTGAACATTTATGGGTTACTCCCCCCATCTCTCGAAGCCACCCACCAATTCCCTCACCTTCTCCTTGCACATCTGATCCCATCCATCATCCTTCCCTTGTTGCTGCAAGTAGAAAGAAGAGCACAAAGAGAGTGCAGAAGAAGAAGGACAAAAAAGAAGAACTAAGCTCCATCCGTTCCTCTCTTCTCTATCTAATTCAAACTTCAGCCCATTATCAAGCATATAGAGAGAGAGCTAATGGGAGGAAGAATATATAAAGGAGAGGAAAAAAAGCCCCATCCATTTCATCCGCTCCATTCTTCCTTATTCATTGCTTCCTCATCAGTCCATTTGCTAAGAGAGGAAGGAAGCAAACTGCATAAAATAAAGAAGAAAGAAGAAGAAGCAAGAGAGAGAGAGGTTCTAGAGAGAGAAAGAGGAATGGGTGCTTGGGCGAGGAAGAAGAAAGAGCCAAGGCCAAGAAGGAGCACTCAAGCCAAGCCCTAGCTAATCTTCTTATCATCTAGGAGGGGATTTACTAAGGTAAAACATTAACTCAATCCATTCCATTTGATTTGGTTGAGGTTTTTCAAAGTTTTCATGGTTTGTAAGCTTTTGTGCTTGTGGGTTGAGTTATTGCTGCGATTCTTGTTGTCATTGGTTGTTCATGAATGGTTAATAATGTTGTTAAAAGACTATATAAGCTATTAATATCATTAAAATGGAACAAAAATGTAAGGAATCCGTACCTATGCATAAGGAGGAAGAAAATGGACAAAAATTGGACTATGGACTATTTTGAACAAATTTAGAGGACCATTATAGATATTGTGACATGATAATGAGGCTATAAGTGTATGTATTTATAGGAGTCTTATAGTTCATGTTGTAAGTTTTTCATAGCCTCTGAAATGGCCTAATTTCGACTTATAACGAAGAAGTTATGAAGGTTTGAAGTTTGTGTGTCAAAACAGAGCTTGCTGGCGAGCTCGACAGAGAGGAGCCCGTCGAGGCGAGCTCGACATAGAGGAGCCCGTCGAGGCGAGCTCGTTTGGCCTATGGGCGAGCTCGACAGATAGGAGCCCGTCAGGGCGAGCTGGTTTGGCCTAGGAAGTTCGCTGGGGCGAGCTTCTTGTGTTCCAGTTTTGCGATTCTGACATCCTTTAGTAAAACGGACCTAACTTTCTCATACAAACACCAAATTGGATGATTTAAGATGATCCGGAAAGATTAGAGATAGACCTACAACTGCCATTAATTAGAATTAAAATTTACTACTTGAGTAATTTTGAAATTGACCGTTTTTAGGGCTGTTGTGCAAACAGAAGGCGTCGGTCATGCGCGTGTGCAACGTGTAATGCTTCCGACAATAAAAGACATTGTTCTAAGTCCAAAAAAATGAATGTTATGAATTATAATGATACTTAGGATTAACTAATGAGTATTAGATAAATCAAAGGGGCATGCGAGGCGTATGCAATTGCGTGTCGTCTGGGCATTCGAATAGGCGAGTTTGGTGCACAGACGTGCAAGCGTCGTAACGCCGTAACTAGTGGTATAACCTTGTTTAATATTTTGTTTCTAATATGAATGGGATATTATAGAGTAGTATAAACTATTATTTGGTATCCAGTATGTGACTAATTGTTATGTGAATATGTACTTAATTGTGTAGGATATTAAGGAGCGTGTGTTGTAATATTGTAGCAGGCGCACCAGGCAAGTTTCCTAACGCTTGTCTAACCCTTGTGTTAGGCAAGTTTCCTTATCCTAACTCAATTTAATATTGGGCAGTTTTTCTCAACTGTACAACTTTTATTTATTATGCGAGTTATTTATTGATTGAGCAATCATTCTATATTATTGCAAGTTCCTTACTCAACTATTTTTTTATTTGAGCAAGTTTCCTATCTTATACAAATGTTGTATATTGTTGCAAGTGTTACTCCATTAAGCGAGTTTCTTATCTTATTTAAGATATTCTGGACAGGTTCCTTTACTTCAATCATTGTCGTATTGCAAGTACTCTTAGAATGAACTGATAATCGTTCACGTTATCTAGTTATGCTTCAACGCATGTTATTAAAGCTTTTAAATCCTATATTCCATTAACTGCATAAGATAGATGTCAAAGCCAATTGTTTCAGCTAGACGTATGTTTAATCATCATTATTGTTAAGTAAAGCTATCCGATCAAATTGTTTGGTTTGGATTTCTATGTAAAGCTGAGATGAACAACCCTCATAGTAGGGGAAACGATATATATGTCGGGAACCGACACGCTTTCGAACAGTATGTAAATGGGTTATGCATAACACCAAGTACATTAAGCTGATCACCTATTGTATTAGTATATTGGGTTATCAGATGAATTTCTGGTGATTCTAGTAAGAGTTCAGTGTCATGATGACTACTCAGTATAGAATATTTCCTCCATTTGGGAACACTGAAATCATTCAGTCTATAGAGGCCTTACAATTGTGTTAAAGAGATCATTCGTGGAAATTGTGCAAGTTCTTGAGCTATCTTTTATTCTCTTGATTCTTATAAGCTATAAAGTATTCATGTGATGATTCGCAATTATTGTTATTATACTTGCGGAGTAAATTTGTTGCTCACCCTTGCTTTCCTTAAAATATTTCAGTTAGTGGAGCTCGTAGTGAAAGTTCTGGGAAGAATAAAGGCAAAGGCAAAGCTACTGATTAGCTTTGTACCGTTGAGACTACCATTTTGATTATGTATTAAGACTTGTTAACTCTTGTGATGTACTAAAACTTAATTACCCTTATATATTAAGTTATGTTTTGTAGTAGTCTTGGTTTTGAGACTTGGGACAGGATTATTTATGTTATATCAATGTAAATATTCCTTTATTTCTGCTATAATTTATTGATAGTGTGATGCATGTATTAGATAGTGTCGAACCAGGTCTGCGGTTCAGGTGACCCGAATTTGGGGGCGTCACAATCCTAGATCATATTTTATTGTTCTTTGTTTATTAGCATGCTAGGCTAGTTTATTTTTATTCAGTTCTAAGGGGATGTGGAACCTTATTTTCAATTAATAGTATAATTGAGTTTCATTATTTATTCCTTCGTATATGAGATTTATTCTGATAATTTGTTTTAACTGCTTACATGTTATTTGATTTGATTAATTTGATCTAGCTAGTTAAATTAATCTGATTAATATCATCTGTTAGATTCAGGATTAGTATTACGTAATCGATATTGTTTCTAATCATAAGTAGCAGTTAGTGATACTGATTGTGGTCAATTTTTTTGTTATTGCTATGGTTATCAGAAGACAGGTTAAACAATCCGAGCTTATGTGTTTGTTGCTTGGAATAGTCTAATTCCTTAGTTCTTAATGCTGCTGTTATATTAAATCTAGAGAGCTTATTCTAGGTTGTATAATGGTTAGAATCTTATGAAGAGCTTGTTTCATTAAGTGATAATCTAAGAGGAATTTTGGGTAACAGAGCTTGTTGTTATATAAGGCTATTAATCTTATAGAAGGAAGAAATAATGGTAACTTGATTACACTATTACTGTTAATTGGTGAAATTGAACTAAAGAACTGAAACTTTAATTTATTTGATTATCTTTATTATTTTAACTTTTTTTTCTTTAGTTAATTATAATTCAAAACCCTCAATTCTTTATTTATTATTTTTAGTTAGAAACATTAGAATAAATTCAAAGCAATAACATTCTTTGTGGGATCGATCCTTACTTGTTAGTGTGCTTATTATTTAAATTTGTTGAGTAAAAGTGAGGTTTATTTTTGGATTGCTTAACGATAGCTTCCCATGCACATTGTAAGCACTATGTTTTTCTCCATCTGCTTCACATCACTGTACCTTATAACTGTTGAACATAGATCTTGAAAGAAATTTGAAAGTTCAGTTAAGGCATTTACAAACTTTTTAGGTACCATCTCACAAAATGTAATTGGCATCAACTTATATATGAATACATGACAATTGTGACTCTTGAACCCATTAATTTTCAACTGTTCAACCTTACTACAATGAGATATGTTAGAAGCATATCCATCTGGGAGCTTCAATGCACTTACCCACTTACAAATGTCTTCAACTTGCTGTTTGGTAAGAGAAAATGGAGCTTTATGTTTTGACTTGTCAGGTTAGAGCCACAACTCCCGCCTTATGTTCAGTGCCTCCAAATCTAATCTTGTCTTGTCATTGTCCTTTGTTTTACCACTTGCATCTACCATGGTGTAAAATAGGTTGTCAAATATATTTTTCTTTATATCCATGTCATTTATACAATGATGGACTATCAACATGACCTAGTATGACAACTCAAACATGCACGAGTGTGTCCATTTATGAGTCTTCCCGTAACCTATTGTTCTTAATTTACTGTACTCCTTCCCTACTGGTGGAAATTTTAACTCGTTCAGCCAACCCAAGACCTCTCTACCCGACAATTAACCAACAACCCCCTTTTTCTTTAATCTTTCCGTTGAACTATGTAGACATCTTTATGTAACTGTGATCAATAGGTAAGATTCTACGAGTAGTTCCAAAGAAACTAGCTTTCCTACTATGCTTTAGTTGTGTGTCTTGAGCATCCCCCATACAGACTGGACATGACAACTTTCCCTGAGTCGACCATCCATTGATCATCCCCAGTATTGGAAAGTCAGTGATAGTCCATAATAAGGTTGCCTTCATCATAAAGTTTTTCTTCACTGATTTATCACAAGTTTAAACCCCTTTCTCCTATAACATCTTCAGTTCATCGACCAACGGCCTGAGGTACATGTTTATGTCTTTCATAGGACTCTTATCCTTTGGTATAAGTAAAATCAAGAACAAATACGGATCCTTCATGCACATTAACAGTGGAAGATTGTAAGCTACCATGATCACTAGCCAAACCGAATAAGGCTAACTAAAACCATTAAACGGGCTAAAGCCATCAGTAGCCATGCCGAGCTTGACATTCTGAACCTCTTCAGCAAATTTTGAAAAAATTTCATCAAACTTCTTCCATTCATCTCCATCTGTAGGGTGAGTTAGCAGACCAGGCATAACGTCCCATGTTTTATGCCAACTCATATATTTGTAGTGTGTGATGACATGAATAGTCATCGAAGCCTCGACGCAAGAGGAAAGCACCGTAAGATCTTCTTAGGCACATACTTCTATTTCTCTCCACGTTTTGTCATTTTGTATCGAGGTAACTTACAAATATCATACTGTACCTTATCTTTGTTATCCCCGTAGTATAACATGCAATTCTATTCACAAGCATCGATCTTCTCATAATCCAGATTCAACCCCTTTACCATCTTCTTCACTTCATAGTAATTCAGGGGCAAGGTATGGTCCTTAGGTAAGAACTCGCTGATTAGAGTAAGCAAATCATTAAAGCCTCTCGCACTGTAGGCATTCTCTTTCTTGAAGTGTAAGAGTTGCGTCACTGCAGATGGTCTGGTGTGTGTTTATCATTACCCTCGTGTCGACGCCGGGTTTTCTTCTCGCGTGTTCTTTTAGTCTTTTTCAATTTTAGCCTTTTGATTTAATGATTTTTTTTTTTTGGAAAAGGTCGGCATTGATGTCGACGGGGTTTTGAAAGATCGTGTTTTATGATGAGCCAATTAACCAGAGTCGCCAGTTGGTATATTTGCAATGGATGTACCAACTCATCCGAGTTTTCGTTTTTTATGAATCGCTGGCTCATGTGTGACTCCGAATTAATTGGTCTGCGAATCGGGATCCATAGAGTTCGGGGGCTTGCTTAAGTGAGGGGAAGGTGTTAGGCACCCCTCGACTTCCGTGAAACACGGTTACCGCAATCTTGATGCTTTCCTATCCTTTAATTCATGAATGTGTATGTGTGTGTGTGTGTGTGTGTGCCTATGTGAAGGTTGTGGGGAATTTGTATGAAAGAGTCATTTGGATTTTAGGGAAAATCGTGTTTTAATTTGA
This sequence comes from Aralia elata, assembly GCA_034770075.1. Lineage (NCBI taxonomy): Eukaryota > Viridiplantae > Streptophyta > Magnoliopsida > Apiales > Araliaceae > Aralia > Aralia elata. The sequence continues at coordinate 27,414,101 of CM068382.1, read as the reverse complement.
GAACGCTTCGGAATATCTTTTCGGTATACACGAGAAAGCTTTATTTTATTCTTTATGAGAAAGGTTTGATTTTAATTGTCCAAAACTATGAGATTTTCATTAAGTGTCGTTTTGGCAAAACAAGAGTTTTAAACCTTCGTCTAAATAGGAATCGAGATCTATACTTTGCTTTCATAAAATGATGGGCAATTTCTAGAATCTCTTTAACCCTATATACAACGGTTTAATAAAACGTCATTTTATTTATAAAATCATTTTGTGTGATGTTTTGGAAAACGATCTTTCTTTAGCTTTCTCGTTAGATAGGAATCGACATTCATTAACATTTCTCAAATTTTAACCTCGTGATTCTAATATCCTACTTTGATTGATTTTATGAAAATCTTATCATTTAGCTTTGAAATCAATTTCGTGTCATAAATCAAATCAAGCATAAACACGCGTCGGGGCTATTCATGGGCATGTAAGCCATCAAAATGTCCCCGAACGCCAACAATCCCACAAATCTTCACTATTTCGGGGCCTTAAGCACGATTCTCGCCTTAGCGTCGTTTTAAGGCCCAACGAATAAATATTTACAATTAAAACAACGTCAATTCTACTTATTACATCAATATAAGTCCATCATCGGATTTGGACCCCCGGGTCGCTTTCCTAGGCTCACAACCAAGTATCCACACACAAACAATCGGATATTACAAGAAAATAAACCAACCCGGATAATCTAACAATACCAAGACATCCTAAAATAACGATTTAAAGGAATTGATACCAAATATAACACCTTAAAACAAACAAAGAAATTAATGAACGAATATCATCGGGTTATTAGGAAGAGTTTTATTCCGATGGAAACTTCACTCATAATCCCTAATTCATTGTTCAACTCAATAAATTACATGAAAAATTGCATCTAATTTGATCAAATGATATGATAGAAATTGATATCACAAAAGAGATTTCACCTTGCAATTGATATCCAAATGGATGTGAACTTGATGTATTTGAATAGAAGGAAAGAATCTATTTGATACAATCAAATCAAAAGAAAATTATTCCTCTCTTTTTTCTCTCTTTTCTTCCTATTTGATTGCAAAATTTATGCTATTTCTTCCTCAATTTCCGAGTTGGCTGCTGCTGTATTCTCCTTCTTCCTCAAATTCTCCAACCTCTCAACCTCCTGTATGCTGCCCGAAGCTGGGCTTAAATAGGCTGGCCAGAGCCAGCCGCAGATCTATCTGCGGCTGGCCGCAGATGGATCTGCGGCTGGCCAGCTGGCACGCCTCCCATCGCACTCAGCTGGTAGTGCTGATTTCCTGGTTTCCGTGCTGGCGCACCCACTTGGCCGCAGATCTATCCGCGGCTGGCGGGCTTGACTTTCTTGATTTTCGTGCCACGCCTCGATTTTCGTGCCGCAACGTCAGTTTTCGCTGACAGGCTCGTGCTTTACAGTCTGAGAATTATTGAGAAGCGCGCCACACCTTCCGGGAATGCCAAATTCGGATAGCCCTGCTATCATGTCGATTTCGGCTGCAAATTATCATGGTGGCGTCGAGTGTCCGTACTTTTCCTATCTTTTGCTCTCGCAGGCCGATCCATTTGACGAATTTGCCCTCCTGTCAAGGTTAGTATACGAAGTGCAAAATTTGGGTGTCTACAGCTGCCCCTCTTTATCATGTTTATGAAATGTTAAATGAAATGAACAGGATAAAGAATAGACACTCGATGCATGAATGACAGTGCATAAGAATTGACAATACATACATGAATGACAGTGCATAAGAATTGACAATACATACATGATGCAACACATATAGCTTATGATGCAACATAAGATGTAATGCAGGCAAGCCATTCGTAAGAGTGTCAATGTATCAACCCCTTGACCGTGTTTGTTAGTCTTTGGGTTCACTCTTTCAATCTATCGTCTCGTTCGGGGCCGGGTATCGTCGCCGGTCACCCATCGCGTAACCCCCGGTTATCGTCGCCGGTTGGTTCTCTTGTCGGAGCCGGTTTTCGTCGCCGAACATCCATCTCGTGATTGCCGGTTATCGTCGCCGGTCGATCGTCTCGTCGGGGCCGGGTATCGTCGCCGGTCACCCATCGCGTAACCCCCGGTTATCGTTGCCGGTTGGTTATCTGTCGGAGCCGGTTATCGTCGCCGGACATCCATCTCGTGATCGCCGGTTATCGTCGCCGGTCGATCGTCATGTCGGGGCCGGGTATCGTCGCCGGTCACCCATCGCGTAACCCCCGGTTATCGTTGCCGGTTGGTTATCTGTCGGAGCCGGTTATCGTCGCCGGACATCCATCTCATGATCGCCGGTTATCGTCGCCGGTCGATCGTCATGTCGGGGCCGGGTATCGTCGCCGGTCACCCATCGCGTAACCCCCGGTTATCGTCGCCGGTTGGTTATCTTGTCGGAGCCGGTTATCGTCGCCGGACATCCATCTCGTGATCGCCGGTTATCGTCGCCGGTCGATCGTCATGTCGGGGCCGGGTATCGTCGCCGGTCACCCATCGCGTAACCCCCGGTTATCGTCGCCGGTTGGTTATCTGTCGGAGCCGGTTATCGTCGCCGGACATCCATCTCATGATCGCCGGTTATCGTCGCCGGTCGATCGTCTCTCGGGGCCGGGTATCGTCGCCGGTCACCCATCGCGTAACCCCCGGTTATCGTCGCCGGTTGGTTATCTTGTCGGAGCCGGTTATCGTCGCCGGACATCCATCTCGTGATCGCCGGTTATCGTCGCCGGTCGATCGTCATGTCGGGGCCGGGTATCGTCGCCGGTCACCCATCTCGTAACCTTTTCACTTCAACACGTCAAATGGCTTCAAGGAAGCAAGTTGGGGCCCACCAAGGCCAGCCGCAGATACATCTGCGGCCAAGATCGGGCTTATAAGCGGCCTCCTGCTTCTAGATCTGTCACTTTCAACTTCCAACTCACACATATTCCTTGCGATTTTTGCTTGTTCGCAAGGGCTTTTCGTCGATTTTTCAACTTTCCTGCAAAAACTGTTCCGGTAGGATTGATCTACACGCTACAGGTAACACTTTGACCGGTCACTTTTCAATTTCGTCAATGTTTTGCTATACATTTGACTATTGGCATGTTTAGAGATAAAATGTATGCTTTACAATGCTATGTAATGTACCATCCTATATACATGCTATGTATCAACTATGTGAGTCCTATTTTATGTTCATGAGGCGGTCCCACATATTGTTATTCCTTTTCTGCAAGAGAAACATGCATTACATGATGTAATTACACATATGAATGCAATTTAAATCTGTTTGAGGCTTTGATTGATGGAAAACACGTTTGGCTTATGCCTGGGATGTCCATTTTACAAACGGAACTCTGCCGGTTTTTTTTTTTTTTTTTTTTTTTTTTTTTTTTTTTTTACCATAACCATGCATCATGTTGCATTAATCATATGATGAGGCTAGAAATTTAGAATGTTCATTACATAATTTTAAAAGGGAACTTACCTTCTTTCTCGCCCGTTCTATTCCAGCTATGGATCGTGATGCGCCCAGTAGCTCCTCCGCCTCTCGGACTTCGGGTGTTCGCCGTCGTAGGGCTGCACCTGCTCCTGTTCCTCCTCGGACCCGTCAGGCTCGTCGTTTGACGGAGGCTGTCATTCGTCCTGGTCATCCGGACGTTGAGGAGGCTGTCCCTCCGGAGGTCGCGGCAGAGGGGCCATCCTCTAGCGCACCGGCTCCATCTACTCATCAGGCTTCTTCTGGCGCCTCTGTGCAGATACCCGATCTTTTGGGTCGGGATCTCAGTCGTCACCCTTCAGCATCTCTCGTGGCTAACGAGGTATATTCAGTTCTATTCTGATTTTACTCTCAATTTCTCCATTCTCCTTTTATCCGGACTGACCCCTTGGTGATTGCCCCAGGTACCCGAGTTTACCCAGCCGAGGGGCAACTGGTTCAACATCTACTCCCTTTACGCGGCCCTGCACAGTGATTATCGGGCGATGGTGGACTCTTGGGGCTTTCGACATTTCTTCACTATCATCCCCCGCCAGTGCCCCTGGGTTACATGAGGGCTTTATCCGAGCGATGGTTCCACCAGACGCAGTCTCTTCATCTCCTCGACTGTGAGGTCGTGTTGACCCCATGGGACTGGAGGTACATTACCGGCATTGAGTTTACCGGGTCCCGCGTCCCCTTGGATCTTGATATCACTCCTGTGGAGGTTCGAGCTTTGCTGGGCTTCGCTGCTGAGGACCGGGTCTTTAAGGCCCGTAGTATCCGATCTGGTGCCCTGGCCGTCGATGCAGTCGGGGGTCTCTATGCGCTGCCTATTCCAGCAGATCAGGGTACCCGTGACATTCTACTCCGACGCTTGTTCCTGACGATCATGAGGGGTTGTTTCCTAGGGAACAACTCCTCCACCATTCATTTCAGCGTCGTGGGAGCGGTTAGAGACGTGGATCGCATCAGTGACTATGACTGGGGGTCATTCACCTTTGCCTATTTCCTCCACGGTATGCGCCTACGCTCGGAGGGACAGACTGATGCCTGGCTCGGTTTCTACCACTTTCTGCTGGTGAGTCCCTTCCTCCTCTCTCTTACTGTATTTCTTTTCCTTTCATCTCTTTTCTGTATTTGATAGTGACTCATGCCTTGCCTTGCTTCTATTCACAGTTCTGGGCCTATGAGCGGCTTCCATGTCTGAGGCCTATCACTACTCTGGGCCCGGACACTTATCCTCGGGGTCGGCGATGGCATCACAGTACTCTGGAGGAGGTCCCCGTGTCGGGCAGCTTTGCACATTGTCGCATTCAGCTGGAGTTGATCACGGCTGCCGACGTCGTCTGGATTCCCTACCTCTCCGAGCATCTGACTGTGGGGTTTACTGACGGGCATCCTTCCGGCCCGGAGTTCGAGCTTTCCACCCGTCGCCTCACTTTGCAGAGTGTTGGAGGCTGGGTGATGTATCTGGGAGAGCGCGCATTCAGATGCGTCACTGGGGAGATCCGCATCCCGCACTCCCTTTCTTTCACTACTTTCTGGCCGCTGGATTCTCAGCCCTCGGAGATTATGCTCGCCGGGGAGGACGGTCGGATGCTTTCCACAGGCCCCAGTACGAGTGAGGCTTTCAGGACTTGGTGGGTACCTCGTACCATCGGTCCTCAGACTCGGGCCACTTTCTTTCTTGGAGATATGGTTCCAGGCTCGGTGACGATGACCGATTGGGCTGCCTGTGTTCGGACCCCTACCCACGCTGAGCAGATCGCCTCATTGACCCGTCAGGTAGATCAGTTGTCGCTGTTTATTCGGGGGTTGGGCCGGGCCCCGGAGGAGGCTTACACCTACGATCCTGACGGTGCAGGTTATGATGCAGGCCCGAGTTCATCTGATGCCACAGCGCATCCCTACATCCCTGATATGAACTTTGGTCCTCCGAGCTCGACGACTCCAGGGGATCAGTTCGAGGATCCTGCTTTCATAGATGATACTGATTTTATTTAGACCAGGATAGGATAGGGCCTTTTGTATCGGCACCTGCTTAGATTTCCTTTTCATTTATGCACTATGTACTGAACTCATTTATTTATTTATGCACAGTTTTCTTTTCATCTTTATGGGATTCACCTGCTTTATTATTAACTGTATGATGCATGCTTTTTATTTATGGGTAGAGAATGACCCCTGTACAGTCTTTTTTGATACTATTTTTTCACAGATGTCGTCCTCAGATGCCGTGGTTCGTTTGGATTCCACTCCTCCCACAGGGTTGGTTGGCAACCTCTTCCGTTGGTTGGACAGTCTACTGCCAGCAGATAGGGTTATCGTAGATGGTCTTTTGGGACATTCTTGGTCCTTATTAACCTTCCGGGTGCCAGCGGGCTTTGTGGATGGTCTTCTGAGCTATTGGGCCCCTGCCCGTCAGGTGTTTAGGTTTGGGACAGTAGAGCTGACCCTCACCCTTGAGGAGTATGCTCGCTTCACCGGCTTGCCGTTGGATGGTCCCTGTGCTAGGGTTACCGTTGGTTCCATGCGCCGTCAATTCTTGACTTTTACCGGTTTGCGGAGGGCTGTCTTATTACCGGTAATCACATCAGACCATATGGCTCCCCTTCAGTTCTTCATTGACCGATTTGGCTCACCTGACGGTTTTCGACTTTTCTTCGGTGATTTTTCCGTGTCCGAGGAGCGCTGGGGCGCCTTGAGAGTGGATGTCCTGATGGCCTGTGTCATCTCAGTTTTGTATTTGCCTGCAGGACCCGATTATTTGGATATGCGGATTGTGGCGGCCGTTCGAGCCCTTCGGGAGGATCATACCATTCTTCCTATGATATTGGCGGATACCTATATGTCAGCCACATATTGCCAGTCTTTCCGAGGCAGAGCCTTCAGAGGGAGCTCGACTTTGCTGTATGTGTGGTTCATGAGTCATCTTAGTCCCATCGGCCACTTCCGCCGCCAAGGGTTTTGCTTCAGTCACAACATAGCCGCGCAGTTTTCGTTTCGCCCCGTGAGCTGTACTGATGTGGCCTCCTGGACATCCTTTTTGTCTGTTATTGAGGATCCCTTTCACCTATTGGTCTACTCGGGCTATTGCTCCTTCATGAGCTTCTTGACTCATGTGCCCGACCTGGATTTCATTCCCATTGCTGGGTTAAGGGGCGTGACGACCTATCATCCCCTGGCGGTTATGGGGCAGTTTGATCAGACACATGATTTACACCCCTTCGCGGGTGCAGCCGCATACCGATTCCTTATATCATCCTGTACAGAGAGGGATCTATTGCAGGTATACGAGCTTTGGGATCGCAGGATCTTTGCCGAATATAGTGCGGGCTGTCACATCCAGACATTTGCCTACGTACAGTGGTTGCGTGGAGACCTGGATTCGGCTAGTTTGAGTCAGACTGGGGGCTTTGGTGACTCTGGAGTGATTCTCCCAGAAGATACCACAGACCATTCCATTTCAGCCGATTCTGCCCCGAGTCGGGTCGCTGAGGATTCCCGACTCCGCCTGGCCCTGATTACTACTGAAGCCGAGAGGGATGCCGCCCTTGCCGAGAGAGATGAGGCCATTCGGGCTAGAGATGCTGCCATTGCTGATAGAGAGGCCATTGTATTTCAGACCAGGGCAGTGGTAGATGCTCATTTTGGGACTGTCAGCCGAGCTACTGCTTTACTGGATCGTATTGATATGATGGGGCAGCATATTGCAGGAGATGCTAATGCTTCAGATCTATCCACCACCCTGTCCATCCTGCTTCGGCTAGTTTCAGATTTGTAGATTATTTTATTTCCTGCATAGACTATGTTAGTTTCATCAGTTATCGAAAGAGAAATCTTGTAATAAAACGACTTATATATATAGACATGCATTTAAATTTAGTCATTTTCCCCTTTTGTCGTATCATTGCCATCCATTGGATCATCATTTTATCCAACTGACCATGATTTTGACATTTCGCCTTCTTTCTTTCCTCAAGACTTGATGGAGTTTTGACAGATATTGCCAGCACACCTTTTGATTTCGTCGGATTGAATCTCAGATTTTGGATAACTGTTTTGGGTTGGATCAGGGTATGTATTCTGGGATGAAACTGGTTAGGCAGTTGGTTTCGGGAAGGTTTTTGAGGGTGTAGGAAGGTTTTATCTGGCTATCGAAAATTGGTTTTAGTTAGGGAAAGGATTATTTTTAAAGGATCGGACCGCGCCATGATGGCTGCCTACGTACCACCCACAAGTTGGGAGATCAGGGTCCTACGTAGTTCGCTCCCAAAGGAAAAAAGAACTGATGATTTAAGCGTAGAACCGCTTCACCGAGTCAGCATTGAGGGGTTGTGGAAATACCTCACCATCCATTTCTTGCAATATGAGGGCTCCTCCGGATAGCATTTTCTTAATCACGAATGGTCCTTCCCAATTCGGGGCAAACTTCCCCTTGGCTTCGTCCTGACAAGACATGACTCTCTTTAGCACCAGGTCATTCTCCTTGAATTTCCGAGGCCTGATCCTTTTGTCGTATGATCGGGAGATCCTCTGTTGTTATAGTTGGCCGTGCCAAACAGCAGCCACCATCCTTTCATCAATTAGGGCCAACTGGTCGTATCGGCTTTGCATCCAATCCTCCTCGCTTATCTGAGCATCGATCACTATTCTGAGGGACGCCATCTCAACTTCAATTGGCAGGACAACCTCCATTCCATATACCAAGGCGTAAGGGGTTGCCCCTGTGGAAGTACGCGTTGACGTTCGGTAGGCTAGCAAGGTGAGGGGTAACAGATTTGGCCATCCCCGATGATTAGCAGACATTTTTGCCATGATCTTCTTGATGTTCTTATTGGCAGCCTCCACTGCCCCATTCATTTTGGGACGGTAAATAACAGAATTGAGGTGTTTGATCTTAAACTGGGTCGCACAAACCCCTTCATGAGGGCGTTATTCAAATTCTTGGCATTGTCGGAGACCAAAACCTCAGGTTGCCCATATCGACAAATGACATTATTCCTGATGAAGCTGACGATGACCTCCTGAGTTACTTTAGGGAAAGAAGCTGCCTCTACCCATTTGGTGAAATAATCGATCATGACGAAGATGAATCGATGCCCGTTGCTTGCTTTGGGCTCTATTGGTCCGATTACATCCATTCCCCACATTGAAAATGGCCACGGGGAGGTCATACAGTGCAGTTCATTGGGAGGTGTATGGATCACATTACCGTGCGCCTGGCATTGGTAACACCGTTTGACATGATCATCGCAATCGGCCTTCAGCGTTAACCAATAATACCCTGTCCTCAAGATCTTTTTGGCCAACATCGGTCCACTCATATGTGGCCCACACACCCCGCCATGGATTTCATTCATAATCCTTTGGGATTGCGTTTCGTCTACGCATTGCAACAGTCCCAACCCGGCATCCCTTTTGTAAAGTGAATCGCCACTCAGGTAAAACTTCATCGCCATCTTTTGAATTCTCATCCTTTCAGTCCGATTTGCCTGATCGGGAAGGGATCTATCTCTCAGATATTCCCTGATGTCGTGATACCAGGGCTGCCTTGTCAACACCACCTCGTTTGATAACACTGCCACATTTTCCTCATATGCCGGGGCATTCTGTACGGTGATCTCAATCTGTGGACTGTCCCTACTCTTGATCACGTGGATTAAAGAAGCCAGAGTCGCCAATGCATCGGCAAAGTCATTTCGCCCCCGAGGAATATGGCGGAAGGCGATATCCTCGAACTCTTGCATCAGCTGGATGACACAACGATGGTATGGAAGTAACCGAAGCTCCTTAGTGTTGTATATCCCAATTGCCTGTCTGATTACCAATTCTGAATCCCCGAACACCGCTAGTCTTTTTACTCCCATGTCACGGGCCAATCGGAGTCCCAAGATACACCCCTCGTATTCAGCGGTGTTGTTCGAATTGCTGAAATGAAACGAAGTTTAGTGGCCACGGGGTATTGTTCTCCGGTGATAGAGACTAGGACCGCTCCGGCTCCTGCCCCCTCGGCATTCATGGCACCATCAAAATACAGCTTCCAAAATTGTCCCTCGTCATCACATTTTTCGCGCGATACCCAAAATATATCCTCGCCCGGGAGAGGAGTTTCTAACGGCTCCATCCCTCCTGCCGGGGCTTCTGCCAACTGATCTGCAATTCCCTGCCCTTTCATGGCCTTCTGGGTCACGTACACCATGTCAAACTGTTGTAAAATTAACTGCCATCTTGATAGTCGACAATTCAGCATGGGCCTTTCGAAAATATATTTCAGGGGATCCATTCTTGATATCAGGTACGTTGTATGCCCATGGAGGTAGTGCTGTAATCTCCCTGCAGCCCAGGCCAGAGCACAACAGGTCTTCTCAATGGGAGTGTAATTCTGCTCACATTGGCTAAATCTTTTGCTGAGGTAATAGATGGCCTGCTCTTTTCCCGCCTCATTTTTCTGTCCCAACATACATCCCATCGCGATGGCATTTACCGATATATACATAAACAGAGGGATCCCATCCTTCGGGGGTACCAGCACTGGTGCCTCCGTCAATTGTTTCTTAATGGTCTGAAACGCCCTCTGACATTGCTCATTCCATTCTTGGGACACCCCTTTTCTTAACAGTTTAAAAATTGGCTCACATGTAGTCGTCAAGTGGGATATAAAACGGCTGATGAAGTTTATTCTCCCCAGGAATCCTCTTATCTCCTTCTCTGTGTGGGGTGCCGGCATATCCACAATGGCCTTAATCTTCGCTGGATCCAACTCAATGCCCCGATCACTAACCAGGAATCCCAAGAGCTTGCCTGACTGTACTCCGAAAGCACACTTGGCTGGATTGAGTTTCAAATTATACTTTCTGAGCCGATCAAATAGCCTTTTAAGATGAGTTATATGATCGGATTCTACCTTTGATTTCACAATAATGTCATCCACGTAGACCTCTATCTCCTTGTGCATCATATCGTGGAACAAGGCCATCATGGCTCTCTGATAAGTAGCCCCTGCATTTGTGAGACCGAAAGCCAGTCGTCTATAGCAGAAAGTGCCCCAGGGGGTGATGAATGCGGTCTTTTCCCGGTCTTCCTCCGCCACCATTATCTGATGATATCCTGCGAAGCAATCCACAAAAGAGTACATTTCGTACTGGGCTGTGTTATCCACCAGGATGTGTATGAAAGGCACCGGGAAGTTGTCCTTGAGACTGGCCTTGTTTAGATCTCTGTAGTCCACGCATACCCTCACCTTTCCTCCAGGTTTAGCCACTGGGACCACATTGGATAGCCATTCCGGGTAAGTGGACACCATAATGATTCCCGCCCTGAACTGCTTGATGATCTCTTCCTTCACTTTTAAGCTCCACTCAGGTTTCAACTTTCTTAGTTTCTGCTTGACAGGCCTGAAACCCTCCTTGATGGGTAACCGGTGCACCACAATGTCGGTGGACAATCCGATCATATCCTCGTGCGACCAGGCAAAGACATCCTCATATTGGCTTAGCAACTCAATTATTTCGGCTTTTTGGCTGGGGGTAAGGTCTGTCCCTATCTTGAGTTCTTTTGGATTGTCAGGGGTTCCGACATCTATAGTGATGGTTTGGTCCAAATTGGGTTTGGGTTTATCTTCGACCCATCCTTTGATCTCATCAGGTGCGTCGTCGTAATCTGTCTCGTCTTGCTCAATGCCCATCAAATCGAAATCCAGCTCAATGTCAAAATCATAATCACCATTCAAATTTGAAAGATCGTTTGTTAGGCAAGGAATACTCAAATTGGTACACCTGACATAAAACAAAATACTTGTCATATATAAGTCATTTTTCACGACGATCGCAATTTCAAATAACACGAAGAAACGACACAATTATGCAGAAATAAAACAACAACAAAATAAAACTTCTTCATTCCCCCATCCTCTAGGGTTAACCACCCTGACGTCGAGCTTTACCCTTGTTTGGATATCACTGGTTTCTGGGTCCAATTATCGATGGTCAGGTCAGATGAAATGCGCTGGATAAAGGAGGGCCTCACATCGGACACCTCCCCGATGATTACGGATACGTCGCCTGAGTCCTTCTCCATATCTTCTCCAGGAATAATCAGCCCTGCCCAATCGATGACAGGCACAACTTGTTGGGCTCCCGGTGGTGTGATAACATTCGTCCCCTCCTTACTGCTTGTTGATTGTCCGGGGATATAGCATTTGGTTTCAAACTCTTTTGCGACCTCCCGCAGGAAACTTTCCCTCCGGGCCGACTCATTACGTGTGGGGGTTAACTCTTCATTTCCTGCCCCAATCACAGGTCCGCTGATCCCCGGCTTATTGTCGACTTTGGTCACTGGACTGCCAACTAGTTGAATCGGAGTCGCACCCTGACGGTGTCCCCGTACTGCGCCCACATGACATCCCAATCCTGGTTTGCCTATCTGCTGTGGTAGGTGGATGGGCTCGGTGATTCCCTGACTGCTTTTCCCTAGTCCCCGTCCGGGTTGGAAGTTCATTTTAATCATTTCCCTTGCCACAAAGGTGAGTTCCGGAGAGACCCTTGGTTTCACAGCTGGAGCTCCCAGGCATCTATAATGGGGAGTGCTAATCTCTAGTGCTTGAAAGCTGGCAGGCGCCGCTGACTCATCCACATTGATTACTGGTAGGCCACTCCTGGGAGGAGAAGGGTCATCACATTCGGCCGAGATTGTTACCAGATTCCCATCGATGATCAACTTGATTTGTTGGTGGAGCGTGGAAGGAACTGCCCCGGCCATGTGTATCCACGGCCTCCCTAACAGCAGGTTGTAGCTTGCCGTAATATCTAGGACTTGGAAGGATATATCAAAAGTACAGGGCCCTATCTCCACTGGCAATTCTATCTCTCCGATGGTATCCCTCCGGGATCTGTCAAAAGCCCGAACCACCACATGACTGGCCCGTAGGCGCTTGGGACTGATGTTCATTTTCTTCAGCGTGCTGAGAGGACATATATTCAATGCCGATCCCCCGTCGATCAGCACCCCATTCATGACATATCCTGAGGAGATTACCGCGATGTGTAGCGGTTTTCGGTGCCCCCTTCCCTCTTTGGGAATGTCCTCCTCCGTAAAGGATATTTCATCGGTTTCCAATAAGTGGCCTATCAGCTGGCCGAAACCCTCCTCACTAATTTCTTTGGACACAAATGCCTCCTCCAGAACCTTCATCAGGGTCTTGCAATGCTCACTGGATGACAACACCAAGTCCATGACTGATGTTAGGGTTGATTCCTCACTTAAAATCTGGATCCCCCTCGTTTCTGGGTGATCCATCCTTTTCAAAAACTCTATGGCCCTTTCCTCGGAAACCTCTTCATTTTTTCTCTTTTGGCTCTCAAGGACTCGCCCGGGAAGATATAAGGGGTTCCCCTTGGTCGTCACGGAAGCACAACTGGCCGCTTCCTCTGGTATTCCCCCATAATTCCAGGGTACAGTCTTCAGACTACTGATAGGGAGTTGCGGCCTTGCTGCAAGGATGATGGGCCTCGGGGCTGTCAACTTGACAGGTCCTTCCATGCCATTTGTACTTATCCCTATCAACCTGATAGGCGCTCCCCGTGCACTCCCATGATCATGTATCACGTTGATCAATTCCTCAATTTTCTGCACATAGTTCACCCTTGACGGCCCCCCAGCCTCACTTGCCTCCGTCGCATTAACTCCTCCTCCATCATGTCTTGGCAGGGGATTTGCTTTAACGTTCGGGGAGTCTGGTTGTTCCACCACAATTTCCCCACTGTCTATCATGTTTTGGATTCGATGCTTCAACGTCCAGCAATCTTGTGTATCATGGCCAGGGGAACTGGAGTGGTATGCACATCGCTTGCTCGGGTCAAACCTTCTACCCTTTGGGTCACTCGGTGGTGCCAGACCAACTATTTTCTTTTGGGCTACTAATACCGCTAATACCCGTTCAAGCGGCTCCCCGAGCGGGGTGAATACTCGATTCTGCGAGGCCTCATATCTTCTTCGCCCCTCTGCCCTTTGATCTGTGAAGTTTGGCTGTCGGGATGGCCCTCCCCTCTGCACCTGCACCGGAGGATGACCTTCTGCTTTTCTGGATGACCCCTGTAGGATGAGGGAGACATCCTCCTCCTTTTTCTTTTGGACCCTCCGGGAAGTGCTACCGTAGTTTCCATTCTGTATTTGCTCGGCAGCAGTTTCTAAAGCAGTAAGATCCCGGATTTTACCCGATTTCAACCCCATGTCAACCATCTCTCCATGTTTAATCATTTCAGCAAAGGGTCTTCCAATCCCCGAGATGACCCGCTCATAATACGGTGCCTCCTGAATGTCTACAAAGGTCATTACCATCTCTGATTCGCTCATCGGGGGAGTTACCTGTGCGGCCATGCCCCTCCATCTTTGCGCATATTCCCTGAAGGATTCCCTAGGCTGTTTTTTAACCTTTGTCATTTGGTACCTGTCAAGAGCCATCTGGGCCTGAAAGCTGTATTGGGTTAAGAAGGTATGGGCCAATTCCTCCCAGTTGTGGATTCGGGCGTTGTCGAGGCGGGCATACCAGATTCTTGCCTCCCCTGTTAAGCTTTTCTGGAATAGTTGCATTCTTAACCCCTCGTCCTCGGCATAAGACCCGAGTTCTCCAATGTATATTTTCAAGTGTGTATAGGGGTCTCCCTTTCCATTGTATTTTTCAAACTCGGGAACTTTGAACTTTTCTGGATATCTGGCTCCGGGGAAAACACATAGATCCGAATAATTAACCCTGCCCAGGGAGCCTATGCCCCTTAGAGATTGGATGGTCTCCTCCATGTGTTTCATTTTTCTCCGAAGGTCGTCATTGTCCCCTTCTTCTGGGATAGTAATCACTGTCCTGCTAGGTATGGGAACGGCCCTTGTAATGACTGGCTCGTCCTTGAGTTGGGGTTGGTCATCCTTACCCAGGTTTACAATATTTTTAGGAGGATTCTGGTCACCCCCTGGTGGTGGAATATTATGTGGTCCTTGGCTTGGCGGATCCTGTCTGAGTAGGAACTGCTCTTTTAGCATCGTGGCCATTTCCATCATCTGTTTTTTGAAGTCATCAAACTCTTCCCGAGATATGGAACTATGATTAGGAATATCAGCCATTTCAGATGTAGAATTTTGGGCTTTCTTAGACTGCGAACGGGTTTGAGGAGCAATCCTGCAGAGACAATGGTTCGAAGTTTAGTCTTGGGGAAACGCAAAATGGATGCATGCTAAAACTGTAATTTTTAGTGTGTTTTTTGGGTTTTTTGTTTTTTAATCTTTCCCTGCAAAAGAGAAAGTTAGTAGTCCTTTAATGCCATAACCAATGCTAAACATGCTTTATTATGCTCCCCCAACTATTCCCTGCAATTCACAGCGGTTAGTAATCTCTTTCGACACAGAAAAGGGATGTATGAATATTGAATGAGATCATGACATTCAGACATATAAACGTAAAAAGGCATGAAGAGACTTTTCCTGCGTTGGGTTAATCTGAGGCTGACCTACCCTAGGGTTACTCTCGCGGGCTTTTCGGCATGAAGGTTCCCAAATCTTCGCAATCTACTCGTTTGAGCCCTTTCGATTGGAGCGGATTTGAGTGGTGCGTTTCCTGAGCCATCTCCGGGGAGCAGCCCCATCGAGTCCAGTAATAAGCAACCGACGGGTTCGCCTCAGGAGGAGGTACTCTCTCAACATACATTCACATTCATCGTCCTCACCGTATGCACATGATTACTTTGAAGTAAAGCAAACCCATTCAATCATTCATTCATTGGACAACAACACACATTCACACAACAATAAAAAGAAGTCAAAATGTCGCACGCACATACACATTTATAAATTTTAAAGGATAGGATAGCATCAAGACCTGACGCGGCTTAAGCCCTCTAATGTTCCCCAGCAGAGTCGCCAGCTGTCGACGCCGGGTTTTCTTCTCGCGTGTTCTTTTAGTCTTTTCCAATTTTAGCCTTTTGATTTAATGATTTTTTTTTTTTGGAAAAGGTCGGCATTGATGTCGACGGGGTTTTGAAAGATCGTGTTTTATGATGAGCCAATTAACCAGAGTCGCCAGTTGGTATATTTGCAATGGATGTACCAACTCATCCGAGTTTTCGTTTTTTATGAATCGCTGGCTCATGTGTGACTCCGAATTAATTGGTCTGCGAATCGGGATCCATAGAGTTCGGGGGCTTGCTTAAGTGAGGGGAAGGTGTTAGGCACCCCTCGACTTCCGTGAAACACGGTTACCGCAATCTTGATGCTTTCCTATCCTTTAATTCATGAATGTGTATGTGTGTGTGTGTGTGTGTGTGTGCCTATGTGAAGGTTGTGGGGAATTTGTATGAAAGAGTCATTTGGATTTTAGGGAAAATCGTGTTTTAATTTGAGAACGCTTCGGAATATCTTTTCGGTATACACGAGAAAGCTTTATTCTTTATGAGAAAGGTTTGATTTTAATTGTCCAAAACTATGAGATTTTCATTAAGTGTCGTTTTGGCAAAACAAGAGTTTTAAACCTTCGTCTAAATAGGAATCGAGATCTATACGTTGCTTTCATAAAATGATGGGCAATTTCTAGAATCTCTTTAACCCTATATACAACGGTTTAATAAAACGTCATTTTATTTATAAAATCATTTTGTGTGATGTTTTGGAAAACGATCTTTCTTTAGCTTTCTCGTTAGATAGGAATCGACATTCATTAACATTTCTCAAATTTTAACCTCGTGATTCTAATATCCTACTTTGATTGATTTTATGAAAATCTTATCATTTAGCTTTGAAATCAATTTCGTGTCATAAATCAAATCAAGCATAAACACGCGTCGGGGCTATTCATGGGCATGTAAGCCATCAAAATGTCCCCGAACGCCAACAATCACAAATTTCACTATTTCGGGGCCTTAAGCACGATTCTCGCCTTAGCGTCGTTTTAAGGCCCAACGATTACATATTTACAATGAAAACTACGTCATTTCTACTTCTTACATCAAGATATGTCCATCATCGGATTGGGACCCCCGGGTCGCTTTCCTAGGCTCACAACCAAGTATCCACACACAAACAATCGGATATTACAAGAAAATAAACCAACCCGGATAATCTAACAATACCAAGACATCCTAAAATAACGATTTAAAGGAATTGATACCAAATATAACACCTTAAAACAAACAAAGAAATTAATGAACGAATATCATCGGGTTATTAGGAAGAGTTTTATTCCGATGGAAACTTCACTCATAATCCCTAATTCATTGTTCAATCAATAAATTACATGAAAAATTGCATCTAATTTGATCAAATGATATGATAGAAATTGATATCACAAAAGAGATTTCACCTTGCAATTGATATCCAAATGGATGTGAACTTGATGTATTTGAATAGAAGGAAAGAATCTATTTGATACAATCAAATCAAAAGAAAATTATTCCTCTCTTTTTTCTCTCTTTTCTTCCTATTTGATTGCAAAATTTATGCTATTTCTTCCTCAATTTCCGAGTTGGCTGCTGCTGTATTCTCCTTCTTCCTCAAATTCTCCAACCTCTCAACCTCCTGTATGCTGCCCGAAGCTGGGCTTAAATAGGCTGGCCAGCTGGCACGCCTCCCATCGCACTCAGCTGGTAGTGCTGATTTCCTGGTTTCCGTGCTGGCGCACCCACTTGGCCGCAGATCTATCCGCGGCTGGCGGGCTTGACTTTCTCGATTTTCGTGCCACGCCTCGATTTTCGTGCCGCAACGTCAGTTTTCGCTGACAGGCTCGTGCTTTACAGTCCGAGAATTATTGAGAAGCGCGCCACACCTTCCGGGAATGCCAAATTCGGATAGCCCTGCTATCATGTCGATTTCGGCTGCAAATTATCATGGTGGCGTCGAGTGTCTGTACTTTTCCTATCTTTTGCTCTCGCAGGCCGATCCATTTGACGAATTTGCCCTCCTGTCAAGGTTAGTATACGAAGTGCAAAATTTGGGTGTCTACACCTCGTACAATGGGACCCCAGATTCAGATAACATCTTTTAAATGATAGTTGTCGTGTCATTTGGTTCTTGCTGAGCACTACTTGACGAATGTTCGTTTATACCCCAATCAATATTATTAGGTCCATAAGTGTGATGCCCCCGAATCTGGGTCTACCTTCAAACCTGGGTCCGGTGCTTCATGATACTACTCATTCAACACATACACCTATATAATCTTAAGACATAAATGTAATCTCAATATTATTACAATATGTTACCTTCTAATCTCAGGTTCTATTACCTTTACATCTCCACATACGATCTAATATTACAAATTTAACATAATATTACAACACATTGTATACATCTATACAATTAATTTTTCTTCCTTAACATATTCCTTTCTCTTAACCTCTCCTGACAATTCAGGTCCTTCTGCTCTAGCTGCAAAAATTTTAAAATTTACAAGAGTGAGCATTTAATTGCTCAGCAAGTATAAATAGTTGAATAAACAACAACATACGATCAGAATAACAATCTTTCGAAAACCTTCAACAATTGAATAATAATTGTGAAGCAGTTCAAATAAATAAGAATAACATTCCTTTTTATTTTAAACACCAATAACATTTATCCATCCGAACCAATTAGCATTGACACATTCTTAACGCAGATCATAAATAAACAGAATTTAAAAAGTTTGAACAGTTCAATAACAAAATAGTTCATCTCAATAGCACATAAGTGCAAATATTGGCACACAACATAATCAATAGCTAAACATCTTGTACAAACATAAAATATTTGCACAAAGATAGAAAACTTGCTCAATTACGAAAATTAAACAAGAGTTCAAAACTTGCTACAAGTTAAACTTGTACAAGATTAGAAACATGCCTACTACGCGATTTATCGGACTACTATCCAATCGCTTTTCGAATGACCTATATATTTCATTAAGGTCGAACATACTAATTAGTCACATAATGACGCTTCATTTTGGTTTATTTTAACTTAATTCATCTTCTTTACGATCACCATGATGCTCGAATTTTATAACTCGACACATCCTAATTCATAGTCTAGACTCATATTTTGAAGTCCTTCGATGCTCGCATTTTATAACCCAAAAAATCTTAAATTCTACTCTTAATAATCTCCACGATGTTCGAGTTTTATAACTCGAAAACATCTTAACATGTCTCCAAAAATGTCGCACGTTGACTCGGCGTTTGGAAGTCCGCACACCTTAGATTACTTCTTATTTAGCCTAATTTATAATTTAGCCTTACACTTTAAAGTCCCTCGATATCCATATTTTAGACATTGGAACATTTAACATGACCATCACGTGCCACAGCATTGCGGCGTTCGAAAATGACACGCTCAGCACGCCCGACATGCACAACGTCGCTCGGCGTTGCTCAACACGCCTCGACGTGCACAACGTCACTTGGCGTCGCACAACATGCCCTAATGTGCACAACGTCACTTGGCGTCGCTCAACTTGCCCCGACGTGCACAACGTCGCACAACAAGCGCCGACGTGCACAACGTCGCTCGACATCGCTCAACACGCCCCGAAGTGCACAACGTCGCTTGACGTCGCTTAACCAGCCCTACCATGCACAACGTCGCTTGGTGTCGCACGTCGTTGCGACGTTTGAAAATAGCATGCCCGTGCACAGTCCCATGCTCACCAACCCAGCCAGCCAAGCACGCTGCGCGTGCCCACGCGCCCGTGCGCCATCGCGACCGTGCGCCATCGCGCCCCGACTGCTACACATTGTGCCCCAACGCGCCCACCTGCCGCATGTTGCGCTTAGCTCGCCCACCTGCTGTACACTGCACCCAGAGCGCCCATCTATGCCCCAGCTCGCCCAATGCTCGCACGCTGCGCCCCAGCACACATGCGCCTACACCTACTAGCCGCACGACACTGCGCCCGGTGCTGCAGTGCCCAACCTGCAGTAGCCTATCCCCGGATTTTCATGCTAAGTCATTTTTGACCGCTTTGACATGCATACTTCAACGCTTCATAACTCGCTCATCTGATATCAGAATGAGTTCGTTCTTGAGCCTACGACTCACTTATTCTACATCTATCAAAACTCAAAAAATCATAATTTTCCAGAATCGATAACTAACCAAAATAATGCCCCAAAAGTCACCCAAGACCTAGGTTTTCAACTTTTAACATGTTATACTAGAAAATTCGCCAAAAAAAATCATTATAGCTTATTTTCACATCATTCTAATTGGGACGTTTGCATAAGTCTTAAGAGTATCAACTCATCTTTCTGAAAATCAAAAATAACTTATACACAACAAGTTATGCTCTTCCGAAAAACAACAAATAAATAAGTTTTACTATTTTTCATTCTTAGGTTCAAGTTTTCATCTTACTTTCATTTTTCATGCATACTAACATGGTTATACACATATAACACCATCAAACACCACTTTATACCATCGGATCCACCATGATCCTCCATCAACCCACAACCACACAACCAACAAGCAATATACTACATAAAGCTTAAAAGAAATGGCTAGGGTTTTTAAGGGTACCTTCTTGGTGTTCTTCTTCTTTACTTGCTAGAGCTTTGCCAGAGATGATAGCTTATTCTCCTTCTTCCCGTAGACACCTGAATATTAGCTCTCTTCATCATTAACTCTCAAGCTTTCTTGCTCTCTATAGTTTACTTAGAAGAAAAATAAACAAGGCTTGCAAAGAGATGACGGGCTAGGTATATATAAAATACTTATTGCAAGACTTCACAAGTTGATCACTCAACTTAAGTCTTCCATTGGTCAATTCCCTTATCTAACATAACTTACTAACCCCCCCTTGGTTAACTTAATCATCCAACACAATCAAGCTAACCAAAGTTAATTTCTAGACACAATGATGGTTAATTGGTGGGGGATAGGATGAGTAGCTTGCAAAGTGAAACTTACTATTTAGGGTAAGTTAGCTCTTAGCCACAACTTGGCCCTCCCACTTACCCACTTGGTCGGGTCCCTCCTCCTCCCATCTTCCTCTCTTTTTGTTTCTTTCTCATTTGCCTACTAGAGCAAACCTTGGCTCCAAGTTTTACAAGACATAGCTACAAGCCATCCAAGCCATGGCTTCCAGACTCACGCCACACAAGCCCTATACTCAACCCTTGGCTCAACCTTAGGCTCAACCCTTGGCTCAACCAAGCCTTAGTTAGACCAAACTTAGTTTTCATTCTAGTTAGCTTTCCTAACCCATCCGATTAGCCAAAATGCCAATTTTGCCCTTTCGTACTTTTAAATAGGGATTACATCTTTATCACTCATATAAACACTATAATGTAATACAAAACGTCGTAAAAACAAAAAAGGTATTTTTTGTGTGAATAATGTTTTAACGTTATTTCTCAGAAAATTTTTATTTTCTTCTACGAAATAACAACACCTATATTCTAACACATACACATAATCTAGGTTATAATTCGACATTTAATCATATAACATAGAATAATATCCATAAAAACTTCATTTTATTAGATATATATATATATATATATATATATATATATATATATCAAAAACCTAATTACAAGGCTATACGATTTCTCGGGTCGTCACAATAAACATCGACCAACATCTCGATATCATCATAGTTATCACCATCTAATTCCCCGTGAAATGGTTGGTCTACACTGTCAGTCATTTCTCCCACCTTAGTTGATTCCCTGTGATGAATTCATATGAAATACCCATCCACAAACCCACGTGAAAATAAGTTAAATTTGATGTCGTCGACTTTCTTCTAAATCAAGTTTTTACACTTAACACACTGACATCTCATCTTTCCACTTGGATTATAAAGTATGTTCATTTGTAAACTTCAAAAACTTGCACATCCCATCACAGTACTCATCAACTAATCCCTTACCATCAGGTGGTATCTTACGATACATCTAACTCTGGTCGTCTGGCATATTTAATTGAATAAAAGACATAGTTAGACTAAGGTGAGTGTATGTGCTCCATGCATAAATCCTACATACCTTCATCTCCGGTCTAAAAAGGTCAAACTTCTATCCCGTTCCTGAATGCGTCTCCTCACTACTATTTCAAGAAAATTTTGACAGCACTTCCCCATGGTCTCCAAGTATAAGAAATAGACCAAGACAACTTAGTCTAAGTATACACTCAGAGAATATGTAGAGATATAATTCAAAAAATCCTTAAAACAAAAAATAACGTACTCAAACTGTTGGCATCAGCCTCAGTGAGAGACATAACATCTAGGAATAGTCCCATATTGGGGACTATTTGGCATTCACTCCTAATAAGTGAATGTCGAATGAGTTTCTAAGTTCCTAAGTAAACTACATGCACAAATATTAAGTGTATTTTAGTAGTGAGAAACTAAGCAAATGTTACTCAGTTTATTTTGTTGTACTCACCTAGATTTTGATGATCAACAAAACACATTAAGTGTGATTAACAAGTTTATCCAAGTGTGTAAGAAAGGACTAGTTAAGTTATATGTTGAAAACATATCTTGATAGAGTCATGTTCTTAAAGTAGAGTCAGTGAATGATCGAGAGTCACGTGTATGCTCAAAAACAGAGGCAATATCACTTAGTATGCCCAATGGCTATTTTAATAGTATTGTGTTAGTTTTCAGAGGCACAAAAGATATCTAGAAGGGAGGTTGAATAGATTTTTTAAAACTTTTTAACTTGTTTTCAAAAGAATGACTTATCAGTTTGATTAATTAACAAGGAATTAGGCACATCGTAATATATGATTGATAAAATCCCCCTTAGAGATAGAACATCTATAATGGATATGATAAAGCTGTGATATAGCAGTTATGGCAGTTAAGGAGTGCAAAGAGATAGAGACAAGACTTTAAGTGGTTCGGAACACACAAGACTCCTACTCCACTGTTCTACTCCTCGAGTAGCAAATCCACTAAGGATATCGTTACAACTGAATCACAAAGATTCCTTCAAGACCCGCAGTCTTGGAACTCTAATACACAGCATACTCTTCAAAGTCAGCAGCCTTGGAACTTTGTAGATGAAGACCAGCAACCTTAGAATCTCTTGTACCCTTTGGTACTTAGCAAGTCCAGCAGACTTGACTTCGGTTGGTCACATGTTAACCCTATCACTTGATAGAGAGTGATTATTTTGTTGCTACTGAGTTGCTTAAAGCATATGGTCTGATGAACTCAGCAACGAAGCAAGATGTTTTTCCTTCGGATTGTAGAATGATACTTTTATAGAGTTGATTTCTTTATGTTGCACTTGCTTAAAATGTAATCTTCAATCTGTCTGCCTTATGTAGATGCATCTAAAAATCATTTTGTTGAAATGTGGCCGTTGCATCTAATACTCCCGTTAAGATGTGTTGTAGAACTTAGGAATAGTTTATTCCATGTTGACCATAGTAGTGGGATGAGTCAGCTTCCATTAGCTTGCACCAAGATAGTGGTAGAGATAGTGCTCTAAATATCTGCAAACCCTAGCTGTTTGCCCCCCACTGACTTGATTCATCATTTAGTTCATTTTAGTATTTAGTAACTGTCTTGGGCAGGTCATTCTACTGATCAATCAATATGGGCAACTTAGAATATTCAATTCAGATTTGGGTTGCTTGACTGACGTGCTAACTCTACGGTCTTGCTAGCTATTAGTGTGATTGTAGAGTTGTCTGACTGAACTGCTTCTACGATCTTTAGATAAGACTTTGATTCTTGCAGACGTTCACTGTGATCTTCATATTTCACTTTGATCACTCCAAGATAGTATCAATGCTTTGCCTTTATGTTCTTCTTCAGAAGTGCTGATTTAATTTTTGAAACCTCTAGCAGAGACTACTCTACGATTTTGTACTTGGTTGTAGACAGCCTTTGTGAATCGTAGAGTGACTGACTATGTTGACTCTACGATCCTGAGAGTTAGTGTTGTGATGCTGAGACAACTCTATGATCCGCCGAGAGAGCTCTACGTCCTGCCGAGAGTGCTCTACGTTCTACCGAGAGAACTCTACGATCGACCGAGAGAGAACTCTACGTTTGCCTGGCAAACTCTGCGATGGCATACTTGACTTTACGAAGTTGGCTGACTGCTCTACGATCCTTCACTGGGTGTTTGTGCAGTACTCTATGATCAATCTATTTCAGTACACAAGATCAACCTAACACGTTTGATCTATTTAATTCTAAGTCCTTTGTACATTACCCTCAATAAAGGACTTTACAACACTTATTATTACAAATATGCTTTGATCAGATAGATATTTAGTTCAGCTTAGATCATCCTAACATATTTGATCTTTTCATTCTAAGTCCCTGAACATATGTATTTCATTAAGGACTTTACAATTCAGCTACTGATACACATATACATTAGTACCACAACATCAAATTTAAAGCCATGTAATTCTTAACAGTCTCCCCTTATTTGATGATGACATAAACTAGTAGTTTTAGAATCATATCATCAATTCTAATGCAAATACTTATAAAAATAAACATGTCTTATTGTACAGTGAGCAACTGTATTTCTAGGTAAAATCATGAGTTTTATTGATGATCAAATGAATATTACATTATATGGCAATTACATCAATAAAGAGAAAGAGAAATTTACAAAAGATTTTAAACCTTAGTTCCTCCTTCCTCGTGCTCCTCTCTTGGCCCTTGGAGGATTGGCCCTTTCATATGTAACTCTTCTTCTGTAGATTTCCCTGTCTTCTTCAGTCATTCGTTGGAATTCTTCAATTTGCTCTTGACTGAGGCCAGAAGAGGGCATATGACTTCCTCCTTCACCATAAGGGTGAGTCCCATACAAGTGTCGATTTAACACTGCAGGATTACCTGATGGTATGTGAACTCCTGTTGAAGTTACATCAGGCATTCTTCTGTAGGATCCAGGGACTTCACTATTTATGGGAATGACATTTATGGGCTCTTCACTTGGAATTGAGGACTCGGACTGCCTAGGCTGCCTTGGTTGCTCTCTTCCCCTACTACTGCTTGATTCTCCCTTTTCTTTGCCTTTTATTTTCTCCCCCTTTATGTCAGCATCTAGATTTCGAACCTCTTGGTAGAGCTGCTGTATACCCCACACCAATTCTTGCATTTAAGACCGAGACTGAGTGTTGTCAGCTTTTTGTTCTACTAATTGAGCTTGAGTCCTTTCCCATTGTTAGTGCATCAGAGTGAGAGCATTGTCAGTCCTTTCCATATGTTAGAGGGATAGGCACTAGAAGTTGTTGATGGAGGTGTTCAAATCAAAGAGTTTCTCAGTTACGAACTTGTTCTG
The DNA here is from genome assembly GCA_034770075.1 of Aralia elata. Classification (NCBI taxonomy): domain Eukaryota; kingdom Viridiplantae; phylum Streptophyta; class Magnoliopsida; order Apiales; family Araliaceae; genus Aralia; species Aralia elata. The sequence goes on along the minus strand of CM068382.1, from coordinate 27,389,329 downwards.
GTTTGTCTGAGACTCTTGAAGGGAAAGAACTGTAGATTTGTGATCAACAATTTCCTTTTGATAGAATCTGTCCCTTTTGTCAATGTCGTTCATTAACTCTTTGATAATTTTTTTTAACCTTTTGGTCAATTAAGTACCAAGATTGTTGGAGTGAGCATTGACAGCATCAACAAGTTCGTTAAACCTTCTATGAAGGGTGAGAGAATTAACTACAAGATTCTCCTCCATATCTTTAGCCATACCAACTGTGAGATCAGTCAATTTATCTGTTATGGGGCTGAGTTTGACACGCTCAAGAATTTGCTTGATCTCTGGTGGAGATTCTTCCTTATTGCTTACTTGGAGATTTGTCAGAGCAATGGCCAGGTCAAAGTATTCATTATGGGAGGAGGAAGGGACATCAGCAGGAATGGTTGGGGCATGTGTTTGAAGTGTGGGAGAGTGAGCAATTTGATTGTTGTTTGTAGGGTCATCACACTTTACGATCATAGAGTCGACCGCAGGGTGGGTTGACTTTACGTTTTGAGTTTGGAGGGTGAGCTGAGCATCAGTCGTAGAGTTTAGTGACTCTATGACCGGAGATGGTTGGGCATCTGGTTCATTAGGGACAGAGTTTTGAGACCCTATAACTGGAAGTGGATTCTTTGGGTCAAAGATGACCTCATTCCATCTTGGTATTTCATCAAAACGATAGTAAGTTGGCAATGGAGAGTGGTTTAACTTAAATGATGAAGGAATGAAGTATACCTTTTGCTCGTTGCTTTGGAATGCATTGTTAGAAATTAGATTTTGAGCAAAGGAGCCAATTCTCAGAAATTCTTGGGCAAGTATTGTAATTGCTGGGTAAGTCTTGAAGGCCCGGAACATGTGATCCCAAGAATTGAGGATTAGAGCTTGATAGAATGACATCCTTGGTAAGTAGGTAAATAGGCAGTTGTAATTGATATGTCTCTCTTCATTTCTGCCTCCAGCAATGATTTTCAGGCTTTCATCTTCACTCTCATCATTGGTTTCATCACTGATTTTTACAGCCTCAGCTTTTTTAGCCATTGTCTCTTCCTCTTCTCCTCCCCTTTCATCAAAGATCTCCATATGCTCTACGTGCTCCTCAATATGAGTTCTAATTTCTTCAGGGTTTGATGGATCTTCATGATGATCTTCTGATTGCTCCCCTGCAATCTGAGCAGTGACTGGCTCAGGGACATCAAGTGTCTCCCCCTCAGTATGAGCACATTTTTGCTCAGTAGCTTCTTGTTGCTCCCCCTCAGTTGGCGCGACAATTTGATCAGAGGTTAATAGTCTCATTTCCTCTTCTTTGATCCTTAGCATTGCTTCATTAAGCTCCTTTTAAGCTAAAGTCATCAGCTTTTTCTTCATTTTCTTTGGCTCAGGTACAACAACCTTCCCAACCATTTGTTTGTCATCAACAACCATGGATTCAGGCTGACCAACATCTTCAGCAGTGTCTTCAGGTCTTAGCTCTACGATCGTAGAGTGAGGATTCACAGTGATCATAGGGAGGCTTTGCTTAGAGCTGCGTTTTTCCTTCTTATGATAGACCTTTAAACTTGGTGGTGTTTCACCAGAAGCTTCTTTCGTTTGCTTTCTTTTCTTTTTCTTTGCTTTTGAATAGAGGGAAGGCTTTGGTTGAGCAGCAGAAGTTGCATGTCCTTCATTTGATGAACCTTGAGGTTCCTCTTCAGTCTGGGACACTGCCTTCTTTTTCCCTTTGCTCTTTCTGGTTAGAGCTGGCACCGCCTGATCTATCTCATCAGTTTCTTCTTCAACCACATATATATTCTTTATAGAAGGCTTTCTGACTTCACTTTGAGTTTTCTCATTGTCTTATGTTTGAGCTGATCTTAAATTTCCAACTAAATTCCTTTTCCAGTTCACAAATAGCCTTTGGGTGATTCTTTTGTTGACATTTATAACTTCTCCTTCATTATCCCCAATTTGATCTCCTAGTTCTTTCTGAAGAATGATGCTTATAAATCTGCTATAAAACATCTTCCTTGCTCCTCTGATCTTTCCATCATTCGAGACCCAATTTCTAATCCATTCTAGGAGCAGGGCACCATAGTTTATTTGGATCTTCTTCACAATAGCAATCATGATTCTAAGCTGAATGTCGCTGACAGAATCATGAGCTGAATCCTTGCACAGAATGCATTTACCAATAACATCAGCCAGAAATTCATACTTTTGAGGAAATTCCTTTTTCTTTAATCCCTTCAGTCATGGGTTGTTCTTATGGTGCATTCGCTTTAGCCCTTCTTCGGTGTTGATGAACTGGAGAGTTGTAAGCCCGTCATTTTTGAATCCTAGGGCTACGTTGATTTCTGAAGCACTTAGCTGTAGCGAAATCCCTTTGACCTTTATGGATAGGATTCCATCCCCAATAAATCTATTTGAGTAGAATTCCCTAACCAATTTTAGATATACTCAAGTATTTGTGTCAAGGGCTTCGTAGAGTCCTGATCACTGTAGCAGAGAGATGATTCTCTTGTATTTCGTCTCAGCTGTGGCAAAAATTTCAAAGTTGAGAGAGTTGCCTGAGATGACTGGAGAGAATGCCATTTGAGAATTTCTTTGATTTTACTGCACAAGAACGAAATTTGCTGAGAGTTTGATTGAAACAGAGAACTAGGGTTTTAGTGAAGAAGGAGAAGGAGGGTTTTCAGATGAAATGAAAATTTTGAAATGAATTCGTAAAAACTTCCCTCTTATTTTGTTGAGTGTGTCACGTGTCAAGTGTTGAATGAGTACACGTATATTATTCCAACGGAAAAGACTGGTTTGCCGTTAGCTCCTTCTGAGCTCTATGGTTTATCTTTGAGTCTTTTCTACCCTACGATTTCGATCTTACTCGACGATCGTAGAATGAGTCTCAGCAGCTTGGCTTCTCTTGTGCTCTATAATTTCCACTCGACGATTTCTAACGTCACTCTATGAACTTTCTTTCGGGAAAGTTAGTAGGTTTCAAAGCATAATATTATGGATGTAAATTTAGCATTCCTAGTTCACTTATCAGCATATTAAACCTTGATTCATCTAGAGGTTTTGTAAAGACATTAGCAAGCTGGTTTTTAGTAAGAATATAATGTAATGATATATTTCCACTTTGCACATGATTTCTAATGAAATGATATCTTATATCTATATACTTGGTTCTTGAGTGCATGCTAGGATTATGAGTTATAGCAATTGCACTAGTATTATCACAATGAACAGGGATAGACTTAAACTCAAAACCATAGTCAGCTAACTGATTTTTCATCCATAAGATTTGTGCACAACAACTGCCTGCAACACTGTATTCAACTTATGCAGTTGAGGTTGAAACTGAGTTTTTCTTTTTGCTGAACTAGGAGACAAGTCTATTTCCAAGCAATTGACATGTTCCACTTGTGCTCTTTCTATCTATTTTACATCCTGCATAGTCAGCATCTGAATATCCCATTAAATCAAAGGGTGACTCCTTGGGGTACCAAAGTCCCAAATTTAGAGTGCCTTTAAGATATCTGAAAATCCTTTTAAAGCCAATAAATGAGATTCCTTAGGATTAGCTTGAAATCTAGCACAAATACAAGTGACAAACATGATATCTGGTCTACTAGCAGTTAGGTATAAGAGAGAGCCAATCATACCTCTTTATTGAGTAATATCAATATTTTTACCTTTCTCATCTTTGTCAAGCTTGGTTGTAGGTGCCATGGGAGTTTTCATGATGGTGGCTGACTCAATGCCATATTTCTTTAATAGGTCCTTAATGTATTTGGCTTGGTTGATGAATATACCTTCATAAGTTTGCTTCACTTGAAGTCGAAGGAAGAAGTTGAGTTCTCCTATCATGCTCATTTCGATTTTGCTCTGCATTAGCTTGGTAAACATTTCACACAACTTTTCATCAGTAGAACCAAATATAATATCATCCATATAGATTTGAACTAGAAGTGATTTATCCTTATGTTTCCTTAGGAATAAAGTGGTATCTACTCTACCTCTAGTGAATCCTTTTTCAGTGAGAAAGTTAGTAAGTGTTTTATACCATACTCTAGGTGTTTGTTTTAATCCATACAATGCTTTGTCTAATCTATAAACATAATCCGAAAAGGTTGGATTGATAAAACTTGGAGGTTGTTTCACATAGACTTCTTCTTGAAGTTCTCCATTGAGAAAGGCACTCTTGACATCCATTTGGAAGATTTTGAATCTCATGTGAGCTACATGGGTAAGAAAGATTCTGATGGCTTCCAATCTTGCAACAGAAGCAAAGGTTTCATCATAGTTAATCCCTTCTTCCTGTGAGTAATCTTTAGCTACCAATCTTGCTTTGTTCCTTGTGATGACACTTTCTTCATCCATCTTGTTCCTAAAAGCCCATTTGGTGCCAATGACTGGATGTTGTTTTGGCCTTTCAACTAGTCTCCAGACTTTGCTTCTTTCAAACTGGTTGAGCTCCTCTTGCATGGCCTTTATCTAGCTTGAATCTCCTAATGCTTCCTCTACCTTTTTGGGCTATATTTGAGAGAGAAAGCTTAGGTAGATGCATTCATTTTGAGTTGCTGATCTTGTCCTAACTCTTGCATTAGGATCTCCAATGATCAGATCTTCAGTGTGATCCTTTGTCCATTTTCTCCTTCTTGGAACATCAGTTCTGATGCCTTCTTATCTGAGTTCTTCCAGGTTGATTTCTGGTTCAGGTCGTATAATCTCATTGTCTGGCTTGGTGAGCTCTACGATTGCGTCTTCTTGCTCTATGATTTCTGCTTCTGGCTCGACGACCGTAGTGTCTAACTCTATTATTTTGGACTCTGCGATCGTAGAGTTCTTCTCTGCTGGATCGTTGAGTGAGGTAGCTTTCTTCTTTGATTCTGACTAATGAAATGTGACATGAATAAAGACTTCAACACTTAACGATTCCTTGTTGAATACTCTGTAGGCCTTGCTGTCCATAACATACCCGAGGAAGATCCCTTCATCTAACTTAGGTTGGAATTTGGTCAGATACTTCTTATCGTTGTTGAGAATGTAACATAGACAACCAAAGGCACGAAAGTAACTGATGTTTGGCTTTCTTGCTTTCCATAATTCATATGGAGTCTTTTTGAGGATGGAGCGAATCAGAGACATGTTCTGAGTGTAGCATGCAATGCTGACTACTTCTGCCCAAAAATACTCAGGAAGTTGAGCAGCTGCTAGTAGTGTTCTCCCTGCTTCAATCAGTGTCCTATTCTTCCTCTCAGCTACTCCATTTTGTTGGGGAGTTCTTGGGGCTGAGAAGTTGTGATTGATGTCATTCTCTTCACAGTAAAGTTCTACCTCAGAGAAATCAAACTGTCCTCCATGGTCACTCCTGATAGCCTTGATCTTTTCCTCTTTCTCATTCATAACAAGTTTGAATAGCTTGATAAGATGAGAGCTGGTTTCATCTTTAGAGCTCAAAAAGAATACCCATGTAAATCTGGTATAGTCACCCACTACCACCAGAGAGTATCTCTTTCCTCCAAGGCTTGCAGTTGGGATAGGCCCAAAAATATCCATATGAAGTAATTTAAGGGGCTTATCATTTGAGTTGATTGCCTTGCTTTTAAATGAGTTCTTTGTTTGCTTTCCAAACTGACATGCTTTGCAAGGTTTCTCTTTAATGAAGTTGAGCTTTGGCAGTCCTGCTACAAGGTCTTTGGAGGCAAGTCTTGACATGCTTTTGAAGTTTAAATGAGATAACCTCCTATGCCATAGCCAAGACTGATCTTCGGAAGCTCTAGCAAGAAAATATATTGTTTCATCAGGATTTAACTCAACAAGATTGACAGTATAGACATTTCCTTCTTTAGTTCCTATCAGCTTCAATGAGTTGGTATTCAAGTCCTTGACACTGATTGTTGAGAAAGGTGACTTGATGACCTTTATCACACAGTTGGTTGATGCTGAGAAGATTGTGCTTTAGTCCTTCAACATATGCCACTTTGTTGAAAGACACAACACCATTTCCAGCTGAACCATATCCTCTTATCTTTCCAAAATTGTTGTCTCCAAAGATGACTGCAGGACCATCTTTTTCTTCAAAGTTTGACAGGAGAGCCTTGTTACCTGTCATATGTCTTTAGCATCCACTATTAAGGTACCATGTTGATTCAATGGAGCTCTGTACCTGCAGAAAGGATCAGCTTTCATTTTGGTACCCAAAATTGCTTGGGTTTAGATTTGTTAGTAGCCTTGAGGATCCAAATCTGCTTGATTTTAGGTCTGTACAGTACATGATAGAAATAATTGAAATAACATTCTGTAGCTTTATGACCATGTTTATGACAAGTGTAACATTGAATATAATGCATGCTTTTGTGTGGGTATGGAATCCTTCTTGTCGTAAACATACGTGGATAGTAGTGGCTTACAACTTTTTCTTTTGGCTTAAATTCCTTCTGCGTCCTCACAATTTTACGATTCACAGTTTTCGTATAGTGGAAGTCAACTCTATGATTCTTGCCAGGTTGGTTCGTAGAGTGAGTTTTGTCATACTGATCCTTCGAGGCTTGATTGTAGAAGTTGACTTACTCTTTGATTTCTTGAATCCTAGACTTGTGTGAGATCCAACATCTTGATTAGCAGAGTTTGAATGATTTGGATTAGCTGTCTGTGATGATTTGACAAATACAATTCCCTTATTGAATTAGGAGAACTGTTATCATTTGTTTCCATAGGTTTATCCACATAGGTTTTTGAAGGAGTAATGTCGAAACCTAGACCTGACTTGTTAGCCACTAATCTTTGGCTAGAGATCATGGAGTCCATAGACATAGAAGACTTGTTCCATGAAGAAATTGTCTTTCTAGTTCCTGAATCTTGAAAACTAGACTTAACTCTTTATGAGTGCTAAGCTTATTTATCTATCTCAAGTTAGTATTTTCAGCCTCAAGACTAGTACAAGAGTCAACAGTTCGTAGAGCAGTTTCCAACTCTACGATTTCCTTCTCTTTTTCCTCTTGAAGAAGAGAATGATCCTTTGATAGAATTATGAATAGTTTCATATATTTATGCAATTCTATCATAGAGTCATGCATTCCTTCTCTAAGATCATCAATAGTTAAATCAGGAGAATAAAAATCAAATACCTCATCCACGTTGAACTCTTTCTTGCTTTTGCCTTATTTGGCCATTAAGAATAGGTTGGCTTTTTGTGGTTTTTCATCTTCACCTGATTCAGGACTTGAGTCGTTGTCTGAATCACTCCATGAACTTTCAGTGATGAAGCCTCTTTCTTTCTTCTTAGTCTTATGATGGCTTTTGAATTCTGACCTTTTCTTATCCTTCTTAAGATCATTTCTCGGAGGTTTGGGACAGTTTGCAATAAAATGATCTGGTTGTTTGCAGTTGTAGCATAAGTCATTCACTTGTTCTTTAAAGCTGTTGCTGAACTTCCTTTGTCTGCTGTTTCTGCTTATAAACCTTTTGAAGTTTTTGACCAGCATAGCAACTCCTTCATCATTGAGTTCGTCATCTTCATCATCATCTAAGTCAGCTATCTTTGAAGTAGATGCCTTTAGAGAAATTCCTCTTTCTTTCTTCTTTCCTTCTGACAGAGTTTCTATTCGTTGGGTCAACTCCAATTTATAAGTAAGAAGATTGCCATATAACATCTGAACAGTTATTTCATAAAGATTCTTTGACTCTCTTATGACAGTGGTTTTGGCATCCCATTTGCTTAGCAGTGCTCTCATGAACTTGATGATGAGATCTTTATTTGGATAGGTCTTTCCATATACTCGAAGAGAGTTGAGTAGTACGTTGAATCTTTCATATGTGGAAGTGATATTCTCCCCTGAGATGTGGGTGAACATTTCATACTGCTAAGTGAGTAATGACTGTTTGTTTTCTCTAACTTCTTCAGTCCCTTCATTCATGATCAGCAGTGCATCCCATACTTCCTTTGCTATTGTGCAGTTAACAACGTTTTCAAATAGCTCATCTTCTAGAGTCATGAACAAAATATTTTTGGCTCTTTTGTCTAACTGAACTGTTTTCTTCTCTATATCAGTCCAATCTTTCTTTAATTTGATTGAGACTTTATTTGGATCTTCAACAGTTGGCGTCAGCTTGGTTGGTACGTAGGGCCTACTGATGACAACATCAAATAGATCCTCGTCGATGGCATCCATGTATGCCTGTATGCGAACTTTCCAGTTGGCAAATTTGTCTTTGTTGCACATAGGTGGTTTGTTTCCTCCACCTAGCTCAGAGCCATTTCTGGTTTGTGTCATTGATCTACTCAAGCGGGTTAAGCTTTAGAAATGAGAACCTACTCTAATACCAATTGTTAGTTTCCAAAGGCACAAAATATATCTAGAAGGGGGTTGAATAGATTCTTTAAAACTTTTTAACTTGTTTTCAAAAGAATGACTTATCAGTTTGATTAATGAACAAGTAATTAGGAACAAAAGAATATATGATTGATAAAATTCCCCTTAGAGATAGAACAACAATAATGGATATGATAAAGATGTGATATAACAATTATAGCAGTTATGGTAGTTAAGGAATGCAAAGAGATAGAGACAAGACTTTAAATGGTTTGGAGCACACAAGACTCCTACTTTACTGTTTTACTCCTCGAGTAGCAAATCCACTAAGGATATCGTTCGTGTGATTGTAGAGTTGTCTGACTGAACTGCTTCTACGATCTTTAGATAAGACTTTGATGCTTGCAGACGTTCACTGTGATCTTCATATTTCACTTTGATCACTCCAAGATAGTATCAATGCTTTGCCTTTATGTTCTTCTTCAGAAGTGCTGATTTTATTTTTGAAACCTCTGGCAGAAACTACTCTACGATTCTGTACTTGGTTGTAGACAGCCTTTGTGAATCGTAGAGTGACTGACTATATTGACTCTACGATCCTGAGAGTTAGTGTTGTGATGCCGAGATAACTCTACGATCTGCCGAGAGAGCTATACGTCCTGCCGAGAGTGCTCTACGTTCTACCGAGAGAACTCTACGATCGACCGAGAGAGAACTCTACGTTTGCCTGACAAACTCTGCGATGGCATACTTGACTTTGCGAAGTTGGCTGACTGCTCTGCGATCCTTCACTGGGTGTTTGTGCAGTACTCTACGATCAGTCTATTTCAGTACACAAGATCAACCTAACAGGTTTGATCTATTCTATTCTAAGTCCTTTGTACATTACCTTCAATAAAGGACTTTACAACACTTATTATTACAAATATGCTTTGATCAGATAGATATTCAGTTCAGCTTAGATCATCCTAACATATTTGATCTTTTCATTCTAAGTCCCTGAGCATATGTATTTCATTAAGGACTTTACAATTCAGCTACTGCTACACATATGACATATACATTAGTACCACAATATCAAATTTAAAGCCATGTAATTCTTAACATATTGCTAATGATGTTTGATAAAATATACATTCACCCGAGAAAGAGTACACAAGAAACTTCGTTTTGACCAAGAAAATCAAAGATTCAAGCAATTAAACAAGATAGACACTAGAAGACAAATTTCAGAGTCAGGTACTAGAAAATTTCACCCAAAAGGAAAGTTTAAGTTTTTCATGCTTTTTGACAAAGCTAAGTTATTCCTTATGCGTGAAAGAAGACTCTGCAGTCTCACCAACACATATTAGACGTGCATTTAAAATTTAAAATACAAATCAAATACAAATACATCCATTGGATCAAGATTGGAGAAGATCAAACCGTTGAGGAAAATTTAAAATCTCACCAATCAAATCTACTACTCTCAAACGATTATCTATGCCTGAATCAAACAAGTATAAATGGACTTCTGTTCATCAGAAGGAAATATAGGAGTGTAAAAGTAGAGAAGAGTTCCAAGCCCAGACGAGAGTCACATTTAAGCAGAGAGTCAGACAGATGCAGAAATATTCTTACACTAGTTCATTACCTTTTGTACTAAAAATAATATATTGGTTGTAAGGTTGATGATCTAGATATTGTGCTTACACTGTGATATCAGATCTATTTAGAGATCATAGGTTATATGGTTGGTTGTGCATCCTTAAACAACTTGTAAGGTTTGTTGTTCTTTCCTTAAACAATACTATCTTTCTTTTAAATAGGTGTGTTTTTCTGTGAACCTTGAAAATAGAAGGAGTATGTAATAGGTTTATCTGTGAACTTGTGAAAATAGATGGGTTATGCACTAGAGTGAATTGGTAGCATAGGAGATGCTAAGGTTACCAAGTGAGCCTAGAAAACTGTGAAAGTTATAAGTTGTACAATAAAACATTGGACTAGTGTCCTGCAGATTAGGCACAAGTTGTGCTGAACCACGTAAAAATCCCATGTGTCATTGTGTGATTGTTTGCGTAGTTTTTACTTTGGTTTGTATTCAGTTAAAATATTGAACTCACTGTGAGTCAGTCAAGTTTATTAGTAAATAGAGTCACATTCATACTTAAAGTTAGTCACAAACCAAGAATAGAGTCAAACAGTTAAGAGTGGGAGTGTTTTAAATTATTCTGCTACAAATAGTTAAAAAACTTGAAAAAGTTTTGAGATTACTAATTCACCCCCTATTAGTTAATCATACACTGAGCTAACAACTGGTATTAGAGCTTAAGCTTAAATTACCGAGTTAATCAACATGGCTAATATGGATGACTTACTCCAAAAAGGTTATGACATCAATCGATCAACAATGTTCAAAGGAGAGCACTTTGACTACTTGAAGCAAAAACTCAAAACCTTCATGATGGCTCAAGATCCTGACATGTTCAGTTGTCTCATTTATGGCATAAAAATTCCTTAGAAACCTGACAATGGAGGTCCAAAGCCAAGAAGTGAGCGAATTAAAGAAGAAGCTAGAAAAGTCACTTTGGAATATCGTACCTACAATGTACTGATGTGTGCTCTAAGTGGAAATGAGTTCATGAAGATCTCATCTTGCTATACTTCTAAGGAAATCTGGAATTCTCTAACGACGACGTACAAAGGGACGAGTTAGGTCACGAAGAACAAAATTTTTAGACTGACTCGAGAATATGAGTCATTCAAGATGTTGCCAAATGAGAGTATTTTTGAGACTTATGCTAGGCTAGTAACAATCATCAACAAGTTTGCCTATCTTGGAAAGAGGTACACATATAAGAAAATATTCAGAAGCTGCTAAGGTCTTTACCAAAGAAGTGGGAGCTAAAAGTCACAGCAACAGTGGAAGCTAAAGATTTGTCAAAAATCACTTTAGCTGAAGTATATGGCTCACTACAGACACATAAACTCACTACAAAAAAATGAATATTTGGCAGTGAATTTTCAGGCAACGACTTATAAAGTCATTGCCAAAAATGCATGTTTAGCAACGAAATTTGTAATTCGTTTCAGTTTGTGAAAGACTTTTATTTTTCGTAACGAAATTCATAGGTCGTTGCCAAATTTCGTTGCCAATTCGGTGGCAGGAAAGAAAAAAACCTCCGCCTATTTAGTTTTTTGTTGCTGATGTGATTTCTCCTCATCGTGGGCAACGAAAAAAATGTTGCTACTATATTTCGTTGCCTAATATGGGCCACATTCATTATCAACAATTTTTTTTCGTTGCGTATTTTGTACAATTTTTTACAATTAGTAAATTGTTGCCCAAAATTAAGATAAACTAAATAAGTATGTTTCGACCTTTTTTTTTTTCAAAACGCATCATTTTGTATTTTAAAATTATTATTTATTTGGACGCAAATTTATACAGTCAAATGTTTCACTCCCTCCGTCTCAAAATAAATGCCCAATTTTAAATTTTTTTTGTCAGAGTTATAAATTTTGAAATTAAAATTGAGCACATAGAGATATATTTTCTAATTTACAAAAAGAATAAGGGTGTGCAATGACGGACAAATTCTTCACAAATTATAGTATATTACTCACAAGAGATTTATTGTGAAAGAATTTTTCCTTCATGCAGTTTTCTCACATTAAAGTTCCTCGCTATAGATATCCTTCGCTAAGTTAGTAACTATATATATTTTGTGAAGGATATATTATGAATGATTTTTTCTTCACAAATTATATATTGTAATGGAACAATGCTATTTAGTGAAAGGATAATTTCATTCATCAGTACTATATTGCGAATAACTAATTTTAATTAGTGAATAGATATCTGCCTTCACAAATAATATTTTGTGACAAACAAATTTATTTAGTAAGAAAAGATTTTTCATCACTAATTCTATATCTCTAATTTTTCTTCAATTTAGCGAGAGAGAATCCTTCGTTGATAAATTAATTGTTAAATAATCAAATTCATTGAAAATTATAATTGATTTTCAAATTAATTATTTTATATGTATTAAATTATTTATTAACCTCTATACCTAGATATTAGATTTAACATTTCAATTGAATATAAATAACACGAAATACATATTTCACAACTAAAGAATAAACAAATTATATTATTACCAAAAAATAGAATACATAAAGAGCTAATATAACCAATACAAGGATACTCATGACTACTGCAAGACTTGGTATTGTATCTTGGTCTCCTAATAAGGACTTAATATCCATGATATTTATAACTAACATAAGAAAACTAAAAAAACACCGAGTCGAATGAATCGATCATAATTACATCATGTTTGGTCCTCGTCATCATTTTCTTAAGAGAAATTAAGGTATAGGTCATACTGCAAGAAAAACACCAAAATTCTATTCAAAACAACAACAACAATAAGAATATATCAAAATAATAGACTTAAATCAAGAGACAAAGGTTAATGAAAATAGAGAGACGATATATAACTATCACAAAATATTACTCTAAAAACTTGAAAATTTATGAAGTTAACCCCTTTGTAATAAGCTAGAAACTATTATTCTCCCTACTGTTATGTCGCAATTGAGTTTTAAATCTAAATGTTTCAATTTTAAGTTGCAAATGAAGCTTCAAATCTTAATGTTTCCAGTTATGTTGCTAAACACATGCATGGAACACAGTTCAAAAACCAGACATCTGACATATATGCGTACATTGTTATTCTATTAATCAAATCCAATGTAATTCTAGAAAGCAAATAATGATAGTTTAGATTCTAAGACATAGTATACCACCAGAAATTAGATATAGCCAGCGTAATCACTATCAATAATGCAGTTCCAAAATAATTTTAACATCAATTTAAGGTCAAATCAATTTAACATCTCCAAGTTTTTTTACCTTTTGTTCAATACTCCTCAATCTCTAGAAGCAGACGTAGTCAGCATAATCATTATCAATAGTTCAGTTCCTAAATCATGCAGCAATCTATTTTCGGTAATTGGTGAATCAGTGTAAGCAAGTAAGAGTAATGTAACACAAACCCAAGAAACTTATACGTTCAAAACCTCAAAACTGAAAAAGTATTTTATAAAATCAAAAGTTGAAATATTAAAACCCTTAAAATCAAACCGGAGAGGGTATATTAGGGCAATTAATCCTGAAGTTGATATTTTCATTCTTCGTTAAGTCTTTAGCAAACCCTTTCACAACCATCTGCAACACCATGGAATCAAATAGTAAATGATTAATTAAGTGCACTTCTATTGCGTTAATGTTGTACAAATAAAGTAAACAGTAATGTATAGTGTCGTTGCTAATTGATAACAACTTTCGTTGCTATTGAAAAACAATTAGCATTGAACAATATTATTGCTAATTGATCATAATTATCCATAACAAAACCAACGACAACGAATAATTTTGTTGCAAATTAATATATGATTGGTTTATTTTGTACATTTAGCAACGAACATCGTTACCAAAAAGTATACTATTAGCAACGAAAATTAGTTAAGGCAACAATTTCTATATTGTTTAGCAACGACAAACATCGTTGGCAAATGTGTATCAAACGCAACGAATTTCATCTTCGTTGGCAAAAAAAAGTTTCTTTTTGTTGCTAATTAGGCAGATTTTGCAACGAAAGTTGGTTTTCAGTAATAATTTTTTAATAATTTTACTACAAAATATTTCGTTGCTAAATGATCTATACTTTTACACGAAAACAAACTTTCGTTGCGAAATATCTCACTTTCTGCAACGAACAAAATAATTTCGTTGCTAGATAATTAGCAACGCTCATTGCGCAACGGATGGTCCAATGACTGAAAAATCGTTACAAATGGGCTTTGGCAATGAAATTTCGCACCTTTAGCAACGAAAATCGTTTGTTACAGAATCGCCATTTTTTTGTAGTGACTTAACCTGACAGAAAGGGATGATGATGACAGAAAGAAGAAGGCAGTTGCATTTAAAGCAGAAAGTAGCTCAAGTGGCGACTCTGACTCTGATGGTGAGTCAGTAACAGAGGAAGATATTGCCATGCTATCCAGAAAATTCAACAAATTCTTTAAGGATAGAAGGTTTAAGGGAAGAAGATCAGGATACAAGAAAGATCACAAGCCTAAGGAAATATCAACTTGCTATGAATGTGGAAAGCCAGGACATTATAGATTTGATTGTCCTCAGTTGAAGAAGAAGGACAAAGAAAAGAAGTACACTCCAAACAAGTACAAGAAGAAAGAAGCTAAAGTAATGAAAGCTACCTGAAGTAACTTTAAAAACTCAAATGAAGAAAAATCCAATGGTGAGGAGCATGCACACCTCTGTCTCATTGCTAATGCAAATAGTGACTCAGGAAATGTTTAGAGTTCAGAATGTAACTTTGACTATGAGGTAATTCCTAACTTAGCTTAATTTAATAAGTTAGAAATGTATGAATCATATGTTTGATCAGATAAGAGAATTTAGAAAGATTAAAAAGGCAAACATAAATGATAATGCTAAGTTAGTACAAGAATTAGAGAGCTTGAAAACTGAAAATGAAAACATTAACATGAAACTGAAAGAGTTATAAGAAAAAGAAGAAAAAGCTAATCAAGTGTTATCTGGGTTAAATGTTCAAAAGGATACACGAGGATTTGGCTTTAATAAAGATTCTACAAATAGATCTAAGGAAACAATTTTCATGCCTACTTCTAATTGCACTGATCAGAATTATCACTTAATTGTCAGTTGCATGCCTCCTAGTTATGAAAATGTTAAATTGCTTAAGAAAAGTTTACATAATACTAATAATTATTAGAAGAAATTATCTGATGTTAAAATCACGAGAAAGAAAATGTTTGATGAAAAGAAACTAGAGACTATGCCTAAACTAGACAATAAAAGTGAAGAGAGTTAGTTCACAAAAACTTCTCATGACTCAAACAAAAGTAGCGAGTCAAGTGTAAATATGACTCACAAACCTAACTCATCTAGCTCAAAAGAGTCATTCGAGTTAAGTCAGGGAACTGATTCAGAACAAAGACTTGAGATAGTCAGGATGACTAAGTCCTCTAGAAGAAAGAAGATGACATATGATAAAAAGAAGAAAAAACCTCACAAACAATCCAAACCAACATGCTATTATTGTGCTAGACATGGTCATACTAGTTATAGTTGTTAGTTTAAAAGAGGATTTGGAAAGAGTATGAAGGTTAGACAAGTTTGGATACATGTTAGTTTGTGTAATATTAATACCCCAGAACCCAAAGTGATTTAGGTACCGGTTTCCAAAACCTAATTAACTCCTGGAGGTCTACTTGGGAACAGAGTCAACAGAACAAAAGTATAGTACATAGATAATGGATATTCCAAGCACATGATATGAGACATATCTCAGTTTAATGAGATCAAAATGAAGAATGGTGGATCAATTACTTTTAGGAACAATCATAAAGGAAAAATAATTGGATTTGGATCAATTAAAAATGCTCACATTACAATTAACAATGTATCTTTGGTCGAGGGACTGAAGCACAACTTGTTAAGTGTTTCTCAACTTTACAAATCTAGTTTTGATGTGTTATTCTCCATTGGTTGCTGCAAAATCTCAAACACATCTAAGGTAAAACTCATTGCTAATAGGCAAGAAAATGTTTATTTGATTGATATGTTCAACATGAAGTCACAGAATGTTAAATGCCTAGTAACAGTGAATTCTATGGATAATAGTTGGTTGTGGCATAGAAAACTTAGACACACTTGTATGGACACCATTTCAAAATTGCAAAGGAATGAATCAGTTTATGGTCTTCCTAAATTATCCTACAAGTATGATCAAGTTTGTGGAGTATGTGTATTTGGAAAACAAGTTAGAAGCTCTTTTAAGTCTAAAAACATTGTCTCCACCTCTAGGCCACTAGAACTGCTATACATGGATCTCTTTGGTTCAATGCGTACTGCTAACATTGGAGGAAGAAGTTATACCTTAGTCATTGTAGATGATTATTCAAGGTTTACTTAGACATTCTTTCTTAAGTACAAGAACGATACTACTTATGTGTTCATCAAGTTTTGTAGACAGGTTTAAAATAAAAAAAGTGAGTCAATCAAAGCCATTCAAAAGTGATCATAGAGGAGAATTTGAAGAAGGAGGATGGGAAGCTTATTGTGACAATAATGGTACATCACTTTACTTCTCAGCCTCTAGAACACCACAATAGAACGGTGTTGTAGAAAAAAAGAATAAAAGCTTAATAGAGGTTGGAAGAACCATACTTGCAGAATATAAGTTGCCAAAGCACTTTTGGGCAGAGGCAGTCAACACAACATGCCACGTGATCAATAGAATTTCCATAAGAAAGATCTTAAACAAGATTCCATATGAACTTTGGAAAGGCAAAAAATCTAATGTAAGTTACTTTCATGTATTTGGAAGTGCTATATATTGAATAATAATAAAGAAAAATTGGGTAAATTTGACTCTAAGTCAAACGAAGGTATATTCGTAAGTTCTTCTCTTCATTGTAAAGCCTATAGAGTATATAATAAGTCTACATTGAAAGTTGAAGAAACTGTGGATGTGAAATTTGATGAATCAAACCCCAAATTGCTGGGAGAGGTATTTGTTGCTAATGATGCAAGAAAGAAAGAGAATATCCAAGAATTAAAAACAAAAGAAAACGAAAAAGAGTTAGAAGATATGGTTCGAAACAGAGTGACTCAACCTGTTAAGGCAGAGAATGAAGAATATGATGACTCAAATGTTGAGGTTATGGAGAATCCACAAAATCAAGCAAGAGAGCCAAGAATTCTAAGAGATCATCCAGCAGAACAAATCATAGGTGACCCAACAACACCTATTATGATGAGAGGAACAATCAACTTAGTTAAAAACTTAGCATTCACATCCCAAGTTGAACTTAAGTCATTGGATGAGGCTGAATCAGATGAAAATTGGATCATTGCTATGCAAGAAGAGCTGAATCAATTCAAAAGAAGCAAGGTATGACATTTTGTACTTGTAACGATAGTGTATAGTCTTATCCTTCTAATTAGGATTTTAAATATTTATCTAATAAAATGAAGTTTTATGGATATTATTATGTGTTATGTGATTGAGCATAGGTGGTGTTGTTTGAAATAAGAAAATAAAATTTTTCCGAGAAATAACGCAAAAACACTATTTACGCAGAAAATATTTTTTTGTTTTTTTTGACTTTTCGCATTACGTCATAGCGTTTATACGAGGGATAAAGACGTAATCCCTAGTTAAAAGTACGAAACGTAAAAGTTAATATTTTTGGCTAATCGGATGAGTTAGGAAAGCTAACTAAAAATCAAACCAATTGGCAAGACCAAGTGCTATCTAATTAGGGAAGTCCAAAGAAAGAAATGTAGGAGCCCAAATGAAATATTAATTAGGAGTCCAATAGAAGAAGTTAGGAAGCCCAAGCATAAGTTAATTAAGGCCCTAATGTTAACTAATTAAATGGAGGCCCACAGTGAAGCCCAAAGCAAGTCCAAAGCAAGCCCAAACATAAAAGGTCAAAGTTTGGTCAATGTGTGAGATTAATTAAGATGAAACAAAAGCCAAAAGGGGAAATGGGAGAGGGAGTATCCGACCAAGTGGGGAGGGGGAACCTAAGGGGGGCCAAACTTTCCAATAATGGAAAGTATTGAGCTCTCGCAAGCAACCTTAAATGCCCTACCACCTTCCCATCTAATCCCAAGCTTAAAGTTTTATTTTTCATCATTTTGTCCAACCTTTAACCCTTGGTTAACTTGATTGGTTAGTTGATTAAGTTAACTGGGGGGATGGGTAGTAAGCTTTGTAGAAATGAGGGTTCGCTTAATTGAAACCCTAACATAAGTGACCAATTTGTAAAGCAAGCAAAAACTATTCTATATATACTCACATCCATCTTTATTTCTAACCCTTGTTGTGACACCCCCAAATTCAGGTACCAATACCTCGAATCTGGTGCTCACGATAAAATACATCCATACACCTCTAAACAACATAAATCAACTAATGCGGAATAAATAAACATATGTTGTTCATTATAAAAGGTTTACTACGGTCCCAAGGTCTATAACCTTAAATAGGATACATCGCAGAATACAATAATATTACAAAATGATTCCACGATTACATAACGAGACAGTACATATAACTACTCCGTAAGCTTTCCTTTGCCTTTGTCCGCTTTGGAACTTCCCGACTTAACTGCAATAGGTTCATGATATAGCAAGAGTGAGCAACTACTTTGCTCAATAAGTTTAAAATGAATAAGGAAGATATATCATGAATGAATTAGAATAATAATCGCATGATTCAACAATTTAAGACATTGAAGAAATAGCTAACAATATAATCAAGGTTCAAAAGAAATAATGAATATTGATTATTTACTGCTGAGTGGTCCGATAAACCATGAACTATTTGGCCAAAGGATCAGTTATTCAACTAACCCTTTTAAACGCTTGGCCCGTCAGTAGTACTCGAGGGGATCAGCCTCTAATACCCTATGTATATGCATAACATTTAGCTCTGACTGCATCGAATAATTGACACATTAAAATCCCCTACATAAGGGTTGCTCTCTCAGTCCAAGAATCCGCACCAACAATCGGTTTGGATAACTTTTAAAATAATAACCTGTATATGTCTAGCCGAAACAAATGGCGTAGACTATTTCCTTAGACAGTTCATGAATGAAGAACTTAAACATTTCACAATCCAACAACAGATAATGAGTTCAAATGCATAAACTGCGAATATCAATAATTATCTTTGAGGTGGAATAATTGACAATAATTAATCCACTAATATGACTTAAAGGTAATAACTCCATTTGAGTTATGAAACTTGCGACAATATACAACCTGTGTAAACGATAGGAAACCTGCTCAATGTAATTTGAGTAAGGTTAGGGAAACTTGCATAATATACACCTGTTTGCACGGAATAAAAAGAATAGTGCATAAGGTTTAGAAACTTGCCCAACACAAGGGTTAGACAAGGGTTAGGGAACTTTCCTGAAGCGCTGCTACAATAATACAACACACGCTCCTTAATATCCTACACAATTAAGTACATATTTACATAACAATTAGTCACATTCCAAATAGTGGTTCAAAACGGACGCTGCATCATTAAAACACATTGATTTCCCTACGACTACCCAAGCCTAAATTGCAATTAGATTATTCAGTTTCTGCCTTAAGATAATACCAATCTGATTGACATTTGGGAAATAATTAAGCATTTAGGGCTTAACAAAATATGCTTAGTTAACCTGTCTAATCATTTAATACAAGGAAGGATATAAGTGTTGGACCCATTTGAAAAGGATTCATTAGGTCTTACCCGACCCGATCCGGTTTGACAGACTCGACCCAGGCCGGACACGGCACTGGCGCCGCAGCGCCAAGCCTTAGCACTGGGCCTCACGCTGCAGCGTGAGCCCCGTGTTTTCTTCATGACCGGGCTTCGCGCTGCGGCGTGAGCCCTATAACTTGGATCTCACGCTGCAGCGTGAGCTCCGGTCTATTCCCATCTTTGCCCCTCGCTGCAGCGTGAGTTACAGGGCTTATGAGTGGCACTGCGGCGCGACTCTCCAGAAGCCGGATTCTGGGTTTCTTCCCAGTTCGCGACTCCGACCTCCGACCATTCCAACCTCCATAACTCCTTCAATACTCAAGCAAATTGGTCCATTTCTGACTCTATGGACTCCTAACTCATAGGGCTACAACATATCAAAAATGCAAAGCTATCCATTAACATTAACATGGTCAAATCCTAAGCCAAAGTGTAAAGTTCATACTCTGTTCTTCATGTTCTTGACATGTTTTACAAAAATCATTACTACGAACTTGTTTTAACTCCTTTTTACTCCATTCTAACTGGGTTAGCTTCATAACCCATGGAACTACAACACCATAGCAACAAATAAAATTAACAAACACAAAATCATAGCTCTACAGTCCTCTAAAAAGTCCGAATGTCCAAGTTCATGTCCAAAGTCCATTGTTCTTGCTCCATTAAGCCAAGGTAAGGATTTCTTGCATTTTTGTTCCACTTTGATGTTATTAATGGCTTACATAGTCTCTTAACAACATTTAAAAACAATCACAACAAACAAAAATACCAAGAATCGCCAAAAATCTGACCCACAAGCTTAAGATCTTAAAACTAAGAAAAACTTGAAAAACTTGGCAAGAAATCTAATGGAAAGGATTTAGTTGATTGTTTACCTCTGTAAATCCTTCCTAGATGTTAAGAAGCTGGGCTAGGCTTTGTTTTGGGGGTTCTCCTTGCTTGGTTCCTCCACCTGTGCCTTCTTCTTCTTCCTCCTTTCTTTTCCGGCGAGTTCTTCCTTTTTCGGCAACTTTTCCGGCGACTTCTTTGTCTTCTTTCTTTGCAGCTCTCTCTCTCTTTCTCTCTCTCTCTATTAGCTGATGGGAATGGGAGGAGTGTGGAATGCAAGAGAGAAGGAATGTTTGAATGATTTAGGAGAAGTGGAGTGAATTTGGGAGAAGTGGAAGAAAAATTAAAATGGGGTTGGTTGCTCAAGGAGCTTGCCCGCAACCTCCCTCCTTGCTCAATTCTAATTGGTCTAAAATGAGGGATTGATTCCCTCTTGGAGTAACAAACCAAAATAAATACCCGAAAACACCAAAAATATATCCGAAAATTCCCACTTTTGTACCAAAACTGGTAAATAACTCTACCCAAAATTAAAATGGGTATTACCATAAATATTGGGATGGGTAAAAATAATTATTATGGGATTTGTCCAAATATTCGGAACACCCATTTAATACATTTCGGATACGGATAAAATCACGTATCCGCTTAAATAAAATTTCCGACACTTGGAAAAATTATTCGTACACATACACGTATTTATGAAATTTATTAACATCGAAAAAAACACAAAAATATCTGGCATGAATAGTGTCTCGGGAGACGTGCCTCGTGAATAGTGATTTAGCGACGCTACGCGAAATCAATTATTCACTTAAACAAAACTATAACACATAAAATTTCATACATTCACATAATCTAGATTGTCACACAACCTTTAAATACGTAACATAAATATAATATTACTAAAATATAAAATATTCATTAATATTCAAAAATTCGAATTACAAGGAAATTTCAGAATCCTCGGTCGTTACACTTGTTCATATGCTGCTAAGTAAAAAAGCTAAAAGCTAAAGAGTAAAAGAGAAATAGCTGCATAGAGAGAGAGAGGGTCAGATATTGCAAGAGGAAAGAATAGGAAAAACAAGTCAAGTAGCTAAAGAAGAAAGAACCAAGAAGGTATCATATGAACCCTAACCCTAGAAATTAAACTTTTGAGCTTTATATATATTATGCTTATTTGGTTATGCTTGTTGTGGTTTTGATGATGATCATGAAGGATCCGAAGGAATAATGGGAGTTGTCATTTATACTCCAAAATTAACCTTACTATTACTCTACTAACACCAAAAATCAATATAGTGACAAGTAAGGATCGATCCCACAGAGAGTGAATTTATCTTTATTTATTTTATTGTTTTCTAAATCAAAATACTACTAAATATAAATTGGGGGGTTTTGAATTGAATTTATTAACTAAAGTGACAGAAAATATTTAATAAGAATAATCAATGAGTTAAAGACTTCAGTTCTTCAGTTCAGTATCGCCTTTTCACAATAATGAAATAATCAAGTATAACAATATTTATCCTTCAATAATTAATAACCTTAGATAACCGCAATCGCTAATTATCCGAAATTCTCCATAGGTTTTAAATCTAATGTGACAATCACCCCCGTTAGATCCTAACTATCATACAAACTAGAACTATCAGTCTAGATTTAATATAACAAAAACATTAAGAATTAAGGAATTAGGTTATTCCAAGCAACAATCACACAATCAAGGATTATTTAACTTGTCTTCTTATAATCATAGTAATACTCAAAAGCTTGTCCACAATCATGCATCACTAATTGCTACTTATGATCAGATATAATATCGTTTACTTAATACTATATCTTAATCTAGCAGATATCATCAGTTAACTAATTTAATCCTACATAAACCAAATCAGTTAAACCAAATAGTATTTAATCAGTTAAAACAAATTATCAAGAATGAATTCCACGTAAGAAAGAATAAATAATGAATACTCAATTAATCCATTAATTATAAATAAGGTTCAACATCCCTTAGAACTGAAAATAAAGAACATAGCTTGACATGTCTTCAGTCTTGCCTCCAACTAGGATTACAATTGTAAAAGAAGAAGTATCCTTAAAACCTGACTAGGAGCATCTATTTATACTCATAGAATAAAGTCCTAAAGCCATAAGAAACAACAATCCAAATCCTAGTAAAATTCTACCAAAAATCGCAAGCCTTTTAAAATTTTGCTACTCAACCTGGTGTTGTCGCGCCAGGATTTGTCTAGGAACGGCACTGTCGCGCCAACACACCAGAGAAATTCTGAAATACTTGCTTGGTGCTGCTGCACCACACTTGCACTACACACCAGCATTGTCGCGCTGTACCTCCAGCCTGTAATAATTTTAACCTTTTTCTTTTTTTCAACTCCAAGTCTTCCTAAAATCAATAAACACCTTAATAAGCTCATATACACTTAAAACATGTAATAAAACTAGATATAAAGGAATCAATATCATAAAATATTTTGTACTTATCAAATTCCCTCACACTTAGCTTTTACACGTCCTCATGCAAACCAAACAAAGGTCATATTGAAATCAACTGAATTCTATTCAACCAAACTCTCAAAGGTTTTAAATCAATTTTCATCCATGAATTTTGACACTAATCAACAGAAATTTGATCAACACTTCATCAATCAATTCATAATAATAACCTCGTCATTCCCTACTGAACATCTCTAATCAAACTGGAATCACACAAATATCTCTCCTATGATTAACATAAATACTCAACTTAGTTCATATGGAATAACAATTGTGCACACTGATTCAAAACTAAGAACATGTTTTTCCTACCATTTTTTTTCTCAAAAGGACCTTCACATTCAAATTCTTATAGGTGAGTACATTTTATGCTCCATCTCACACTATACACGTTCTTTTCTCTTGCAAGTGAGTGCGTTTTACGCTCTATCTCACTTATCTACGTGTATTTATGGGAGAGTGCATTTTATACTCTGTCTCAACCCACCACATGATTCTGCACTTTTGATCTTTCATTGCTCATTTTTTTTTCAACTTTCTCATCAATTTTACAATTTGTTTTTCATATGGTCATGCAAACACAATAAGTAGCTTAACAATTCTAAATCATGAAATCAGTACACATAGTCAGACCCACAAATAACTTAGCTAAGCAAACATGTATCCTATATTCAAGAACTCATGTAACACAAATTCAATCCAAATCAGTCAATTATGGGTTCTGACTCAATTATCATCATTTATCAATTAATTAAGCATCAAACAAATTCTACCAATTAGCATCAATTTCCATTCCATAGCCAAAACCTTTAAAAACTTAGCCAAATAAAACCAGTTTTGCTTTTTAAAGATTTTTTTTTTTAAACTTTTGAAGTAATTTTAAGGCAGTGAATAAGCTAAAAACAAAAAAACACAAAAAATAAACTAACAACCTAAACCCCTCTCCCACATTCAAACCATACATTGTCCCCAATGTAAGAAAATTATGCAAAAATGAAGCAACTAATTGATATGTAACTAAAATCAAAAAGTAAAAAATAAAAGGGATAGAAATTCAAATCTGAATCTTGGGTTGCCTCTTAAGCAGCGCATTTGTTTGATGTCATTTGCTCGACATCAATCCTCTCAAGCTACGTAATCGGATACTCATATTTCAAATGAACTGGTAATGGTCTCAAATCCAAGATAGGAGCCTGCACAATAGAAGGTAATAGCTTCTCATGAGTAGCAGGTAATTGAATGGAAAATACTGCTTATTTATCTGAGATTTTTGGTGAAGAGTGTAATGCAGCTATTGTCTCTTTCAGATCTGGACTCTGCTTAATTTCTTCTTCTTTTTCTAACTCCAAGTTGTCTATAAATTCCCCTTATTTGTTCGCTCAAAAATTTCCTCAACCTTGTGAACTGTTTCTAGTATCTCTTTCTCTTGCTCCCCATTGGTCATCTCTTCCTTAAATTTAGCACTCCTGCCTGTTTCACGATTGTCTGACTTGCTTTGGACTGAAAACACTGACTTTCCTTACTGCCATACCTCTTTACTATTTCTCAAGGTAATTGCACTTACATTCTCTCTTTGATTAACAACTGTTTGAGAAGGTAGCTTCCCTGAGCTTTGCGACTCCAATCTACTAACTGTGGTGGCAAGTTGACTTTTAATTCTCCAGATCATGTATGGAAGCCCTTGTTTCTTGTTGGAACTGTTGTGTCTGGGTCATGAAAGCTTTGACCATGTCCTCAAGTGATGTTCCAGGACTAGCAGGTGCTCCTTGTCTAGGTTGGTACTGCTGTTGAGCTAGTTGAAGATCTATCTGCTCATTTGGAAAGACAGTCTACATTGGCGGCCTAATATCTCCATAGCTCAAGTTGGGATGATCTCTCCATCTTGGATTATAAGTGTTGGAATAAGGATCATATTACTGTTGATGTTGCCCCAAGAATGTCCACACAACATTAACTTGTTGAAAAGTTTCATCCTCTTGTAATATTGGACAAGCATCGGTAGAATGTCCTAACATTGAACAAATTCCACATACCTTTGCTACTTGCATATTCCCTGCAGCCATCTGATGAACCATAACAGTTAAAGTAGAAATTTGTTGCTCAATATTACTTACATTTACCTCATTTACCCTTTTTGGTGCATGATCATTCCTTATTCCATATTATTGCGAATTGGCTGCCATGTTTGCAATTAAGTTCTTTGTAGCCTCTAGAGTTTTATCAACCAATGCTCCTCCATTAGCTGCATCAATCATACTCCTATCCATTGGCAATAATCCCTCATAGAAGTATTGAATCAAGTGTTGATCATCAATTTGGCGAGGTGGACAGCTGGAACATAACTTCTTGAATCTTTCCCAATACTCATAAAGAGTTTCGCCATTGAATTATCGGATTCCACATATCTCCTTCCTAAGGTTGGCAACTCTTGAAGCAGGAAAATACTTCTCCAAGAACAGCCTTTGCATATCACTCAATGATTTAATCGATCCTGAAGGAAGATAGTAGTATAACCAATCCTTTGCCAACTTTACTAGTGAGAATGGAAAAACTCCAAGCTTTATTTGCTCCTCTGTTACTCCTTGTGGTTTTATGGTGGAACATACCATATGAAACTCCTTTAGATGTGTGTATAGATTTTCACCTGTAAGACCACGAAAAGTAGGCAAAAGGTGGATTAGTCCTGATTGCAATTCAAAAGAAGCATCTAAAATAAGATATTCAATACAAAATGCTGGTTGATCAAGATTAGGAGTAGCTAATTCTTTCAAAGTTATATTGTTGTTGACAACAGCCATCTTTTCTTCGTCTGAATCTGCAGTAGTGCGTTATCTCTGGATCAAATTTTAATTCATGAGAGTGAGAGGATCGAGTCCTAAACTAAAAATAAAAATAAAAGAAAATAAAGAACAAAAATAAAAGAAAACAAAGAATATATAAAAACAAATCACATTCCCCGGCAACGACGTCAAAATTTGGGAGCTATCGTTTACACTCCAAAATTAAACGTTACTACTACTCTATTAACACCAAAAATTAGTATAGTGACAAGTAAGGATCGATCCTATAGAGAGTGAATTTATCTTTGTTTATTCTATTATTTTCTAAATCAAAATACTACTAAATATAAATTGGGGGATTTTGAATTGAATTTACTAACTAAAGTGACAGAAAATATTTAATAAGAATAATCAATGAATTAAAGACTTCAGTTCAGTATCGTCTTTTCACAATAATGAAATAATCAAGTATAACAATATTTATCTTTCAATGAAATTAGTAACCCTAGATAACCGTAATCGCTAATTATCTGAAATTCCCCTTAGGTTTTAAATCTAATGTGACAATCGCCGCTATTAGACCCTAACTATCATATAACCTAGAACTATCAGTCTAGATTTAATATAACAACAACATTAAGAATTAAGGAATTAGGTTATTCCAAACAATAATCACATAATCAATGATTATTTAACTTATTTTCTGATAATCATAACAATACTCAAAAGCTTGTCCACAATCACGCATCACTAATTGCTACTTATGATCAGATATAATATTGTTGTAACGCCCTCAAATCATTATACTCACTATAGCTGATTTGATGCTCACTAACATGCTAAATCGTCAAGTTTTATGATGATTTCTTTATTTATAAGACCTTATCGAACTAAACTTCAGAATATCAACAATAACATGAACAGTTCATATTATTAATATCCTCATTTAGCCTAACAGTTTTATAAACAAAGTTCTCATCTTAATTCTCAAAGATCTTTCATTAATTTATACCAAGTCCTGGCATATACTACAGGGAGCTTAGTCCTTACTCGTACCTTTTTAATCCTTAAGATTTAGGTATTCTATCATTTATAAGCTTAATATGGTTCCAAGATTCACAGTACCAGCACTAGAGATAGTTCCCAGATCTGAAGGGGGCTTCCCAATAAAGATAAATCGATATTGGTGCGCAATTAGATGACCTAACCTTCATTTCTTAGTCAGAACTTTCAGTGTGCCAAATACCCTCACTTAGATACATAGTCTTATAAATATTATTTATGCTTTAACAATTCTACGTTTAATCAAAGTAGAGATATGACAAGAATGTGTGAGAAAACATGATAATATTAATATAATATTTGGTTACATACTTTGCTTGTTCGTATTACAAAAAGTCATCAAGACTATAACAAAAAGCACAAGCAATCAGTAAAGCATATAAACTAGTCTGCGCATTTTTTCTTTCCTTTCTTCGTAGAGCCGGAACTCTCAGGTTTGTCTGCAATTAAGGTTTTATTAGCAAGAATGAGCATACAAAAGCTCAACAAGTCTAAACGCATATCATATAGTTGAATTCACACCAATAAGGATTTAACGAGTCATAGCTTTAACAAAAGATATTACAATTGTTTTAACATAGTAAGACTGAGTGGTAATTAAACCAAGAACCGTTCGTCCGTCTTTCGACGTAGAACTATACCATGGATATCAGGTAGAGGATCAATCTAACGACATCCTATGTTATGCATAACATACGCTACACTGACTAATCATGACAGTGTTTTAACAAAACATGTTCATCTCAGTTTACTTTGCATATAGAGGTCGCTCCAAGACAACTTGGTTTGACTAAAGAATTATAACAATTCAATACTTCACGAATAAACGTTCATTTTGCAAGTTATGCCGAAACGAATAGCAATAACTCTCATATCAAAGATTTATAACACGTTGTTGCACAAAGTACATAAATCAAATAGAAAGCTTGTAAATGAAAGCTTAGGTAGAAGACTTGCCTCGTATATCTTTTACAGATAAATATAACGGTCTAAACGTTCGTCGTAAATTCTACACGATTATAAGTTCATGTAGAGTAATTAAGCGTTTAACGATTAAATCTTTTAAGCTTTATTTCGGGTATTATACCCGCTTATAAATAAAACTCCTTCTACTATACATCAAATAATTTTAGCATTATAATTGCATATAAAATGAATATTCAACAACTATATTTAAAATAAATCGGGCATTATAACTATTTATAAAATGAATATTCGGCTATTATATTTGAAATAATTTTAGCATTATAACTGCTTATAAAATGAATATTCTTATTAAATACTTGAAGAAAATCGGACATAGTAACTGCTTATAAAAGTATATTTTTAACTTTCTAAGAGAAATAAATTGGACATTATAACTACTTGTAAATAGAACTTTTGTACTATATAAATAAAATAATTTGGACATTACAACTGCTTGTAAAAGTATATTTTTACTAATACATACATAAAAATGAAAATTATAACTACGAGAGTATACCTCTTGTAGTTGCTAGCTTTACTTCCAATCGTGTAACGCTTCGATGCTTAGAAAATAATTTTTATCTCACAATATCTCTCAGAATATAAATATAGAGTGTTTTTTTGCTCTTGAACTGCTCTTGAAAATAGTAAGGAATGAATGAACTTAGCTTGCTATTTATAGGAAAACATAGTTTCGCTAATTGCACGTTAGAGGCTCGGCTTATTACACTTTGGTACCTAGGTTAATTACACTTTAGTACCTAGCAAATTCGTAGAATATTCTTCTAAGCTCCTCACTGAAAATATCTTCCAAGCTCGATAATGCAGCTTGCAATTGAACCTATCTTCTAAGCTCCTCAATGAAAATATCTTCCAAGCTCGACAGTGCAGCTTGCAATCTAAGCTCCTTAATGAAAATATCTTCCAAGCTCGACAATGCAGCTTGCAATTGAACCTATCTTCTAAGCTCCTTAATGAAAATATCTTCCAAGCTCGACAGTGCAGCTTGCAATTGAGCCTATCTTCTAAGCTCCTCAATGAAAATATCTTCTAAGCTCGACAATGCAGCTTGTCACCGTAAGCACGACAAATCACTTTGTCATTCCCAAGCACGACACAACAACTTGTCAAAAATAATTTGTCGGAATGCTTCTTGGTGAAATCGTGGAAAGCACGACAAATCATTTTGTCAATGTAAGCACGACTAAGCAGCTTGACCAAAATTTTTTATTTGACCTAATTCATCGTTTACACTATAAAATCACAAAACACCTTCTTCGAAATATCATTTCAATCTTTATTAAGCACATATGTTACAAAATTCGAATCTCATTAGAGCTTAAGGTTTTAAACTTCTCGATACCTAGTTTTAGGTCACTACATTAGCCTCTAACTATATACGATCGTATTTATAAGCCTCATAAATATTCAAGGTATTATAATCGTTTACTTAATACTATATCTTAATCTAGTAGATATCATCAGTTAACTAATTTAATCCTGCAGAAACCAAATCAGTTAAACCAAATAATATTCAATCAATGAAAATAGATTATCAAGAATGAATTTCATGTAAGAAGGAATAAATAATGAATACTCAGTTAATCCATTAATTATAAATAAGGTTCAACATCCCTTAGAACGGAAAATATAGAACTTAGCTTGACATGTCTTCAATCTTGCCTCCAACTAGGATTACAATTATAGAAGAAAAAGTATCCTTAAAACCTGATTAGGAAACTCTATTTATACTGCTAGAACAAAGTCCTAAAGCCATAAGAAACAACAATCCAAATCGTAGTAAAATTCTTCCAAAAAATCGTAAGCTTTTTAAAATTTTACTACCCGAACTAGTGCTGTCGCGCCAGGATTTGAACTAGGAACGACACTGCTGCACTAACACACTAGAGAAATTTTGAAATCCTTGCCTGGCGTTGCCGCGCCAAACTTGCACTACACACCGGCGCTGCCGCGCCGCACCTCCAACCAGCAAAAATTTTAACCTTTTTCTTCTTTTTAACTCCAATTCTTTCTGAAATCAATAAACACCCTAATAAACTCATATACACTTAAAACATGTAATAAAACTAGATATAAAGGAATCAATATCATTGAATATTTTGCACTTATCAAATCAGGTGGTTGTTATGGTGGTTTTATATTTAAATCACTTGTAATTTGTATGAAAAGTGAAAGAAAAACTAAAGTAAAGAACCTAACCAAGAAGAGTGAAAAACTTATTTATTTATAGTTTTTCGGACTAGTATAACTTGTCATGTATAAGTCATTTTTAAGTTCTGGAAAGACGGATTCGTGCTCTTATGAGTTACGAAGATAACCAAAATAGAATGAAGTGAAAATCTATTAAAACAGATTTATGGTGATTTTCTAGTAAAACATGTTAAAACTAAAAACCTAGATCATGAGTGACTTTTGAGCCATTATTTTGGCTAGTTAATGCTTCTAAAAAATTTATTTTTTTGAGGTTTCGTCAGTATGTTGAATTAGTGAATCGTAGGCTTAAGAACAGACTCATTCTGACTTCGGACGAACGAGTTATGAAGCGTCAAAGTATGGGCATTGAAATTGATCAAAAGTTGGATTGCATGTGTAGGCTGGAAGTTGGCTCGACAGGGGGGCAGTGTTGCAGCGCTAGACTCACAGTGAGTCAGCGACAAAGCGTTGGGCATAGCGCCACAACACTGTGCAACAAATGTGTGCAGGGTGCACACAATTATGCTTGCTACTAGGCGCTGATTGGCGTGCACTGTTCGGGCACTGGGCAGGGCTGGTTGGTTGGCTAGTTAGTTGGGTGCACGGGTGTACGTGCAGCATTGGCTCGACATTCATGCGTAAACGTGCTGTCTTCCAAACACCGCAACGCCATGCGATGTTCTTGAAGTTTTGTTTCATTGTTCTAATTCGAGCATTGTATCATATGATGTAAAATAAACGTAAACCAATGTGTAAAGTCCTTGCGTGACTAATTGGTATGTCGATGTTAAATAAATTGTGTAGGACATTTGAAGAGCGATTATAGTAATTTGTAAAGAACGCTTCAGACAAGTTTTCTAACTTTATTCGAATATTGTATTGAAAGCAAGTTTTTAACTTCCACAAGTTTATTGTATTGTGCAAGTTTATTGAGCTATAAATTGTGCTGTATGCCAATTTTTCTGCACTTATGTGCTATTGATATGAAATGTTCTGTTATTGAACTGTTTAAGAAGTATGTTAATGCTATTTACTTTAGCTAGACAAATGTTAAGATGTTATATTGAATTCTATATATTCATTGATGCTATCCAAACCAAATTGAATTGGTGCAGACTTCGATGTAAGTCTAAGATGAACAACCTTATTATTGGGGCATTTTTAGTCAGAAATTCTTGAAAGGCCGCGAGGTGCCTAAAGAAACGCATATAGTCGTTTAAGAATGTAATGTTGTGCACAATATATAGTACAATAGGCTGATCCCCTAACGTACTCAAAGTATCTCAGTTTACAGTGATAATACTGTTTAACCTTTATGAAAAGAAAAGTTCTCGGTCTTATAACCTCTTAGCATGAATGCACAGATATTTAAAGTAAAGGAAATTATTATTCCTATTTATTCGAATTGCTTCACAATTATTATTCAATTGTTGAAGATTTTTTAGAAAGATGATTTTATTCACGATGTTGATATACATTCAGCTGTTTATACTTGCTGAGAAATTGTTGCTCACTTTTGCTTTAAATTAAATATTTTCAGCTAAGCCCGAGCGGGCTGAAGGTTCCAGAAAAGATAAAGGAAAAGTAATCGAGTAGAGGATTGTCTATATCCGTTTGTATATTATGAATGATGTACTATTAAGAATGGTGTAATATTCATTAGTATTATGTTTTGAAGATGTAAAGGTATTAGAACCTGAGATTAGACGGTGACATATTGTAATAATATAGTAATTACATTTATGTCTTTAAGATTAATTAGATGGATGTGTGTGATTGAGTAGTACCGTGTAATACTATATCCAGGGTTTGAAGGTACCCGGATGTGAGGTCGTCACAGTACCCAGACCAAAAGATCAAACAACAATAAGTACTAAATAGGTATACAGAAACAAACTTGATGAGGAAGGTAATGTGGTTAAAAATAAAGCAAGACTTGTTGTTAAAGGATATTGCCAAAAGGAAAGTATTGATTTTGATGAATCATTTGTACCTGTAGCTAGATTAGAGGCAGTTAGAATGTTACTTGCTCAATGAACTTTAAATTGTATCAAATGGATGTCAAATGTGCTTTTCTAAATGAGATTTTAACTGAAGAAGTTTATTTAAAACAACCACTTGGGTTTGAATGTCCTAAAAATCCTAATCATATTTTTAAACTATCTAAGGCACTGTATGGGTTGAAACATGTACCTAGAGTTTGGTATGATACTGATGAGTGAGTTTTATACCTATGAATTGAGTACGTTTGACTTGATAATTTGTGAGTTCTTAAGTAGTTTAAGTTAGTATTAGGTATTTATAGTGTTTTTATGTTATTTTGTAGGAAAAAGGTAGGAAATGCAATTCAGACATCTTTTGGAGTATAATATGCAAACAAATGCGAGAAGAGAAGATTGAACGGTTTTCAATGCCAAGTTGGATACACGTTCATGGCTTGGGATTTAAATTTTATTATATATCTCGTCGAGAGTTTCGATTTGATAGGTGACACACTCCATAACTCCTCCCAGATCAAAAGTTATGACCTTTTTACCAACAAACGTTAAACCTCAAAGTTTGGAGTTGTCATTTACATAGCAGCCACTTTAACCTCAATTTTGATCTTGATCTAACCTGAATCTCTCAATGCTCAAAGAATGAAAGTTGTAGAGCTACTTCTTAGCTTTTCGGAACATCTTGAATCGTCTCAATCGGAGTTCGGACGTGAAAGTTATGGTCATTTTACCAACAGACATCCGAGCAGAATTGTAACGGGCGCAGCCGCGCCCGTTTCAAGTGTATTTTGGGCGCGGCCGCGCTGGTGTTCAGAATGAAAAACATGATTTCTAGCACTTGGGCGCGACAACGCTGCTTTCTAGGCCAAATATGGGCGTGGCCGCGCTGGGTCGGGTTGTTGATCCAAATTGAATGAAACAAGGATTGTAACTTCTAATTGGTTTAGGACTTTAACTATAACCTATAAATATATGATGTGAGGTATAGAATAAGGGGGGATCTTACTTTTGCTAACCCTAGAATTGAAGAAGGATTGGAGGCTTGAAGCAAGAGATCATCACGAAGGAAAATTAATATAGGAGGCTAAGGAGGTTATCAAGGATTGCTTTAAAAGAGTTTTTCCTTTCTTCTTTTATCTTTTTATTTTTAAATTCTTGGATGATGGTTTACTTGTGGATTATGGATTTTAATTCAATTATGAACTAATTTCTTTTTAAGATTACAATGGAACTTATTGCGCTTTTGTAAGGTTCGAGAAATTTTAAACATTTAAATATGTAAATTTTAGGAATAATTTTTTTTTATTATGATCATTAATATTATTACTATATATATACTTAGTATGAATAAAATTAGTTTGTCAATTTAAATATTTTAAGTTGACTAAGAATTGTAAAGGATGAACAGTGAATAGTTAATCAAAACCGTAATGATAATTATCAATGGGGAATTGAATATTAATTATACAATTAGTATAATTATATTTAAATTTATGTGTATGCGTATTATGTGATAAATTTGTTTAGCCATATGTGAGGTATGTTTAAATAAAACAACGAGGAAGCTCATAACCTAAGATAATATATATTGAAAAATAGAGGACTGATTAAATTTTTAGAAAAACCTATATGGTTTGATATTTGAAAGAATGTAAAGAGAATTAAACATGAACGAGAAAAAGATTATTAAGGGATTAAGAATATGGCAAACCATGTACAAGCCTAATATATATGAAAATCAAGATCAAACTATGTTATGTGAGATTTTATTGCATAAGTGGGTATTAACTATGCAATATGTGATTTTGGTGTATAATGAATATATTAGTATTATATATTTATTATATGTAAGTGAATGGTAGGAGTAATTTATAAAAAAGAAATGAGATGAGTAAAATTAAAATAACTGATTATATTAAGTTATTGGTGGCATTAAATATACTTAATGTATAACCATCATTTTATTGAAGAAATCATATATTACATTATTGAGTGCATTGTATGCATGTGTTTTAATGTAATAGATATATTATTATATTTATTATAGTTAAATTATTGAAAACAATTTCTAGAAGGGAAAAGAAAATAGTTTAAGTACGCAAGAATTTTTGTATGCTTTAAATAAAGGATATTAAAATAAATTCTAGCATTTGAATTATTTTAATAAAGAGAGAGTATTTGTTTTTTTAATAAATTGATATAAACAATTTATAATGTGAGAGAATTAATTTATTATTTATTTCCTACATGTGAGGTGAGTAAATGTATGAATACATGGATATTATGAATATTTATCAATGATGATAAATATGTTATAACTTATGTGAAATAAGTATGACATTTAATAAATATATATACTATATATATATATATATATTTATTTATTT
Organism: Aralia elata; assembly: GCA_034770075.1. NCBI lineage: Eukaryota > Viridiplantae > Streptophyta > Magnoliopsida > Apiales > Araliaceae > Aralia > Aralia elata. Next base: position 27,354,900 of record CM068382.1, on the reverse strand, counting down.
ATTTATTTATTTATTTATTTGTTTTATAAAAAGAATTAAAAAGAAAGCTTGTAACCTAATATTATATATTAGAAATGGTAATTAAATAACCTAAGAGTTATGGTATTAAAGAATTTAGTATTTAAAATATGTACTAATCTAAGAGATTAATTTTATTATCTCAATTTATTATTTATTTTAAATCTAATTAAAGAAAGCTTAATTGGGTTATAAAATTAAGTGTACATGGGTAATTAATTAAATTCCTAAATGAGTGGAATGAAAACTCTAATTAAATAATTAGGGTAAGATAAAATTTTTTGTAATAACTTATTTGATTAAATTAAGTTATTAAGGTTGGTAATTAAATTACTTAACAAAAATATTTAAAAGAATAATGGAGTTAATTATTTAATTAAGCAAATAATGCAATATAAGAAATTAATTTGGGCCAAAGAAGGAGGGAGTCTTCGGATTGATAAGAGGGAGTACTATAACATGTGTTAATTTTTTTCTTCTTTATTAAGTAACAAAAAGATAAGGAAGAGAGAGAGAAGATAAGAAATAGAAGAGAGAGAGGGAGAAGAAGAACTCCACGGTAAGAAGAAGGAAGAGGAGAGATATCCAAGCTGATGTACCCAAGTTCTTAACTTATTTTGGGAAGAAGAAGGAAGAAGAAAGAAAGCCAAAAAGGAAGGTATAAAATAAAAATATTTCAAGTTTTAGTAAAAGTTTATGTAGTTTAGTTACTTTTATTTTTGGTCCATGAAATCTTGTGATCTAGTTGGTGAAAACCTTATGAAAGGTTGAATCTTGATTTATGTTGTGATATGTGATTTTATGTTGGAAGTTTTTAGAGGAAAATGAAAAGCTAATGAGTTTTTTTTAGTTTGTTCCGAAAAAGGTTTAGTAGAAAGTGAGATCCATATGATTTATTTTGAGATCCATGTTTAGTATTTGCGATTTATTTGTTGGGAGTGCTAGATATATGAATCATGAGTAAAAGAACTTTGATTTGGTTCAAAAATGTTGCAAAATGAAAAAGTTCTGGGATTTGTACCAAAACACATCTTGGATGAAAAAAACAAAAAAAAATAGCTACTGATCAGCCACTTTGGGGCTCTTTTCTGGGAATTAGACAGATCCAAATTGGGTGTTTGATAAATGAAAACTATAGCTCAGGAAAATACGAATCCAACCCCTTTGACGGAACCTAAATCTGAGTTCTAGATTTCGTTCTATGAGCGTTTCCGTAAAAGACCCCAAAACTGTCCAAATCTGAAAAATACCAAAAATAATTACTGTTTAGTTTGGTCCAGGGGCAGTTTCGTCTACTTTTATTGCTCTAAAAATTCTGAAATTTTTTGGGATGATATTTTGATGAGTTAATTGAGTCCAGTAAAAAGTGGTGTTTTTTGAATGTGTAGAACTCAAGTTATAGATTTTAAAAGAAAGTGTGATTTTTAAAAATGTATCAAAATAACTTTTCGTGTACAACTCAGAAAAATATGAAATTTTTACAGGAGCTTGTATATAATAACAGGAACTAATCTTGTGAATTTGATAATTTTCTGACAAAAGAATAATGTATGAAAAATAGTGCAAGTTCTGACTATTTTGGACTATTTAAAAAAAGCAAACTGAATTGGAAAATTTCAGGAAGAATATATGTTCATGGGAATATCATATTCTGATATTTCCCAGAAAAAAAAATATTTTGGAGATGTTTTGGTATTTGTCATGGATTTTCTTGAGTTATGAATAAATGAGAATAATAATATAATTACTTAATTTCACCAACAAAATAATTATTTATTATTTAATAAATATTAAATAATAAAAAAGTACAAATGCTAACTAATTATTTTTAAGAAAGAATAATTAAAGATTTATGAATTGAAAAATTATTAATTAATTATTATTTAATTAATCTTAAATGATAATTAAGGACACATAAAATTATTAAACTAATTATTTATTATTTAATTAATACTAAATAATAAATAAGGATAATTAATTAATTAATTATTATTTAACTAATATTAAATAATAATTAAAGACAAATGAGATTAATAATTTGATTATTTATTATTTAATTAACATTAAATAATAAGTAAATGTATTTAGTTATTATTTACAATAACTAAAGGTAATTAATTAATTACTATTTAACTGTTGTTAAATGGTAATTAAATAAAGATAAAGTTAACAAAATAAAGTGATTTTAAATACCACATTAATTAAACAATTATAATTAATTGTTTAAGTGTTTAATACGTGTTTTACACTTAAGAAAAATAGTATTACTTAATTAAATCATTAACCTAAGGTCTATTAAATGTTCAATAGACTTAATATTAGTGTATTAAATTATAAGTATTATGTGATTAATTGATTTCTATTGAATAGAGTATAAATATTCAATTATACTCTATGCTAATTGATAAACCAACATTATCAATGCCTAGGTCAATCTATTTTTTTTAATTAAAGCTAGATAACTGTAGCTCGTCGAACAAGTAAGTTTCCTAACTCAATTTGAGTTGTTACTTTCAAAGCATGTTAGTGAATAATTATTGTTGATTATTCACATCCGTATTGATTATTTTTATTCGCACATAGTGCAATTGTATTCACGTTCTATTATCGAACTGATTATCATTATTAAAAGATCGATGCCACTTACTTCGACTAGATTAAGATTGATATTGTTTATTCGAAATCATAGAATTTCTCGATAGCTAATCCAAACCATATTGATATGGTAAGGACTCATGATATAAGACTGAGATGAACAACTTTTATAATAAGGGGAAACATTATTATTGGACATTCGACTCGTGCGCTATTTTTGAGTATTATGCACAATATAGGGTACAATGGGGCTGATCACCTCAGGTACTTGCAGAAGAGTATGATTAGTTTTAATAACTAACTTATATTCTTGTGGTAATTTAGTATTATTAACTGATATAACTTATAGTAGTTCTTGATCCATTTATGATCACTCAACATGAAATCTGGTTATATCCCATTATTGAATATTGTTGTAGTATTGTGAAATCATCTTATTGTTGACAATGACTTATTGATCAACTACTTCATAATCTTTAAAGTATTGTTGAAATTCTATCCCTATATATCCTTTATTGTTCGTTTTAACTTGCTGAGCAAACTTGTTGCTCACTCTTGCTTAATTAAAACATTTCAGCTAAACCTGAGATTGCCGAGGATTCCAAGAAGGACAAAGGCAAGGCGAAGGTGACCGAGTAGTTAGTTATTGAATGAATATTATATTATATATTGTACTTAGCCTTTTGTATAAATAGGCAGTTTATGATAAGGTTAGATCACCTGGGATAACGATGTACTTTTGTATTAAGGTATTTTTATTAGTTTAGTGAAATGAATGGTGTATTTCATATCAAATGAGTAGTTAGAATGAATGTGTATGTTGTATCGTGAACACCGAATCTGGGGTGCATGGGAATAACCCAGATTTGGGGGCGTCACAGCTTTTATTGATATGCTTCCTTGTTAGTTTTTGTTGATTATTATCAGATTTTCTATTATGATTTGTGATTAATTGTATGATCAACAATTACCGTGGTAATCTATATGAACTCGAGAGATGGATTATAGGTTTAGACCTGATCATAATAGCATTTGATTGTATTTTCTACATGGTGACATAACTCATAATTTGTGTCTAGGATAGAGATATACCTATACGCCACATGTAATCTGATAGGGAACCTGTGTTTTAAATCCTTTTAATTGTAATTCACATAGAGATATAGTGAATTAGTTAACTAGGGTGTTCATCTTAATTGTAACCTTTTGTAGATTTAAGTTGATTCGTTTATAATACATCGAGAGATGGTCATAAATATTGATGAGTTCTTGATTAACAATTCAGAATAATTTACATAACTTAATAGGAAGTGTATTAATTCAAGTGAAACATTAAAGGAAATTGTAATCTTAAGCCTTTTTATTCTGAATTCAATTCTTAGTATTTAGTGATTAGTTAGTTTAGTACTTTATTTTCAAAATTCAACAACTATTATCGAATTGTTTAAATAAAATTAATTTGATTAAGAGTTAGTACTTGGTAATTATTATTAAATAATTCTCTGTGGGTTCGGCACTCTCTTATCACTTTATTACTTGTGGACTGCGTATACTTGCGTATTTTGCTAGTATAGATTTAGGCAAACAATAGATTTGACCTTATTACTATAGAGTTCTGTTATGCATTGTGACAAATTTGTATCGAATAACAATTGCGAAACATATTAACACATAAGATTGTATAGAATTATAAAAGGGTCTCACTTATTACACATCTCTCCCAAAAAATTACAACTAATATTAATTCACGTAATTAACTAGCAATCAAAAAGTCAATATAAACTTTTGTAATATAAATTATTTTCCTTTACTATATATAGAAGGTATTGAATTGAAATATTATTGAATATGATTATAATTCTTGAATATAAACAAGGGTTTTTAAATCAATTTTATATTTTACAATAGAATCTTGCTACATATGACGATAAATTTATGTCGATTGTAAATATCAATGTGTATGTGGATACATGCGATAGGAAAAAATTAACAATGGTCTCAACCTAATTTATTCTATCTTACCGCTTAAAGTCCCATTTAAGTCACAATTTAACTTCTGCATATATTCGTCGACATATAAATCATTTCATTTACTATATTTAGAATGATTTCAATTAAATCATATTAATGATAATGATATATGCATTTTAGTATCATTAAATCATATTAATGATACAAGGGTTTGGAATGATTCATATTAATTACATACAAGGGTAACTAATTTATTGAGTGTAGTGAATGGGGGTATAATTGTGAATTTTTGAATAGAATCATATTAATTGTGGGGATAAGGCAAATATATTGCATTAATGGATTCAAATCAAAACATCTAGAGCAAATCCAAACATGCCTATATATATATATATACATATATATATAAATCTCACAACCACTCCTATCTACGACACTAGCTTGTTGATTTTCTCTCAATCCCTTGTCCATACTAATGGAGACCTACTTGGGTTTGGTATGGGTGAATTTTGTAGCCATTTTTATTGGCGTTTTGGGTCTTAAGTGGCTGCTTGGCTATATCACCTGGTGGCTGTATGAAAGTAAGTTGGGTGACAAGCGCTTCTCTCTTCCCCCAGGTGATATGGGTTGGCCTTTTATTGGGAATATGTTGCCATTCCTCAGAGCTTTTAAGTCCACTAATCCTGATTCTTTCATTTCCAGCTATGTTAGCAGGTACTCTCTCTCCTCTATCTCTCTCTTTATATATATACACACACAAGAGTTGGATTTGTAACTCTCTGCTAGCTATACAAGTTATATATTATGCAAATTCAACTATCTGCTATATAAAATATATATAACAGATATAGACTGCCAAATGAACCGCCTATTTGCAATTGCCTGGAATCCAGATCCCTCTTATGTATTACTTTGGTTAAATCCTGTTTTCAAATGTAGTTTTGGTTCCCATCCTACCCATTTTGTCCCAAACAAGTTACAACCAAAATTCTCTAGGCGATTGAGTTGACCTTAAAATCTAAATATTAATTTTAAGATTTTCTTGTAGCCTGTTCGAATCAAATATCTTTTTTTTTTGGTTGTATTCTTGGATATCTTCTAATGAAATTTTAAATGGAAAATGCAGATACGGAAATACCGGAATTTACAAGGCCCTCATGTTTGGTAATCCAAGTGTCATTGTTACAACACCTGAAGCTTGCAAAATAGTTCTGACGGATGATGAAGCATTCGAGCCCGGCTGGCCTAGTTCTACAGTAGAACTTATTGGGAAAAAATCGTTTGTTAGCATTTCTTTTGAAGAGCACAAGCGATTACGGAGATTAACTGCTGCACCGGTGAATGGTCATGAGGCCTTGTCAAACTACATACCGTATATCGAAGAAATTGTTATATCTGCCTTGGATAAATGGGCAGGCATGGGCCGAACCGAGTTCCTAACTGAGCTTAGAAGGATAACATTTCGGATAGTCATGTATATTTTTATGAGCTCGGAGAGTGAGCATGTGATGGAGGCATTGGAGACACAGTACACCGCGCTTAATTATGGAGTTAGAGCCATGGCAATCAATATCCCTGGATTTGCTTACCATAAAGCGCTCAAGGTTTGTTTTTATTTATTTATTTATTATTATTTTTTAACAAAACCTTGGAATAAGAACAACAAATACTTCTCATAGATAATTTGAATTTAATTAGGCTATTTAAATAATTTCAGGCACGAAAAAACCTTGTGGCTATTTTCCAGTCTATATTGGATGACCGGAAGCTGTGGAGAAAGGGAAATTCGCAAGCAAAATCAAAGAAAGATATGATGGATGCTTTGTTGGATGTTGAAGATGAGAATGGTCGAAGACTAACTGATGAAGAAATCATCGATATTCTTGTAATGTATTTGAATGCTGGTCATGAATCTTCCGGTCACACCACAATGTGGGCTACCCTATTTCTACAAGGACACCCTGAATTTTTTCAGAAAGCTAAGGTAAATGAATAAAAACTTTTTCTTTTTTTTTTTAACTCATGGCTATATAAAGTTTTGTATATTATCTTAATCGGCCACTAGCAAAATTGTTGCCAAATTTATTCATAAACATGTAATCATTTCAATAAAATGTAGGCGGAGCAAGAGGCTATAGTAAAAAACAGACCACCTACACAGAAGGGGTTGACACTTAAAGAAATAAGACAGATGGAATATCTCTCAAAGGTACTTGAATTATTTTCACATTCACTCTTGGCTATTCACATTGATATTCTACATGTAGCAAGTTAATTCAAGTTGAAGATCTACTACTTATTTTTAATTAACAATAGCTCTTTCTTCGTTGATCTTAAAGGTGGTCGATGAAACACTTCGTTTAATAACATTCTCTTTTACGGTCTTCCGAGAGGCAAAAAAAGATGTTAATATAAGTGGTAAGTTTGTCATCATAATTGTGTATGCATAAATTTGAAATTGTTAAATACTCCATCCTACTATTATGTCTAAGAGAATCTATAAGAAACATGTATATTGTTTGCTTTTCAGGTTATACCATCCCCAAGGGTTGGAAAGTTTTGGTTTGGTTTAGGAGTCTTCACTTAAATCCTGAAATTTATCCTGCGCCTATGGAGTTCAATCCTTCTAGATGGGATGTGAGTTTCAAAAATATTTCTCTCCTCTCTCTCTCTGTATGTGTGCGCGTGCGCGTTTTAAGATACTAATAAGCTAAACATTGTGTGTAGGATTTCATACCAAAGGCAGGAACTTTCCTTCCTTTTGGAGGAGGAAGTAGATTGTGCCCTGGAAATGATCTTGCAAAGCTGGAAATCTCTATTTTCCTTCATTATTTTCTCCTAAACTACAAGTAAGTTTTTTCCTGTTATTTATCGATCCTACTTCACAAGTATTATTATTGAGAGTTCTTTAAAAACATACATACAGACGTACATACATACATAAATATAATATTCCTTCATTTAGTATTGAGAGTCTCATTTGATTTTTAAATAAGATTCTTTTAAGCATAATAAGGATTGCTGGCACATTAGTCATCAATTTGCTAGTAATTAACACACACTCCATTTAAAAAGTAAAGCTATGTTGAGTTGCTTATGGATGCAGCAGAATTAAAACTAGAAATTTGACCACTTTTTCATTTTGCAGGCTTGAACGGGATAATCCTCAGTGCCCATGGATGTTCTTACCGCATTGCAGGCCTACTGATAATTGCTTGGGAAAGATAAGAAAAGTGTCTCCTTGACGATTATTGGCAGGAGAAAAGAGAAAATACAAGCTTCATAATTATCTATTTTGCTCTCTAGTATTTTTCTAAGTTGTTGCCGGATTTAATTTTCTTTCTATTACATTTATCTCCTGTAGGAGGAGTATGAAATTCTATTATAAGATCCTTTGCTTTATTTATCTACAAGGTGAATTAAAATATAAAGAAGTGTTCTTTTAATCGTTAATGCACAATGAGATGGAAAAAGATATATAGCTTTTGCTTGATTTGCAATTTTTGCTGAAGTAATAATGCCTTTGAGCTATTGTAATACCCAAGAATTTTTTGGTAAATAATATTAGTAATAAAAATGAGTATGTTTAAAAATTATTTGTGCATATGTGTGTGTGTTATGAATCTCAATAATTCAATTTAAATTGAATTAAGTATGTGATAATTGAGAAATGTGGTAATGATAGCGATGAGCTTGGTTAAACTTATGCATTATGCTTTGTGTGACATAAGGATTAAAATGGATTAATTAATTGCTTAATTAAATTAATTAAGAGATGACTAATGATGGTAAATAAGATTAGCCTAATTGAAATACGTTGGAAGTATACAATTAGGTTCAATGGGATTGGTTAATGTGTTAGGAAATTATAACCCTAGTAACTAATATTACTAGAATGGTAATTGAGCCCAATGTGTAAAAGTAATTATGCATGACTTAAATTATAGTGAATTAGTAGCCCAATGGATATTATTATGGAGCAAACCTAATGTGTATTATGTGGTGTTGAGGATGTGAATATATGTATATGGGTGTGTGTGTGTGTGTGTGTGTGTGTGTGTGTATATATATATATATATATATATATGCAATAAGTGAGCAAAGTACAAAGAAAAGAAAAACAAATATATATACTATCTCCCAACTACCCAAACCCCCTCCTATTAAGTAAGGATGCTAATTTTTGTTGGCCATGAGCCTTGTATGCTTGACCCATGTGAAGGAAATGATACCTTAGTAGCATAGCTTGTGTACCTAAAGTGTGGAGTTGGTGATTAGAAAATCTTAGACAGGAAGTTTGAACCGGGGCAAACGGTGTTACTATACAACTCGAGGCTAAAACTCTTCCCAGGAAAACTGAAATCACAGTGGTCCGGCCCATTCACGATTATCAAGGTTTTTCCTTATGGAGCTGTGGAAGTTGAAGAGCCGGAGTCGAAACGTATTTTAAAATTTAACGACCAGAGGTTGAAACACTACTATGGAGGTCACATTGACCGTGAAAAGACATCTATGAGCTTTGCCGATTAGAACGGAGAAACAAAGTCGGGCTGAAGACGTAAAACCAAGTGCTATCTGGGAGGCAACCCAAAGTTTCAATTCCTATTTTATCTTTTGTTCAATCACTATTGTTAGCTTCTATTTCATCTTAATCTAGTTATATATAAAAAAATAATAATAATTTTCTGCCACTAATTTTGGACTCTGGGTTGATTTGTTTGCAGGTATTAGCATGAAAGGTCTGGAAAATTGGTTAAGGCTCCAGTGCCTAGGCGCTCAATTTGAGCCTGGGACAAGTTCCCTAGGCGCTGCCTTGCAGTGTTCCAACACATGCTTAGCGCTTTAGGTGCTCCTTCGTATGCTTGACAAGCGCCTTAGGCGCTACTACACCAATTAACCAGCTACTACAATCCAGCGCCTACAGCGCCCCTTCCTTCACAAGTCAAGTGCCTTAGGCGCTTTATCAACTGGTCAGCTACTGCAACCTAGCGCCTACAACGCTCAAGCCTACACAAGTCAAGTGCCTTAGGCGCTATACCAATTGCTCAGACACTGCAACACAGCGCCTACATCGCTCAAGTTTACACCAGTCAAGCGCCTTAGGCGCTATACCAATGCATCAGCTACTACTACCAAGCGCCTAGAGCGCTCAGCCCTTAACAAAACCAAGCGCCTAGGTGCTCGACCTGCAATTTTGAAAAAAAATTAAAACCCTAGTCGTCCATCATTGAGTCATAATCCAAATCAACTTCCTTCTTCTTCTTTTATGTTGCTCAAACCGCCGCTTATCCATCTCCTTCCCCTATTGTTGCCGATTGAAGTGTGTCCACAAAACCCAACATCAATTAATCCCCATCCAATCTCCGATCAATAGCCGACAATCACCATAGTCCGTCACGGATTTCTTTCTCCATAGCCAAGACGAGTTGAAGCTTCACTTACATTGGGGTAAGGATCTGTGATACGAATTCTAATTACCAGTAAGTATAACATTGTGTGCCATTAAACACTTGGGAATTGTTTGCTATGGATTAAATTGGTAATATTTGGAGAAATTTCTTTGTTGTGATTGTGGACCCAATTGAGTTTGTGTTGGCTCAATTGGGGTTGGGTTAGTACTTTCTTTGTCATCTTGCATTTGGGAATTATTGTGGACTATATTGTGGCACGATTTGGATGTTTTAAGTTTGGGGGAAAAATACACAAAGGGCTTTTCAAGTGTGGCATATCACGTGTTCGATATATTGCCTCAAAGAAATTTTGCAGTTATTTTTTGGGTCTTTTCCATTCTAAGTTGAGGGTAGCAGATTACGAGCTTAGTTACTTATGGTGCCCAAACGACACAGAGGGGAAAGTTCAGGAACCTCCGGTAAGTATGATAAAAAGAAATTTGTGAGTTCTCAAGCATTCTATCGATATCAAAATTGGTCATCAGGGAAATCTTTAATTCCTGAACGAGGCTTGCTACCAGATGAGCGGGAAGATGGGGAATTAGCTTACATGATACGAAATCGTAACTGGATGGCATTTACAGCACAACCTGAGCCAGCAGCGATCAATATTGTATGGGAATTTTATGCAAATGCTAAAGAGGCCGATGGAAATTCTGTGATGGTTCGTGGTAAAGTAGTAAATGTTGGGCGAAAGGCGATCAATGCGTACTACGACTTGTAAAAGATCCATGACGATGGTTATACAAGCTATATGAAATAGGACTTAGATTACAGTGAAATAATTGCAGCACTTTGTGAGCCTGGGACTGAATGGAAATTGACAGACCAGCATGAGGCAGTACACTTCCCTTCGTCTAAACTAAGCAGATATGGAAAAGCTTGGCATGCATTCATTTGTGCTAAATTGATGCCGTGCCGGCATATGAGTGATGTTATTAATCAGCGGGCCGCTCTACTGTTTTGCATAGCCAAAGGAAAAACGGTAGACGTTGGGGAAGTCATACATGAATCTATTGTGCGTGGACTTGAGGGGAGCACTACAGGTGGGTTGCCTCACCCATCGTTGATTACAGAGTTATGTCGCCAGGCTGGGGTACAGTGGGATAAGGATGAAGCAATGCAGGCCCCATTAGCCCCGATTGATCACTCTGTGATGGTGCGGTATAAGGTATGGAATGGGGGCGAATCACACCCGAGGGGCTTGGGTTTTATTATTCCACAAGAGCAGCCGCAGGATCAGCCTGTTGAACAGTCTATTACTGCTGAGGATTCGGTTCAGCCACCCAATTTAGTTGAGACTATCCGTTAAGACTTAAGGCATCATACTAGACGGATTGACTTGGTGGTTGCACAGATACAGCAGGGATTTGATCGCATGACCCGTTAGCAGAGTAGTCTTGCTCAACGTCAAGCGAAAATTTATGCGTACAACATCAACTGTACCACAACATTGGCAGAAATGTTTGGTAGGATGAATCCAGCAGCGGGGCCGTATCAATTTCCACCACCTCCTCCTCCCTCTACTTAACCACCTCCAGACTTACCTCCTGACAATGATAGTGATGACGACGATGACGATGCTGAAGATGACGAGTAGCACTATAGTCATGGAAGTCCTCTGTTTTTAATCTTCTATTCTTTTCCAATGAGGACATTGTTAATTCAGTTTGGGGGGTGGTAATTATTTTTGTGCATATAGTTGGCATTATTTTTGTGCATATAGAGTTGTGTTTATTTATGTTAATTAGGCATGGAGTTCTTTAGTGTTCATATGCATGATAGTGTTAATTTGTGAATGTTTTTAGGTTGTGCTAAGCATTTAGTTGCATGAATCAATTATGAATGACATGGTTATCTCATTTTGGCCAATGATAAGAATTTGAATAGGATTGAAAGCTATTGTAGAGTACTGATTTAAACGGTGAGGTCAGTTATGCTTGTCTGAAATTTATGTTCATAAGGGAAGCACATAGTTGACTATTTGATCAATTTGCCTTAAATCCTTGTATAATCAGCTTCTGGTGAGAATTTTATAACTATAAGCAATAAAACCAGTAAACCATCTATGAAGATCCTTAATAAGCAAGAAAATAAGTTTGGGGGAATTTTTTTAAAAAAAAAAAGAAACAAAAATCAGAAAAGTTAAAAAAAAATAAAATAAAAATTTGTGTGTATTTATCTGACTTGACTAGTTTAGTTTTGTGGCCTTTGCTGCTTGGGTTATTAAATTCGTAAGGGTGTCTTAACACCTAGTGCCCTAAAGCCAACTGGTTTGGGAGTCACTGATTGAAAGCTCGATACAGGGGTAGCTTTGAAAAGCCTAAAGAAACCAGACACTGAACATGTCGAGTTTAAAAGCGAGATGAAGCGCAAAATGCACTCGCTAAATAATGAAGTATGTGGTAGTACCCCTTGTGCTTAGTAATTGCTTACATGATTCGGATTAGTTGGTTAGTTGGTCGAGTAGTAGAGTATAAATGGATTTCTTTTTAAGAAGTTGATTATATAAGTGATTTTGGTTGTGATTGATTATTATAGTTGATTCACACACACACAACATGGATGAGGACAAGTGTAGTTTGGCTAATCGGTTTAAGTTGGGAACTCTACGTGGTTAATGTTTGTTCCGTGGATATCTGAGGCCTGATGTTGAATGCTATGTTGTTTGAGTTAATTGATTCGTAGGCATTACAGTTAGGTTGCATTTTGCATCATTGCATTGCTTGGGGACAAGCAATTGGTTAAGTTTGGGGGTATTTGATGAGTGGGTTTTATACCTATGAATAAGGTATTGTTAAACTTAATTATTGCTATTTTTAGTATTATTTTATTTATTTTTGTGTTTGTTTATTGTAGGATGGAGCTGGAGGGGTATAAGAGTCATTTTGGTGGATAAAAGAATTAAAAAGGATTAAAAAGTGGGCTGAATGGCATTTTTGTAAATACTTAGTCCTGGCCAAGCGCTCTAGGCGCTAGGATGAGCGCTCTAGGCGCTAGTATGGAATTTGATGCTGTTTGTGCGGTTGAGATGGAATTTTGAAGCCAATCAGGAATAGGAACAAAGGTTTTGACTGATATAAAAAGGAGAGGACTTCAGAATTGAAAATACACAAGAGTTTTTGCAGAGACATAAGAAAGAGAACACGAACAAAGATTGCAAGGGTTGGAGATCAAGAAGAAGATTAAGAACAACCATACAGTTTCTTCTATTCTCTTTTAAATCTTTGATTCTTGTAATTCTTTGGGATGTTTAATTTTATGACTTGGATGATGTTTTCTTTCATTGTTATGAACTAATTTTCAATTAAGATTGCAACGGAACTTGGTATGAATTTTAAATTGATGCTTATTATTTAATATAAGTTAGTTTTCATTGAATCAATTATTATATCTTGTGCTTGTTGAATAATTGTTTGGCCAGCAGTTATTGGGATAATCTATATAAAATTGGAAAATAGAGTATAGATTTAGATCTGGATATAATAGCATCTGTTCATATAATCTGAATAGGATTAATATGATTAGCGTGTAGGATAGGAATATACCTGTATGTCTTTTGTAACCACTGAAAGAACTTGAGCTTAAAACCCTAATTAATTTGATTCACATAGGAATATAGTGAGTTAATTAACTAGGGTGTTCTTTATAATTCTATTTCTTGATTGCTAGATTTATGAGGATTTATTTACGTATCATTCGGAAGAAGTGCGTGAAAGCTGGGTAAAGTTCTAGGTTATTGATTCATGTTAACTATTTGTATTAAATAGTTGGTAAATTGATTTAAATGAAATACCGAGGGAAGTTGTAATCTTAACTCATTAAATCTGTGAATTACTCTTGTTAACATTATCTATTAGTTAATTTTAGTCATTTTTCATTTTTCAACTTAAAATCAAGAATCGAAATTTAAATAGGATTAATTAAATTGTTTTTGATAATTGTTAGATATTAAGTTATTTCCTCGTGGGAACGATATCCTTGCTTGCCGAATAATATAAACGAACGTGTATACTTGCGTGTTAAGTGTTATTTAGAATTTAGGCAACAACATTCGTGTGGACGCAGAGCATTTAGTGAAGGTGTAGCCGAGTGAGCCAGAGATGATGGACACTAGGGATGAGTTTGAGGCTGAGTATGGTTCTGAGGAGGAGCCAGTTACCGGAGGAGTGCTGAGGCTGTTAAGCGATAAGGGGGAGGATGAGGACCCCGAGGAGGATCCAGTGACGGAGGATGATGAGCCACCTGAGTATGCAGATGGCATGGGCACTACTGCTAGTGATATCATCGAAGAGCTGACAAATAGGAATGAGGAGCTCGAGAATCGAGTATCCCACTTATAGGAGCAGAACCAGGATCACCAGGACCGAGAGGAGCAGTACAAGTCATTAGCATATCAGACTTTGGGAGAAAAGGCTGAGTTGACCCAGAAGCTGCAGGAAAAGGACCTAAGGATTGCCGAGTTAGAGGCAGAGGTTCAAGGATGGCATGGGGCTTCTGTTGAGCTTGGTGTGATGGTTTATGACCTCTTAGAGAGGAATGTGATGCTAGTAGGACAGACGGAGTAGGTAGAGGATCAGCTGGAGACTACTCGCCTGGAGAGAGATGAGGCTATAGAACAGTTGATAGCCCTGACCATAGAGATTGATTCCCTCAGGTTAGGCTTGACCCCTTCCATTGGCAGGTTGAGAGACAAGGTGAGAAGGTACCCTAGGGAGGAGGGGAGCAGCATGCGCATGATTAGGTGTCAAGTGGTCGACAGGTTAGCTCGATGGGAGCTCAGAGTTGCAATTCGTCACAGCAGGCGGTGATGTGCTATTTTTAGCATTATGTTTGTAGTATGTCCCACTTTTGTTATAATAGGGGCATACTCGTGTTGTAAATCCCTATGCTTGTAACATGCATAGGATAATAGTTGAACCCCAATTTCTGATAGAGGGGTGGAAGGTTATTATTTCCCCACTTTTATTCTTTAGGGGATAGTTAGTGGTTGGAAGGCCATGCCTTTGAGCATTTATAGAAGTAGGCTACATGTTGTGTTATATTGTACTAAACGGTGGTATATAAATATAAATGTAGTTGTTTTATTTAACTCCAATGTGATTGGTAGATGTTATGATTTTAATTATTTACTTATTTATGGGTTGCATAAGGGTTCAAACGCGAATCTTTAACGTGAGATTTTGGTGTATGGCAGATCATGCCTCTAAGAAGACAGCCACGAAATCAAAGGGTTGAGGAATCGATTAATAACACTCAGGGTCATCCAGACCTAATGAGAGCGTTTGCTGAGTTACTGGCAGAAGCTATGCAAAATAGACCCCCACCTGTTGGAGAACAGCCAGAGCGGCAGCCTGCGCAACATTTGGCTAGTTTCAAGGATTTTAAGCTAGTAGGACCTACCGAGCTCAAGGGAACACTAGACCCGATTGAAGCCCAAACCTAGATCGAAGAAATAGAAAAAGTGTTCGAGGTTGCAAGGGTGGCCGAATAATAGAAGACAGGGTTCGCCACCTTTATGATGAAAAGTAAAGCTAACTATTGGTGGAAGGCCAACAAAGGACGTGCTGGAGATGGTGTGATACCATGGGAACGTTTCAACGAGCTATTCTTCGAGAAATACTTCCCGGAGAGTATGCAGCAGAACATGGAGGTGAAGTTTCTAGAGCTCAAGCAGGGGAACATGTCGGTCGCGGAGTACGCGACTAAATTTAATGAGTTAACCAGATTTGCACCTCACCAGGTAAACACTAAAGTCGGGAAGGCAAGGAGATTTGAATTAGGCTTGAAACCGTGGGTGTACAGTAGGGTGGCAGTTCTAAGGATTGACACATTTTCTACGTTGTTGGAAAGAGAAATCATCGTCGAAGGAGGCAACGAAGCTCTAGCAAAGTTCAATCAGAACAAAAAGAAGGGTCACGAAGGAAGCAAGGGAGGAAGCAGCGAGGGAAGTAAACTGAATAAAAGGAAATGGAACGATAACCAATCTTTCGGTGGCAAAAAGTTAGGAGGAGAGGTTAAGAAGGGTAATAAGTGCAATAATTGTGGAAAGAATCACTCGGGGGAGTGTCTGAAGGGCAAAGGGATTTGCTACAATCGTGGGCAACAGGGGCACCTTGTTCCTCAGTGCCCAAAGGGAAAGAACGAAGGATGTTTCTCATGTGGAGCATCAGATCATAAGATTAAGGATTGCCCAAAAAGGAAGGGGGATGCAATAAGTGGCAACAGGAACAACAACAACAACAACAGGTTGGGCATTGGAGGGCCGGCTAGTCAAACAAACAGACCGATGGCACGCACTTTCAACATAACTGTAAAGGATGCGATGGAGTCAAAGGACGTGGTGTCAGGTATTATTTCGATCAATAATGTCAGTGCATATGTATTATTTGATTCAGGTGCTACTTGTTCGTTTGTGTCGGATGAATTTGCTAAATGGTTAAACTTACCTCGTGAGAAATTAGAGAATCCAATGAATGTGGAAGTAGCTAATAAGGAAGTCATTCCTGTAGAACATATTCATAGAGATTGTTATGCTGAAGTAAGAGGATATAATTTGGGCGTAAATTTGATTCCAATACGACTAGGAGAATTTGACGTTATCCTTAGGATGGATTGGTTTTTTAATCACGGAGCTATGATTGACTGCCAGAAGAAGCGCGTGCACCTAAAGACTCCGAATAAGTCAAAGGTTGTATTCTACGGTAGTAAATCACCGAGACAATCTTGTTGTCTGACGATGATGCAAGCAAGGAGATTGCTTAGAAAAGGTTGCATAGGTTATCTGGCTCACTTGGTTGATACTCAAAGAGTAGGTAGTGAAATGGGTCAGATACCTGTAGTAAGGAAATTTTGAGATGTTTTCCTAGAAGATCTACCGGGTTTACCGCCGGATAGAGAAGTGGAATTTGTAATCGATTTAGTATCAGGGATAACACCGATCTCAAAGGCACCATACAAGATAGTACCGGTGGAGATGAAAGAACTGATGGTTCAACTGCAGGAGCTTCTAGATAAAGGGTATATTCATCCGAGTATGTCTCCGTTGGGAGCGCCGGTTCTGTTCGTGAAGAAGAATGATGGAGCATTAAGGCTCTGTATTGACTACAGGGAATTGAATAAGGTTACCATTAAGAACAAGTATCCGCTGCCCAGAATTGACGATTTTTTTGACCAATTGAAGGGGGCGAAAAACTTTTCAAAGATTGACTTGAGGACGGGGTATCACCAGCTGAAGGTGAGGCAAGAAGATATTCCAAAGACAGCGTTCAGAACTCGATATGGACACTTTGAGTTTTTGGTGATGTCGTTTGGGCTGACGAACGTGCCATCAGCATTTATGGACATGATGAACAAAGTGTTCAAGCAATACCTAGATAAGTTTGTTGTCGTTTTCATAGATGACATTCTAGTTTACTCGAAGACGGAGGAGGAACATGTCGAGCATTTGAGGATAGCCTTGGAAATGCTGAGAAGAGAGAAGCTATACGCAAAGTTTTCCAAGTGTGAATTTTGGCTATAAAGGGTGCAGTTTTTGGGGCACGTAATTGACAAAGATGGTGTATCAGTGGACCCTGCAAAGGTAGAAGCGGTAATAAACTAGGAGTAGCCAAAGACGCTGACAGAAGTCCGAAGTTTCTTGGGATTAGCAGGTTACTATCGAAGATTTATTCAGAATTTTTCGAAGATAGCGATGCCATTGACAAATTTGACAAGGAAGACTGTGAAGTTTGTATGGACGGATAAGTGCGAACAAAGTTTCTTGGAGTTGAAGAAGAAACTTAGTGAAGCACCTCTGTTATCCTTACCTAGAACTAGCGGCAGTGGTGTTTGCTCTGAAGATTTGGAGGCATTATCTGTATGGGGAGAAGTGTGAGATATACGCAGACCACAAAAGTCTGAAGTATATCTTCACTTCAAAGGAACTAAACATGAGACAGAGACGATGGTTAGAGTTGATCAAGGACTACGATTGTGAGATTCTATACCATCCCGGTAAGGCCAATGTAGTAGCTGATGCTCTAAGTAGGAAGGGTAGAGATAAGTTGATGATGCTGACAACTTAAGAAGAACTGATAAAGGAAATGGGAAGACTGGAGTTGGAAATCAAGTATCCGAAAGATGCAGATGAGAAATTATTCGTAGTGGAGGCGAGTCCGACTTTATTAGACAAGATAAAGGAGGCTTAAGAGAAGGATGATAAATGTGTTGCCATAAGAAAACGAATCTCAGATGGTGAGGAATTGAAGTACAAAATTAATAGCAAGGGACTGCTAAGGTCTGAAGGGAGGATCTGGATACCTATGATTCTGGAGTTGAGAGAAGAGCTCCTACAAAAAGCTCATTCTACAAAGTATTCGATACACCTCGGTAGTACCAAGATGTATCAGAATTTATGTCAGCACTTCTAGTGGCCAAACATGAAGAGGGAGGTCACGGAATGTGTTGGGCAATGTTTGACATATCAGAGGGTAAAAGCAGAACATCAGAAACCGGTGGGCTGCTACAACCGCTGGAGATCCCTGAGTGGAAGTAGGAGCATATCATAATGGCTTTTGTGATGGGGCTTCCACCAACTCAGAAGGGTTACAACGCGATATGGGTGATCGTAGATCGTTTAACTAAATCTGTACATTTTCTACCGATCAAAATAAGGTACAATCTAGAGCAACTTGCAAAGTTATATGTGAAAGAGGTTATGTCACGACATGGAATGTCGGTATCTATTATATCTGATAGGGACCCGCATTTCGCGTCGAATTTTTGGAAGAGCTTACAAGAAAGGTTGTGAACTCAATTAAGGTTGAGTACGGCGTATCATCCTCAAACGGATGGGCAAAGCGAACGAACGATTCAGACGCTTGAAGATATGCCTAGAGCATGTGTGATGGATTTTAAGGGTAGCTGGGATAATCATCTACCATTGGTAGAGTTTGCCTATAATAACAGTTATCATGCGAGTATTGTCATGCCTCCATATGAAACATTATATGGGAGGAAGTGTCGGACACCTCCGTGTTGGGATGAAGTCAGTGAACAGAGACTGTTGGGACCTGAATTAGTACAACAGACCGTGGATATTATCAAGGTGATAAGAGCTTGATTGGTAGCGGCTTAGGATAGACAGAAGAAATACACCGATTTGCATCGTCAGAAGCGAGACTTTGAAGTTGACAGTTTTGTATTTTTGAAGGTATCTCCCTGGAAAGGGAAGATCCGATTTGCAAAGAAGGGAAAATTGAGTCTCAGGTTCATAGGACCATTTGAAGTGTTAAAAAGGGTGGATGAAGTGGCGTACGAGGTAGCTCTACCTCCTAAACTTGAGCACATTCACAATGTGTTCCACGTTTCTGTATTACGGTCGTATAAGCTCGACTACAAACATGTGATATCTTATGAACCGATTCAAGTTGGGCGAGACTTGTCATATAAAGAGATTCCTGTCCAAATATTAGATAGGAAGGAGCAGACGTTAAGAAACAAGGTCATTCATTTGGTCAAAGTCCTTTGGAGGAACCACACGGCTAAAGAAGCTACGTGAGAACTGGAAGAGAAGATGAGGAAGGATTATCCGCATCTTTTTGAGTAAATCCATGTAAGTTTTCCGTACCTAGGCTGTAATTCTGGGGACATAGTTCTTATAAGGGGGAAGGATGTCAGGACCGTGGATTCTAGATAGCCTTGTAATTTAAATTTATATATATATATATTGATGAATATTATAAATTTTAGTAACATTATTATGTGTTACGTATTTAAAGGTTGTGCGACGACCTGGATTATGTGAATGCATAAAATTTACGTGTTATAGTTTTGTATAAGTGAATAAATTAATTTCGCAGAACGTCGCTAAATTACTATTCACAGGCACTATTCACGTCATAATATTTTTTTTGTATTTTTTATTTCTATTATTTTTGTTAATACGTATATACGGAGGAATAATTTTTCCAAGCGTTGAAATATTTATTTGAGCTCGTTAGTGATTTAATTTGTATCCGAATTATTTTATATGAGTGTTCCGAATAAATGGACAAACCCCGTATTTATTATTTTTATTCATCCCAATATTTTGTGGGATAACCCATTTGAATTTTGGGTAGAGTTATTAAGCAAATTAGGTACAAATAAGGAAGTATTCGGGTATGGGAGACCAAATGGGAGTACTAATTTTTATGTGTTGCTAATATGGGGAACCAACTTAATGCATGGACCAATGAGGAGTGAGCAAGAAGGGAGTGGTCGGCTGAGTGGCCTTGAGCCAAGTATTTTGCCTTGAAATCCTTTATTTCCCAACATTCCCATTGGATGAGAAACCCACCACCTTGGTTACTTCCTCCCACTCTCCCGAAACTCCATCCATTCTCCCATTCATTCCTTCTCTCTTCACTCAAACCATCAGCTCATTTTGGAAGTAAGTTACTGCAGAATTGAGAGAGGATATAGAGAGAGAGAGAAGAAATAAGGAAGAAGAAGAAGTTGAGAGAGAAAGAGAGTTTCTAGAGAGAGAAGAAAGTGGGTTGTTCGGGAGAAAGCCAAGAAGAAGAAGAAGAGAAAGCTTCAAGCTCTAACCAAGTCTTTTAGCATCAAGGAGCAAGAATCAAGAGGTAAATATCAACCATAACCCTTCTCTTTCAATATTTCAAGTTTTCCTAGTTTTGAAGCTTATATGCTTGGTGGGTTTGAGTTTTGTTGTTTATGGTTATTGTTAGTTGTGTGTAAGTTGTTATGAAAGTTCTTGAGACCCTAAAAACCTTCCTAATAATATTAAAGTGAAACAATATAACGAGAAAATACGAACCCATGCGTAAAGGAGGAAGAACGATAAAGAACATGAACATTTTGGACAAACAAGGACATTCGAACTGTTCTAGAGAACTTCTAGCTTTGATTCTTTGTTTGTTTGCTTTATTTGTTATTATGGTATTGTAGTTCCATGGGTTATCTGTGTAACCCAGTTGGAACTAAGTAAAAAGCTTTTAAAACGAATTTGTGGTGAAGATTTTAGTAAACCATGTCAAGAATACGATTAGTTTGGATGAATAGTGACATTATAATCAAATCTGGTATTGATGTGTTGCTTGAAAAATTATGGGCTTCTGGAGTGGTATAATACACTAAATTAGGAAGCCATGGGCTTTGGAATGAACGCATTTCGACCTCGAATGAGGAAGATATAGCGATTTTAAGAAAATATGTCAAGGCTGTCAAGAACACAAAAAATTAGTGCGGCTAAGCTCCTTGGAGCCGCTGTTTTGATTTGTTAACGAATCTGGAAGGTTATGACTTTTGGATATGTTGTAGTTCAGGTTATAAGCTTTCCATAGCCTTAAGAACGGACTAATTTTGACTTGAAAATGAAGAAGTTATGATGTTTGGTAGAAGGTTCTATGAACCTGTCAAGTAGGAGGTCGTAGAGTGCAAGTTGTGGGGTAATCTCTGACCATCGTAGAGTACTAGTGTCAATGGTGGGATGGACTCTAAGGGTCGTAGAGTGGCCTCGAAGGGTAGTACAGTGGCCTCCAAAATCGTAGAGTGCCTCTCGGAATCGTAGAGTGGAAATTTGGCTAAGTGTAAAATCGTAGAGTAACTTTCAACCTGAACATGACTTAGTAATTCGAGCATAACTTTCTCATACGAACTCGGATTGAGGTGATCCAGGATGATTCGGAAAGAAGAAGAGTAGACCTACAACTTTCATTTACTGAACATTGAGAGTTAAGGTCGGGATGAATCTCAAAATTGAGCATCTTTAGCACTGTTGGTGATCGTAAAGTGGAAGGGTCGTAGAGTGGAAATTTGGCTAAGTGTAGGTCGTAGAGTGGAAAATGGCTAAGTATAAAAACGTAGAGTAACTTTCAGCCAGAACGTCACTTAGTAATTCGAGCATAACTTTTTCATACAAACTAGGATTGAGGTGATCCAGGATGATTCGGAAAGAGGAAGAGTAGACCTACAACTTTCATTTACTGAACATTGAGAGTTAAGTTCGGGATGAATCTCAAAATTGAGCATTTTTAGCACCGTTGGCGATCATAGAGTAGAAGGGTCGTAGAGTGAAAATTTGGCTAAGTGTAGGTCGTAGAGTGGAAAATGGCTAAGTATAAAAACGTAGAGTAACTTTCAGCCAAAACGTCACTTAGTAATTCGAGCATAACTTTCTCATATGAACTCGGATTGAGGTGATTTAGGATGATTCGGAAAGAGGGAGAGTAGACCTACAACTTTCATTTATTGAACATTGAGAGTTAAGGTCGGAAGGAAACTCAAAATTGAGCATCTTTAGCACTGTTGGCGATCGTACAGTGGAAGGGTCGTAGAGAAAATTTGGCTAAGTGTAGGTCGTAGAGTGGAAAATGGCTAAGTGTAAAAACGTAGAGTAACTTTCAGCCAGAACGTCACTTAGTAATTCGAGCATAAAGTTTTCATACGAACTCGGATTGAGGTAATCTAGGATGATTCGGAAAGAGGAAGAGTAGACCTACAACTTTCATTTATTGAGCCTTGAGAGTTAAGGTGGGGATGAATCTCAAAATTGAGCATCTTTAGCACTGTTGGCGATCGTAGAGTGGAAGGGTCGTAGAGACGTAGAGTGGAAATTTGGCTAGGTATAAAAACGTAGAGTGACTTTTAGCCTGAACATCACTTAGTAATTCGGGCATAACTTTTTCATACGAACTCAGATTGAGGTGATCCAGGATGATTCGGAAAGAGGAAGAGTAGCCCTACAACTTCCGTCAATAAGAATTGAGATTCCATGCCTGGATCAAATTCGAATTTGGGCAGTTTGGTGGCATTATGTATGTCGCTTAAGCAATTGAGTAGGCAAGTTTGGCATATGGACGTGCAAGTGTCGTAACGTTGTAACAAGTGTGTTTATCCTTGTTTATTATTATACCTCTGAGAAGATTATAACCTTATGGAGTAGTGTAAGCCAATATTTGGTATTTATTATGTGACTAATTGTAGTATATTTATGTGTACGTACGTGTGTAGGATAATTGAAGAGCGTGTGTTGTATTATTGTAGCAGACGCACGAGGCAAGTTCTTCTTTAACCCTTGTCTAACCCTTGTGTTGGGCAAGTTTCTTTACCCTAACTCAATTTATCGATTGAGCAAGTATTCTATAATATTGCAAGTTTTTTACTCAACCTTTACATTTGAGCAAGTATTCTATCTCATTGCAAGTTTCATGACTCGAATTGAGTTATTACGTTCAGATTATATTAGTGGATTAATTTTTGTAAATTACTCCACATCAAAGATAATTCTTCATATTCACACCTTGTGCATTTGAATTTATGATTTATTGTTGGACTGTGAAACATTTAAGTTCTTCATTCATGAACTGTTTAAGCAAATCGTCTACGTCATTTGTTTCGGCTAGACATATACAGGTTATTATTTTAAAAGCTATCCAAACCAGTAGTTGGTATAGATTCTTGGATTGAGAGAGCAACCCTTATTAGGGAATTTTTAATGTGTCGGCTATTCGATACAGTCAGAGTTAAATGTTATGCATATACATAGGGTACGAGAGGCTGATCCCCTAATGTACTATTGACGGGCCAGTTTTTAAGAGAGTCAGTTGAATGATTGATTCTCGGGGCCAAAAAGTTCAGGATCTATTGGACCACTCAGCAGTAAATAATCAATATTCATTATTTCATTTGAACTTGATTATATTGTCAGCTATTTTTTTAATGTTCTTAAATTGTTGAACTATGCGATTATTATTCTTATTCATTCATGATATATCTTCCTTATTCATTTTAAACTTGCTGAGCAAAGTAGTTGCTCACCCTTGCTATATCATGAACCTAGTGCAGTTAAGCCAGAGAGTTCCAAAGCGGACAAAGGCAAAGGAAATCTTAAGTAATAGTTATATGTACTATCCTGTTATGTAATTGTGGAATCATTTTGTATTATTAATGTATTCCGTGAGCTATTTATTTAAGGTTATAGACCTTGGGACCGTAGTAAATCGTTTGTAATGAACAACATATATTTATTTATTCCGCATTAGTTGATTTATGTTGTTTAGAGGTGTATGGATGTACTTTATCGTGAGCACCAGATTCGAGGTATTGGTACCTGAATTTAGGGGTGTCACAAATATCACACTTGCACATGTCATAGAAAAAAACTTTATATCACTACTTTGCATCTTAGTTTAACAACTGCTTATGTGCCTCTAAACTTAATTTCTTAAGTTCATCCATTTCATCCATGCATTTAATGCCTCCTAGTAGTGCACTTAGCTATTTTCCAAAATGCAGTCTTCAACTCAAATTCGTTGTTCTTTTTCCTCCAGTTTGCATAGATGTGTCTAGCACAATATCTATGTTCAGCTTGAGGTATAATTGCCCTAATTGCATTATCCAAACCCTGCATAGAAACATGATGACATTAGCTTTATATGAATTCATATAACAAACATTTATAAGATAGTAAAAAAATACATTTCATACTTTTTGTTAGTCTGTTATCACTGTGAGTCCATATCCTCCACCAAGATAACCTAGATCATCTATTAAAATATGCAAAAACCAAGTCCAGTTGTCTTTGTTCTCCACCTCTACTACTATCCAAGTAATGAAAGTAGTATGCACACAAGCCAATCATATTTGATATGATGTAGCATATACTTTGTAATCTTATTCATTTATTAATAAAAGAATTGATTTTCTTAAAAGGCATTTTATATTATCTACATAGTGCTGTTTTATTAAATGTGATAAACCCATAGTTTTGAGCAATGCTTTTAGAATCATGATAGTGATCATGCTAATGAGATCTAAATTATAGATAGCTCACAAACTAAAATTGTTCCTAATCATTGGATTACTAAAAAGGGGATTAGTGAATCCGGATAGATTAGTACATACGTTGCTTGCTCTTAAGAAGAGGATGATTGATCTCATAATCATTTGTGTGGAGATACTAAAGCAAGTATGTAGGTGCTTATTGGAGAATAAGTTCACTGAACGTGGCCCGCTACGGAATACCTAATGGAGTTTTACTCGCCTGTTAATAGGAATTCCTATAGTGATAGTAGTACAAGTGATCCTTGGACTTGAGATCATCATAGTATCTTGTGTATGATGAGTTATACTTTGATATGTCCCTTAAGACCTTTTGGGTATATCAAATGGTATGGTTGGGTATGATTAGTTGTACATGGAGATAGGTGAATGATCAACAAAGAATCTACCTCGTCTAGTAAAAGATGAAATGTCCTATGTGATTCGATAAATGACAACTCAGTAGTCCTTGGCCAAGGCAGAATGAAATTAGAAAGGAGTTTCTAATTTGCATTATTTAGAGCTGTGCATTTGGGAATCGAAATACATATAATTAAATAAAATAAGACTTGACAGTAAATCCATGTCTTATATTTAATTGGGACGTTGTATGGTAGAAGGATTGAATTGTACGGTAACTATGCACTGAAAAGTTCTTTTGTGATTAATGTTGAAATCTATATTATCTGGAAAGTCGTTGATCGCTAAGGGGGCTTACCCTTATTGTAGAATAAATATTATTTATTTAAATGAATTAAATAGTTTAATTTATTTATTTAAATAAAATTAGAATTGTTCTAATTGATTTATTCACAACCGGTTTAATATGGAGAACCTAAAGGGTCACACCGCAAAAGGAAAATATTTATTTAAGAAGTAAATGGCATAATTGTAATAATAAGTTAAGTGTATTTAATTTATTCTATCTCTATAGATTAAATTAATTAATAGAAGTACTCTCCCATGAATTCCTAATTGGATTAGGAGCATAATTAATTAAAGGAGTTTAATTATAATAGAAACCCTAATCCTGAATAGTTTAGGGTAGGGTTATTCCTACATCTATAAATAAGAGGAGTCTTATCATAGATTAGGGTTACACACTCTTGCATCAGATTATGGAGAGTACCTGTATTTTCTATAGAGATAGAAACTAGGGTTTTGCCAATACCCAACTTCTTGAATACCTATTCTTCCTTGGTGGATCACCTCTAGAGGCCAAACACTTGGGTGGCTAACGTTGATCAAGCAAAGGAATTTAATCGGTGGAATTCGAGGAGAACACGAAGGACTAGGAGTTGAACTTGTACCCGAGGAAGCTTTGTTCTACGAGGGTATAATTCTTATTCTCTTTCTCTTTCGTTTATATCGTTAATTGAGCACATAGATTGATCATGGTGATGGTTTGTATTAAAATTTTAAAATCCGTTTTATCACGCTTCCGCCCTATTTATGTAATTTGAGTACATGCTTGCGTTATATACAAACCTAACAAGTAATAGGATACATTTGATTATTTGCATCCCTCCCGACTATATATAACAACTCACTCTTGCATATTCTTTTAAGGAAACATCCATCAAACCCAATTATTGGCCTACAACCTTCCAACTATCCTTTTTTCAAAGCATCAAATCCTATATAAAATCTCTGAAATCTCCCTGGTTCCTCTGGTGACTGTCTATCCACTTTAATTTCAAATGTTGAACCTTTGTTAGCCATGTTCAATTCCTTTTCATAGTCCCATAATTGTCCATATATATAATCAATTGTTGCATAAGCACGCTTAAGTGCAATTTCTCTAGGTCTGTAGCACTGGCTCAATGACACTCTAACTTTTGAATACTTTTTCACGTCCCACTGAAATTCTAAGAATTTTCAAAATGGACATGCTTTTATTTTATCATAATAGTGGTTGGCCAAAAACTTTGCATTCACTTGTCTATTTTTCTGTTTATTTGTACACTTATGAACATTATTATACCTTTTAACAGTAAAAGTGTTCTCATGTTTCAACACATTTGCCTGTAAATTCCAAGGACAACCCTGTGCACACTTGACTTGTACCTTATCCCTTGCATTTTTTGGAAAATGAACATTGTATTTTTTTCAAATACATATTATTTCACTGCCTCTTTAAATTCTTTATGGTTAGCAAATTTCATTCCAACAGAAAATTCAACATTTTTAATGTTAGTCTTTCGATTAAACTCGAGATGAGGTTTTCTCTTTCTTATATTGGTTGGTCTCACCTCATCATCTTCATTCTTTCTTGTTTCAGGTGTGTGCAGCTCATCAGAATTCAAGTTTGTGACTCACCCAAATTCAGGTCCAACACCACCCCAAAAACTTGGGTCGCCAGAATACACAACCAAACACCAAACACAAATTCCCCTATTTACAAATTATTACGACAATATTAACACCCAAAACTAATAATACTCTACATATAAGTACAGTCAATAACTATTTTAAGAATCAAAATCTTTAGAAAATGATCAAGAAAACCTTCGTACATTGGAGGATATGCTTCTAAGTTATAATAGATATTGTAGGCCTTAAGAATAAGCCTTGGTTGACCCATTAGACTCCAAAGGAACACAAGAAGATTATTGTACTCTTCATTCTAAGGGTATGTATTTTTTTTCCATATAATTATCTCTATTGAGTCAAACTTATGATTATATTTCAACTATACTCCAATATTATATAGATAGTGCTCATAGATATAGGCAACAAGTGGATGCGCACAACCATATCCTATGATAATAGGATTTTGTATGTGGCCGGACATCTTGTATGATAGCAAAAATACACACTTTAAGTTCTCGATACAATTATTGTAACAATATCTTATAACTTGATGATGACGACCACTAACTCGGAACATTATAGCTACTAACTCGGACCATCACACAATTCCTATGGTCTCCCCGCTAGACTCATCTATACTCTTATTACCTAAAAGAATTTGTGAAACAAAAGTGTGAGCTCAACTAGCCCAATAAAGAATATCATGACTAAGATAATGAAGAATAAATTATCTTTAGCCTTCAACAGTGATAAATCAGAGATTTAAAGGTAATATAAATTTTCAGCCATAACTGCAGCGGAACAAACAATCCATTAGAAGACTCAAGTAGACCATAATGTCTACTATCTTCTCCAATTTAAAAGTTCACGAACAATATTTTATCCCTGTAGCACCAATCAAAAGTTCATGTTCATAGTCATGCAAATCAACAGTTCCTGGTCATAATCATGTTGATCAATCCATCTTTGCACCTAAGCCAATGATATTAAATTGTAACACCAATGGTCATGATCATAACAATTAACAATTCATCTTTGCACCGCTGGCTGAAGAGAACCAATGGTCATGATCATACCAATCAACAGTCCATCTTTATACTCATGCCAAAGACATTTCACCATGTGTCCTTGCCATATAGACCAAAGACACTCACCAATCATATCTTTTTTGCACCCAGGCCAAAGATATTCAGTTATAACACCAATGGTCATGATCATGTCAATCAATAGTTTTTCTTTGTACCCAGGCCAAAGAAAACTTTCATCACGTGTCCTTGCCATACAGACCAAAGACACTCAACAATCATATCGTCTTTGTACCCCTAGCCAAAGACATTTACCAATCATATTATCTTTGCACCTAAGCCAAAGATATTCATAATAACTTGATTCTTTAATGATTAGTACAAATAACAGTGATATAAAAGATGAACGGAAGTTGTCAGAATAATAAGATAAAAGAATAAACATTCAAGATTTGACATTTAATTTGTCCACGGTCCAATAATGTCCAAATTATCAACACGATGACCAAAATGTGGAGTCAAATTCAAGAATGATATTCAAGATTCATATATCAAAGATAACGATTAAAATTTAATAAGAAGGTTCAGGTAAATAAAAAGTTCAAGTGAAATTGTGTTAGATGAAGCGCAAACATCAAAGGAATTTCTAATCATTTTAGGAATTATAGAAGCAATACTTACTATAGTAAGTTTAGATTTAGGAATATGAAAAAAAATAACCCTTTACGAGTATAAAGAAACTGACAACTCTTTACCTCGATATTGTGAAACAAAATTAATAGCCGAACAAATCCTTCCATGTTCGTCTTTGTAGCAGTAAAGAATCTGACTTTTGGGTCTTCTAGAATTTTCAAAATCTCTTTATGTTTTCACGAAAATATAGCTCTCGAAAAGATACATGAAATAGACTCAAAAATCACTCCATTCGGAGTTAATATGACTGAATTATAAATTTTCAAAAGTAGGGTTGAAACTAGTGACGAAAATCAGGACAGGTTATAGTTTTAAGTATTTTAAGACATGAAGATGACATCAGATGACTTTTCTTCCTTCTTCAAAGTTGTAAAGGATGAAAAAAAAATAAAGAAAATAAGGTTTGGATTCACTCAATTCTGATAAAGGATCAATTTACTATGATTTTTCTAAAAATTTGCTATACATAAGAAAATTCCACTCGGGATTTCAAAGAAGAATGCAACAGAAGATTTCAAAACTAGGAAATGTTTGAAATATAAATGTAACACTCTAACTGATATTTACTCAGAGAGACTTACTGATGAGATCCTGACCTAGCTCGCATTGAACGTCAACGACTCGACTCAAGTTCTGAGGGTTCAACAAATGGTCGTGATTGATTGGGCTGAAAGTTATTCGAAGATGTTTACATTGGAGCGCAATTCAAGAATTATTGGGCTGACCCAATTGGCTAATTCAATTCAGCAATTCAATTCATTCTCAAATAATATGGGCCACACGTATATAATATGGGCTACCAACAATTCATTTCAATTCAGCCCAGGCACGGATTGTCACTGATTCCTAGCAAATGAAGGAAGACTTGATCATCCTAGCAATTAACAGATTTTATCAAAGTGGGTCTAACATTATGGGGCGGATAACATGAAGTATTACATGGAAATCTATTACACGGTTTCACTTATTATTTCAAGCTAATGTGGGCGGATTTCCTTATCTTATTCATGTTTGCCATACTTGCATTCCAATCTGCACGGATTCCTTATAATGATCGAGAATATAGCTTATTCTTGTAATTAGGATTTTAATATTTATTAAATAAAATAAATATTTTAATGGAATGAATTGTGTGTTATGTGGTTAAAGGTTGATTTTTAACCTAACTAACATGATATGTGATTGTGTATATGTGTTGCGGATTTGTAAACAAAATAAAAAATTTCCGAGCAAAACACTATTCATAAAATTATTATTCATGTCGAAAAACGCTTTTTTCGTAATTTTTGAATTTCAGATTACAGCATAACATTTATTCGGGAACGGGAGACTTAATCTCCAATAAAAAATTTACAAAAGAAAAAGTTTACGGTTTGGCTAATCGAACTAGTTAGGAAAACCTAACTAGAAAGAAAATGAGTAACTAAATTAGTTTGCCTAACTAAGCTAATTAGAAGCCTAGTTTGGTTTGGCTAGGGTTTGGTTTGGCTAAGGTTTTATTTGGCTAGGTTTTGGTATGGCTTGACTAGGTTTAGACCTTTGGCTCAAACTTAGGGTTAAAACCTAAGTACTTGGAGCCAAAGTAGTGCAAAATCTATGTGTCACTTGATAAAAAAGATGATGGTCATGTGTCACTTGATTAGAATTAAGCACGGGGTTAAATGAATAAGGAAAAGATGATTCATGGGAGAGAGAAAAGAAGAAGTGGCCAGCCATGAGGAGGTGGGGGACCAAGTGGGTAAATCATATACTATTTTTAGTATGTCTTAGCTTGGTAGTTAAAGCCTTAAATGCATGGTTCCCTCCCATCTCTTTATTTATGCCAAACAAAGCCTTATGAAATAATTGTGTATAGCCTAAATGACTAAGTTACCTTAACCTTGGATTGCCTATAAATAAGGAATGCAAGTATACTTGCATTTTTCTTGTTTCATTTCATAAATTTCCTAAGTAAAGAAAGAGAGAAAAAGCTAGAGCTTGAGAGAGAATAGCAAGAGAGAGGGACGGTCAAGGCAGACAAAAAAAGAGCAATACTAGTTTTAGTAAGTTCAAGCAAGATTAAAAGGAAGGCAAGAAGTAGTAATCACAAGAAAGTTAAGAACAAAAACCCTAGTTTTCATTTTTATTCTTTTTAAGTTATATAAACTTGCTTTATTAGTGAATGTTGTTAATTTTTGGAAGATCATGGTGGATCTTGAAGATATAAGGTGATATATATGTATATGTTTGCAAACTACGCGGTAAATGCATGAAAAGTGGAACAAAATACTAAAAATCACAAAACCTATGTTTAATGGAAGAAAAGAAATTTAGTGGACTGTTTTGGGCTATTTTTGTGAGACCTTCCAAATGTAAAAATTAAGTTCTAGGGTGTTGTGTAATGCTCATAGGAGTACGAACACCATCCAATTGAAACGGAAGAAAAAACTTGCGTAACTAAGTCATGTCGAATTTTTTTGTAAAAACTAGTAAAAAGGGGAAAACCCTAATTACGCGCTGCCCTCTTTGGACGAAAATCTGTTTTGTTTATGTTGCTGAAATTTTTTTATTTTCTAAGGATCTTATATTCATTAAATAACGAAGCCGTAGACGCAAGAACGAACACATTCTGACTTCAGATGAAAGAGTTATGCCTGTCGGAAAAAGGGTAGTCAAATATGCCAAAATTAGAAAACTGTTTCAGGAAGGGACTTTTGCACCATTGTTTTGGCCTGAAAATGAATTTAGAAAAAAAATTTCACCCTGGGGGATTTGTAGAGGATGTTACAAAGAAGAAAATGACGTAAGAACGAACGTATTCCGATTTAAAATGAACAAGTTATGATGATAGTAAGGAAGGGGTAAAGGTTATTGTGTACAGACAAGTCGCGGGTTGTTTTCGGACGCCGTGCGACGCCGAGCGATGTGTTACATGTCGGGGCGTGTTGGGCAATGCCGAGCAACATCGTACATGTCGGGCGTGCCAGGAGCATATTGACGTGCTGTTTCGCAACGACATGCGATATTTTGGACATGATTCTAAAATATTCCAAGTTTTATAAATAACACAAAATAATAATAATAATAATAATAATAAATATTATAATACTAATATTATAATATAATAATAAACCACCATCAGAGGTTGTCTAGAGAGTCATGGTGTTCCCGAACGCCGTGAGACGTTTTTGAAAGGTTGTCGCGTTACTTAAATTATAAAACGCAAACAACATAAATTGAGTAGTAATGCAACGTAAACTAATATGTGAAGTCTTTATGTGACTAATTGGTGTGTTATTATTAATTAAATGTGTAGGATAATTGAAGGACGTTTTTAAAGTAATTATTAACGAATGCTTCAGGCAAGTATTCCTAAACTTTTTCACAAGTTTTCTGAATTCATTTGATTATGTTCTTATAAATGTTATGTAGCGTTTTAACGTTCAATTTACGCAACACTTATATGATTGTTTAAATTTCAGACTTATACAATTTTTTTTGCATTTGTACAAGTGTTTCAGCTATGCTTTGACATAAATTATTCAAGTTTTAAAAGTTCAATATTGCATGAACTGTTTAAGATGTATGTCAATGTCATTTGTTCTGGCTAGATGCAGCTTTAAATATTTTATCGGTTTAAAAATAAATCTTTGAGATATTATTGGTGTTAGGTAGAGCTATCCAACCCGAAT
Source organism: Aralia elata (assembly GCA_034770075.1). Classification (NCBI taxonomy): domain Eukaryota; kingdom Viridiplantae; phylum Streptophyta; class Magnoliopsida; order Apiales; family Araliaceae; genus Aralia; species Aralia elata. Next base: position 27,322,359 of record CM068382.1, on the reverse strand, counting down.
TATTTTGGTGCGGATCGAGATTCTAATCTGAGATAAACAACCCTATTATTGGGGTATTTTATGTCGAAAAAATCTCGACAGACCCCTAAGGTAGTCAAACAAACGCATATAGATGTTTAGCTAGAGTGTTGTACAACATACGGTACACTGGGCTGATCACCTAACATGCACGTAAGCTAGACGGTTCATAGTTGAATAACTATTGAACCTTTATGAAAACAAAAAGTTCAAGGTCTTATTGACCGCTCAGTTGTCGTTTCAAAAATGTTTTAAATAAAAAGGAACTTGTTATTATTCCTATTTATTCGAAATGCTTTCACAACTATTGTTAAGCTGTAGAAATAGTAACATGATTCTTGATTTTGTTGTTTATCCAACTGTTTATACTTACTGAGCTTCGTAGCTCATTCTTGTTTTAAATTAAATGTTTTCAGCAAAGCCCGAACGTACCGAAGGTTCCGATAAGGACAAAGAAAAAAGAGAGATGAATCAGTAGAAGATAGTGTGAACTATTTGTAATAATTAAAAGTATTGTAATAATTACTATATACTTTATCATGTGTTGAAGATTTTAAGGTCTGAGAACCTGGAATTTAGAGTAAGACATATTGTAATAATTAGTAATTACATTTATGTCGTTATTATTATGCTAGATGGGTAGTACCGTGGATCACCATATTTAGAGTTTAAAGGTACTCGGATTTGGGGGCGTCACAGGTTGGTATCAAAGTTGTAGGTTATAAACCTTAGGTGGGGGGAAACCTTATGATATAACCTTGAAGAAATTAGAGGAGTCAATGAAGAAAACTCATATAAAGTTGTAAGAAATGAATTGAGAAAATTCATTAAGAGAAGAAGAATAATAATAAAAGTAAAATAAAATATATTGTTATGTGAATATAATCAGTATATTTTGTTGTTATATGTTAATCAAGATATTAAAATTGATTGTAGATGTCAAGCGAAAAGGAAGTAAGAGACTATCATGTCATGAGCGAGGAGTTGATTGCTTCACCCGAGCCAACACTCAAGCCAATAGCTAAAATAGAGGCTCACATTGAGAATGGCCCTGAGGAGATTCTAGGAAATGAACCTATGGTAGATTTAGAGAGTGATCATGAAGAGTACCCCGAGATGGAGCTAAGTGAAGAGGGAGAATCAAATCCTAAAGAGGTTCATATAGAGCCAGAAGTAGGGATAAAAGAAGAAAAAGAACAAGATATGGTAGCAGCCGAGGATGATCAGGCATCAGCGAAGGTGCAAGCTCTGAACAATAAGGTGTTCATCCTGGAGGAAATGTGGATAGCAGCGAGCGGGATAATTGGTCAATTAGAAGTTGCATTAAGAGAAATGGTAGAAGAGCGTGACATGTTGAAAGGGCAGGTCGATAAGATGAAAGCTGAATGCAGTGTACTACAGGAAGCTCCGGGTAATAAGGGGAAAAGGAAATGGAACGGTAGTGATCCAGGAAATTCTGGAAGTAAACAAGGAGACCTTAAAAAAAGGGTAGAAGAAAGTAACAATTGTGGGAAGATGCATACATGGGTATGTTTAAAGGGTAAGAATAGGTGTTATAATTGTGGGCAAAAGGGACATTTCTCTCCTCATTGCCCCAATCCAAAGAAAGGTGTATGTTTTAATTATGGAGTAGCAGGTCACCAAGTAAGAAATTGTCCAATGAAGAAGACAGGTGGAGAAAGTGGAAAGAAGTAGGATAAAGTCCGAGATATAGGATCTTTTGTAATAGTAAGAATAATAGGAAATGTATGATAATATCTTATGATTGAAGTATACTAGATGATGTATATGTATATGTATGTATATACATATGTGTGTAATGAGTAAATCCCAGCTTTTATATGTAATAGCGGGATATCTTTTGTAAATCCCAACTTTAATATAAGTTGTGGAGCAGTTTTATAAATCCCATCTTTTTGTATGTAAATAGAGGGATATGTAATGTATATAGTGGTAGCTATATGATTAAGTGTAATGTTGTAAGAAAAGCATATTAATATAAAAATATTTATTAAATTTGCTTTGAGTTGATTATGTGTTTACATTATAATAAAAATTCCTTAAGTTAAATAATGAAATAATAATAATAATAAATATTTTATTAACAGAAAAATGCCCCCTAAGATGGAGAGGAAGAGGAAGACTGAGAACGCAGAGAATTATAAATGAAGAACCTAAGAATAGGGAACCCGATAATAGGGAACTTGAGAATAGGGATCCCGAGAATAGGGAACCTGAGAATAGGGAACTAGTAAACCCTATGCAGCAATTCATAGATTTATTGGTAGGGGCATTTAATAGAAACCCCATAAGAGCACTTGTAAATTCACTGGCTGTGCAAGTTGTCAGCTTTAAGGATTTCAAAAGCATGGGATCGCCCGAGTTTAGCGGGACCACTGAGCCTATAGAGGCTCAATCTTGGATCAAGGAAATAGAGAAGGTGTTTATTATCGCCCGAGTTAGAGAGGAGCAAAAGACCACTTTTGCTACCTACATGCTTAAAGGAGAGGCTAATTTTTGGTGGGAAGCCAACTTAAATAGGGCAGGAGAGGGAGTAGTTGCCTGGGAAAGATTCAAGGAATTATTTTTCGAGAATTATTTTTCTAGCAGCATGCAGAGCCATATGGAAATACGATTCTTAGAATTGAAATAAGGGGACATATCAGTTCCCCAATACGCATCCAAGTTCAATGAACTGGCCAGATTTGCTCCACATCAAGTGGACACGGAAGATAGGAAGGCGAGGAGGTTTGAGCAGGGCCTAAAACCCTGGCTCTATAATAAAGTAATTGTGTTGCAGATTGATTCTTTCGGATCAATCTTGGAGAAGGCTGTCATAGCCGAAGGGGGAAGTGAGGCGTTGACTAAGTTCAACCAAGAGAAAAAGAATAAGAAGAAGATAGATGGAGTAAGGTTGAGGGTAGTGAAGGAAATGGTGGAAAGCAAAAACGAAAATGGAATAATTCCGGGAATACCAGAAATAAGCGGAGAGACCCGAAAAAGAGGGTCAAACAATGCAGTAATTGCGGGAGAAATCATATGGGAGTGTGTTTGAAAGGGAAGTCAGTATGTTATAATTGCGGGCAAGAGGGACACATCTCTCCTAACTGTCCCAACTCGAAGAAAAATAGTGGGTGTTTTATCTATGGATCGATAAATCATATGGCAAGAAATTGCCTGAAAAAAGGAGTTGACAGGGGAAGCGACAATAAAGGGAATTGTTGTCCGATTTATATAACGACAATTTACGCGCAAGTATACGCGGTCAACAAGTAATAAAGAGTAAGTAAAGTATCGATCCCACAAGGAATTATTACTAGTGTTTTTCAAGTATTAACTTTTTATCATCTCAATCTTATCTAAACTTATGGTTTCTGTCTTTTTGGTGGTTTGGATTAATAAAGATAACATTAATAAAAGAACAATAGAAAACTTTAAAGATAATGAAATCAAATATTAACAAGTCTAAGATCACAATTTCCCCTAACACTTCACTTGAATATCCTAACTCTCTCTTTTCAACTAGTTAAATCACAAGGATTGTTATCCGAGAATTTACAAGTATATACCAGCCTCTCTCGATGGTCAAATACGTATTTCCCAATGCGGTGTATAAATATCTCTATTCTACACACTAGCAAGAATCCAATATCAAGAATAATCAACAAGACACGTGTCACCAAATCTCATTAATCACCCTATCAATTACCAACTTTCGCAATGGAAATCATTAAGCATGATTCTCAAATGGATACATGTGGTATTTAGGTATATGTCTATCCTAAATACAAATAAATTATCCATTCATGAGGGTAATAAATAAAACACACGTCACTTAATTTCATAAATTACCCATAGGAATATCTAATTTTCACATGATATCATAACAAGGTCTCAACCTATACTTCCTCTCTCAATTCCATATAAGTTCCCAAGGTAATTACTAGCTAGGCAATTAATCCATAAAGCATAAATTATGATACCCAATTCACAAATGAATAACCAATATCCAAGAGAGAGCATTCAATTCAAACTACATATTGGGTTCCATTGAAATCTTAGAAAATTAGTTCTAGTTCATGGTAACTACCAATAACATCATATTCAAATTATACATCATGTTGGATTACAAAATAGAAGAGAAAACTAGAGATAGAACCACTTTTGTAGATTTTCATATGATGTTTGATGGGTTGATGATGAACACTAGCTTCTCCTCCTTCATTTTGCAATCCTTGATTTTTTGCTCCTTGGCCTTGCTTGATGTAGCTTGATTTTAGCACTTTGGCCCTCTAATTTGATGTATTTGGTAGCTTCCTCTCTCTAGATTTTGTGTTAGAAGGTGTTAGGATGAGTTATAATGAGTGGGTATGTGTTATAATCAAGTTCTAGCCGCCACTTTGGTGTTATAAGAGATGGGTGTCTCAAACCCTAGCATTTCCCGAGTTTTGGACCAAAAAATTCGCAAAGTCAGAAGCATTTATCGCCCCGGCGCCAATTTTGGCCTGACTTCCATCGCCCCGGCGACGCTCTCGCCCCGGCGGTGGAATAGTGCTGGAATTTGTCGCCCCGGCGATGGAACTCTGTACCGCGAGACAGTTTCGACGTCTGTTGTTAAAATAGCCATAACTTCTTCGTCCGAACTCGGATTAAGGCGATTAAGGAGGCTATGGAAAGTTAAGAAGTAGCTCTACAACTTTCATAACTGGAGCTCGTTGAGATAATGGCCGGAGCAAGGCGCAAATTGGCCCCGAAGCAGCTGCTATGTAAAATTCATGCAAAATCCGATGGTAAAAGGACCATAACTCTCTCATAAGAACTTCAAATTGGATGATTCTGGATGTTCTGGAAAGCTAAGATCAAAATCTACAACTTTCGTTCTTTGAGTTTTGAGAGATTCGGATTGCATCATGGGTCAAATTGAGAAACAAGCAGCGAAAATGCTAGATTCGAGCCAAAAACGTAACGGTCCAAGGGGCCTTTATTTCAATACCTACAAAACAACGTAAAAACACATAAAAGCACACAAATACATATAAAAGTACTACAAAAGTACATTACACAACAATAAGATGAAAACACATAAAACCAAACGAAATAGCTAGACACTTACAAATTATTAAGGCTAAAAGTACCTAATTTGTGTATATAAAATACACTCATCAGGAATATCAGTGGGAAGCTGACTATAACTGGTCCAGCTCCACCAAGTAGATCGACCGTAAGGACCTTCAATATGACGGTCCAAGATGCCGAGGCATCCAAAGATGTAGTTTTAGGTATCATTCCGATTAATAATATAAATGCATATGTATTGTTTGATTCAAGTGTGACCTATTTTCTTTTACGTATTATGTGATTTTGTTAGATGTTTAAGTTTACCTTTAGAAAAGCTAGAAACTCCCCTAAACATAGAAGTTGCGAATAAGGAAATAATTCCTGTAACACACATTCATAGGAATTGTTGTGTAGATATAAGAGAACATAAGTTAATGGTAGATTTAATTCCGATTAAACTGGGAGAACTTAAAGTAATTTTTGGGAATAGATTGGTTATTTAACCACGGGGCAATGGTAGGGTGTAAACCTTTAGACCTCGAATTAGTATAAGGTAATATTTTATGATAGTAAATCGCCAAGACATTCTCGTTGTCTGACGATAATGTAAGTTAGGAAATTGTTAAGAAATGGATGTGTAGGTTATTTAGGACATGTGATCGACAAAGACAGAATATCTGTAGATTTAGTGAAGGTGGAGGCATTATCAATATGGTGACAAATGTGAGATATACACGGACTACAAAAGTCTGAAATATATCTTCACACAGAAGGAGTTAAATATGATGCAGACAAGGGAGTTAGAATTATAAAAGATTATGACAGTAAGAATATATATCACCCGGGGAAGGCGAATGTGGTAGCAGATGCTTTAAATAGAAAAGGGGTAGGGAGAAGTTGTAAGTATTAACGGCTCAAGATGAGCTAATAATAGAGATGACAAAAAATAGAAAATAAAAGATTTAGAAATGAGGTGATGTCCGTTTACGGATATGAGTCATAGGTTAGTACTAGTTATTTGCAATGGAGACTCGTCCAACCTTATTGGGTAGAGTAAAGGAGACACAACTCAGGAATGAGGAGTGTGAGAGTATAAGGAACATAAATTACATAAGGGGAATAGATTAAGTATAAACTCGATAATAAGGGAGTATTAAAATTTGAAGGAAGAATTTGAGTTTAGATAGTACTGGAATTATTGGTAGCCAAATAGGAAGATAGAAGTCGCGGAGTGTGTTAGCAGGTGCCTGACTTGTCATAAAGTTAAGGCCGAGCATTAGAGATCAAGTAGGTTGTTACAACCATTAGGAATTCCGGAGTGGAAAAGGGAGCACATCACAATGGATTTCGTGATAGGACATCCAACGATGCAGAAAGGGTACGATTAAAAATTAGGTTTAATTTAAACCAATTAGTTAAACTCTATGTTAAAGAAATCGTTTCAAAACATGGAGTGCCAGTTTCGATTGTGTCGGATCGGGATCTACGTTTACGTCAAACTTCTAAAAGAGTCTAGAAGAGTAAATGGGAACGCAACTAAGGTTGAATACGACATATCATCCTTAAACAGACAAGCAGAGCGAGCAAACAATTCAGCCCATAGAAGATATGCTACGGGCCTGTGATAGGGATTTTAAGGAAAGTGGAGCGACCGCCTACCTTTACTAAAATTCGCTTATAATAATATTAGCTATCACACAAGTATAAGCATGTCGCCTTACGAAGCATTATATGGTAGAAAGTGCATAATGTGTTTCACGTGTCGGTATTACGACCCTATGAGCCAGATTATAAACATGTAATAGAATATGAACCTATTTAGGTTGAAAAAGACTTAACATATGAAGAAATTCCTATTCAAATAATTGATAGGAAGGAACAAGTTTTAAGAAATAAAATTATATTTTCTATAAAGATAGCATGGAAAAACCACAATGCCGAAGAGGCAACGTAGGAACTCGAAGATAAATTGAGGAATAATTATCCTCATCTTTTTGTATAACCTTGTATTGTGATTCTGGGGACAGAATCCTTATAAGAGGGAAGAATGTAACGATCGAGAAAATAGCTTATTCTTGTAATTAAGATTTTAATATTTATTAAATAAAATAAATATTTTGATGGAATGAATTGTGTGTTATCTGGTTAAAGGTTGATTTTTAACCTAACTAACGTGATATGTGATTATGTATATGTATTGCGGATTTGTAAACGAAATAAATTTTTTTTGAGAAAAACATTATTCATAAAATTACTATTCATGCCGAAAATGGTATAACATTTATTCGGGAACGAAAGACTTAATCTCCAATAAAAAAAATTACGAAAGAAAAATTTTACGCTAACCGAACTAGTTAGGAAAACCTAACTAGAAAGAAAATGAGTAACTAAATTAGTTTGCCTAACTAAGCTAATTAGAAGCCTAGGGTTTGGTTTGGCTAGGGTTTGGCTTGGCTAGGTTTTGGTATGGCTTGGCTAGGGTTAGAGCTTTGGCTCAAGCTTAGGGTTAAAACCTAAGTACGTGGAGCCAAAGTATTGGAAAATCCATGTGTCACTTGATAAAGAAAATGATGGCCATGTGTCACTTGATTAGAATTAAGCATGAGGTTAAATGAATACGGAAAAAATGATTCACGGGAGAGAGAAAAGAAGTGGCCGACCATGAGGAGACGGGGGACCAAGTGGGTGAGTCATATACTATTTTTAGTAAGTCTTAGCTTGGCGGTTAAGCCTTAAATGCTTGGTTCCCTCCCATCTCTTTATTTATGCTAAACAAAGCCTTATGAAATAATTATGTATACCCTAAATGACTAAGTTACCCTAACCTTGGATTGCCTATAAATAAGGAATGCAAGTATACTTGCATTTTTCTTGTTTCATTTCATAAATTTCCTAAGTAAAGAAAGAGAGAAAAAGCTAGAGCCTGAGAGAGAATAGCAAGAGAGAGGGACAGTCAAGGAAGATAAAGAAGGAGCAATATTAGTTTTAGTAAGTTCAAGCAAGATTAAAAGGAAGGCAAGAGGTAATAATCACAAGAAAGGTAAGAACAAAAACCCTAGTTTTCATTTTTATTCTTTTAAGTTATATAAACTTACTTTGTTGGTGGATGTTGTTAATTTTTGGAAGATCATAGTGGATCTTGAAGATATAAGGTGGTATATATGGATATGTTTGCATGCTAAGCAGTAAATGCTTGAAAAGTGGAACAAAATAATAAAAATCACAAAACCTATGTTTAATGGAAGAAAAGAAATTTAATGGACTGTTTTGGGCTGTTTTTATGGGACCTTCCAAATGTAAAAACTAAGTTCTAGGGTGTTGTGTTATGCTTCTAGGAGTTACGAACACCATCCAATTGGAACGGGAGAAAAAGCTTGTGTAACGAAGTCATGTCGATTTTTTTTTGTAAAAACTAGTAAAAAGGGAAAACCCCTAATTACACGCTTCCCTCTTTGGACAAACATTTGTTTTGTTTATGTTACTGAAATTTTTTATTTTCTAAGGATCTTATATTTCATTAAATAACGAAGCCTTAGACGTAAGAACAAACGCATTCTAACTTCGGATGAGAGAGTTATGTCTCACGAAAAAAGGGTAGTCAAATCTGCCAAACTTGGAAAACTGTTTCGGGAAGGGACTTTTGCGCCACTATTTTGGCCTGAAAATAAACTTAGAAAATTTTTCCACCCAGGGGAAATTTGTAGAGGATGTTACAAGGAAGAAAATGACGTAAGAACGAACGTATTCCGATTTAAAATGAAAGTTATGATGATAGTAAGGAAAGGGTAAAGGCTATTGTGTACGGGCGAGTCGCGGGTTATTTTCGGACGCCGAGCGACGCCGTGCGACGTGTTACACGTCGGGGAGTGCTGGGCGACGCCGAGCGACGTCGTGCATGTCGGGCGTGCCACGAGCATATTGTCGTGCCGTTTCGCAACGACATGCGATATTTTGGACATGATTCTAAAATATTTCAAATTTTATAACTAAATAATAATAATAATAATAATAACAATAAATAAATAAATAAATAATAAATATTGTAATACTAATATTATAACCACCATCGGAGGTTGTCTAGAGAGTTGTGGTGTTCCCGAACATCGCGACGCCGTGAGACGTTTTTGAAAGGTTACCGCGTTACTTAAATTATAAAACGCAAACAACATAAACTGAGTAGTAATGCAATGTAAACTAATAAATGAAGTCTTTATATGACTAATTGGTGTGTTATTATTAATTAAATGTGTAGGATAATTAAATGACATTTTTAAAGTAATTATTAATGAACGCTTCAGGCAAGTATTCCTAAACTTTTTCACAAGTTTTCTGAATTCATTTGATTATGTTCTTATGAATATTATGTAGCATTTTAATGTTAAATTTACGCAACACTTATATGATTGTGTAAATTCCAAACTTATACAATTTTTTTTGCATTTGTACAAGTGTTTCAGCTATGCTTTGACATAAAATTTTCAAGTTTTAAAAGTTTAATATTGCATGAACTGTTTAAGATGTACGTCAATGCCATTTGTTTCGGTTAGACGCAGCTTTAAATATTTTATCGGTTTAAAAATAAATCTTTGAGATATTATTGGTGTTAGGTAGAGCTATCCAACCCGAATTATTTTTGTGTGGATCCAGATTCTAATCTGAGATGAACAACCCTAATATTGGGATATTTTACATCGGAAAAATCCCGACAAACCCCTGAGGTGGTCAAACAAACGCATATAGACGTTTAGCTAGAGTGTTGTACAACATAGGGTACACTAGGGTGATCACCGAACGTGCCCGTAAGCCAGACGGTTCATAGTTGAATAACTATTGAACCTTTATGAAAACAAAAAGTTCAAGGTCTTATTGACCGCTCAGTTTGTCGTTTCAAAAATGTTTTAAATAAAAAGGAACTTGTTATTATTCCTATTTATTCGAAATGCTTTCACAGCTATTGTTCAGCTGTAGAAATAGTAACATGATTATTGATTTTGTTGTTTATCCAATTGTTTATACTTGTTGAGCTTTGTAGCTCATTCTTGCTTTAAATTAAATGTTTTCAGCAAAGCCCGAACGTACCGAAGGTTCCGGTAAGGACAAAGAAAAAGAGAGATGAACAAGTAGAAGATAGTGCGAACTATTTGTAATAATTAGAAGTATTGTAATAATTACTATATACTTTACCATGTGTTGACGATTTTTTAAGGTCTGAGAACCTGGGATTTAGAGCAAGACATATTGTAATAATTAGTAATTACATTTATGTCATTATTATTATGCTAAATGGGTAGTACCGTGAAGTACCATATCTAGAGTTTAAAGGTACTCGAATTTGACGGCGTCACATTCCTAGTTGGTGGGCTTTACATTAAAGTATGTGGGCAACAACCAAGCAATCATGTGGGTCCTTTAAGTTGATATATTCAGCAGATTGAATGCAAAAGAAAACATAACAATTCTGTTTGGTTTTATGGGCCACGGATTCTATTGGTTTTGGTTTCATGAAGAACCATTCGTGTTTCTTTCCTTATTCAATCTTGGCAAATCTGATTTGGATTGTTTAATGAAAGAATTATCACACGGTTCAGTTCACGTGGCAAGAAGATTCCCACGGAAACAATATCTGAACACGACAATTGTGGACTTTTGGGATTCTAGAAAATTAGTTTTAATACTAATGTAATTAGAAAGTTTTTTTAGCTAGGATTTTGATTCCAAATTAATTTCTATTTCCATATGGATTTAGGGTTTACTTTTGATTAGTATAAATATGATACATGACTGATGTAATAGTTACACATTATTTATTAAAAAAATTCTTGTGAGATTTTCTCATCTTTTGGTTCTTTAAGAATTCCTAGACTAGGTCTTAGTTTTTTTGAGATTCAATTATCGACTTATCATACAACAATACGTAGTTGTGTGTGGCGTCTTCTACCGCATCAATCGTTAATTGTACCAAGATTACCTCTTACATATAAGGTGTCGTTGGTGTCCATTCAACGCAGATTTCGTATGCGAGCAATTGTACCAAGATTACCGTCTACATATAGGCGAAGGGTTAAGGTATTGCGAGCAATTCACCATACAATTTTGCTAGAAACGATCCGGACGACAACCACCTCATAAAAGTGTGTCGTGGAGTTTATCATTTGGTATCAAAGCTAAGTCTTTCTAGCGAGTTACTTATCTTTAAATTTTTGTTGAATATATAGTGAAAAAACAAATCGTTACTCAAAAAAAAATCGTGAGTACAAAAAAAAAGTGGAAAAATTATTATTTGTTTCTATTATTGGAGTTTATAAATTTTGAAGATATTGGGATTTCGTTGAAAAGGATTAAATTTGGCGATTGTGAATTTATTGGTTATCGTACGTCTTACACTGCTATATTTTGTTTTGTGGTAAGTTGTTATCGGATTGAATACTAAACTGTGATCTTTGTTTGGTGAATTCAAAAAGAACCTATAAGAGGGAATTATAGTGGTAAAAGGAAAGAATGTGAGATCAATTGAGGGTAAAAGCCTATTAAGCGATACACGAGCGATTAACTAATGCATTAAATATTTTCATATTAAATTATATTTTGCATTCTTTCATGGAAAAATATGATAATATTTGTTTTGATGATATTCCGAGTTTTGTCAACACTTGAGAAAATTCTTTAGCATGTGTTGGGTTTAATTGTGAATATAATTATGCAAGTGAGTATTCATCTTGTGAGATTTATTATGATCTTTTGATTCCATTGATGCGATTATTTAATTGTGAATGTGTTAATGTCAATGGGATGGAGAAGGTTGAATTTGTTTTGCAGTTTCGAGAAGGGATCATACTCGACGAGGATAAAAGTTTAAATCGATTTGAAAATCAATTCGGACAATGCATAGAACATCTACAGGGAAGTGTTTTGACTTATGTTCTAGTAGACTATGCATGTAATTTTGAGTTATTTGATTTCTTAGTGATTAAAAGAAAGATACATGTTGATTTGTTTTGTTTTGTGTTTAATCCAGGAATTCAAAAGTGCTTGCAAATTCAACGTGTCGAGTTTCAAATTTTGACATTTGATCCGAGTGCAATGGAATAGGTGATAGTGCGAATGATCGAGATCATAAGATTCGCTTTTGATCTGGGAATTCGTCAGTGGATGTATTTGTGAATGGACGAGATCATCAGAATGGTTTTTGATCCGAAAATTCGTAAATGGGTGAACATGGATCATGAAGAGTTCTACGTGCTGATATTTAATCCAGGAGGAGATAGAACTTTTCGTAGTTTTATTTGTGTTTATTTTACTACATATGCATTTGTTTTATTGGCAGTAAGTTAGATTACGATTTAGCTATAGTTGTTAATTTAGTTTGTTTTGGTGTAGTTAGTGTTTTGGAATTATTTGGGATACATGTGGAAGAGCATCGTGTTGATGTGAACAAGTTATTAAGTAAAGGAGTTCGAAAGTTCATGTCGATACGACTACCATGTGCTATGACATTTCGAGCATCGTTGGGAAGGAAACGTTTGCAAGTTGTTCACGTCGATACAAGGGAAAATTCAGATATTGCTATGTTCCTTACAGGAGTTGGAGTTTTTGATGATTCTTTTCATAATCTTATTTGCATTGTTGATATCGTTTATATATTTCATGTGTCAAGTGAGACTTATGATTATTAATTGTTTGATGTTACCAATTTAATTTGTTTATATGTAGGTTCAGATTTGAGGACAAATTCTTTTTAAGAGGAGGGGAATGATGAAATTTTGACCAAACTCGTATCGAACGTCAACGACTTCTGAGGGTTCAACAAATGGTCGTGATTGATTGGGCAAAAAGTTATTCGAAGATGCTTACATTAGAATGCAATTCAAGAATTATTGGGTTGACCCAATTGGCCAATTCAATTTAGCAATTCAATTCATTCTCAAATAATATGGGCCACGCGGATATAATATGGGCTACCAACAATTCAATTCAATTCAGCTCAGGCACAGATTATCACGGATTCCTAGCAAATGGAGGAAGGCTTGATAATCCTAGCAATTAACGGATTTTATCAAAGTGGGTCTAACATTATGGGACGGATAACATGAAGGATTACATGGATTTCTATTACGCGGATTCACTTATTATTTCAAGCTAATGTGGGCAGATTTCCTTAGCTTATTCATGTTTGCCATACTTGCATTCCAATTTGCACGGATTCCTAGTTAGTGGGCAGCATTACATTAAAGTATGTGGGCAGCAACCAAGCAATCATGTGGGTCCTTCAAGTTGATGTATTCAGCAGAGTGCATGCAAAGGAAAACATAACAATTCTGTTTGGTTTTGTGGGCCACAGATTCTATTGGTTTTGGTTTCATGTAGAACCATCCGTTTTTCTTTCCTTATTCAATCTTGGCAAATCTGATTTGGATTCTTTAATGAAGGAATTATCACACGGTTCAGTTCACGCGGCAAGAAGATTCCCACGGAAACAATATCCGAACACGACAATTGTGGGAATTTTGGGATTCTAGAAAATTAGTTTTAATACTAATGTAATTAGAAAGTTTTAGCTAGGATTTTGATTCCAAATTAATTTTTATTTTCTTATGGGGTAGGGTTTACTTTTGATTAGTATAAATATGATACATGACTTATGTAATAGTTACACATTATTCATTAATAAAAATACTTGTGAGATTTTCTCATCTTTTGGTTTTTTAAGAATTTTTAGACTAGGTTTTAGTTTTTTGAGATTCAATTATCGACTTATCATACAACAATACATAATTGTGTGTGGCGTCTTCTACCGCATCAATCGTTGATTGTACCAAAATTATCGCTTACATATAAGCGAGGGGTCAAGGTGTCGTTGGTGTCCATTCACCACAGATTTCGTACGCAAGCAATTGTACCAAGATTACCGTCTACATATAGGCGAGGGGTGTTGGGATATTTGTATGTATAACAAATACGACTCATACACGCAAGTGCACGTGATCCACAAGTAATATAAAGTAAGTAAAGTATCGATCCCACGAGGAATTGAATTGCATTTATAAATACAAACACCGATTTTATAATTATTTCGGTCTCTTTAAACAATTGATTTTAGCGGTGAGATTATTTAACGATTACTAATGAAACAAATAGAACAAATTATGGTTGTAAAAATACAGATTTTAAGAGCTTAGGATTATAATTTCACTTAATGCAAACTTAGATTTTCATGCTTCCTATTGTTGCTAATTGACTACTATAGAATGTTGGTCGAGAACATGAATGTAAAATATGACCACCTCTCGATGCACCATATTCATATCACACTAAATCCACAATTGATAGAATGAATGTGAACACCCTAGATGACTAACGCACTATATCTCTATGTGAATTACAATCAAAAGGGTTTAAGAACAAGTTTTCAAATGGCCACATATGGTGCTTCGGTATATCTCTATCCTAAGCACGAAACATAATTTCACGAGGAATGTAGTAATTATGAACATATGCTAGCATAATTAGATCTTAATTTATATTTCCTTTCTCAATTCCATAAAAATTATCACTGTAATTGGTGATCAAGCAATTAATCATTAAGTGTAGATTATGCTAGACATTCATTTCATAACCAACTAGCAATAATAAGGAAGCATATCTGTGACGCCCCCAAATTTAGACGTCACTGTCTAAAATTCGGTTCGTCACGACCTACCTCAAATAACGACAAAAACACTAAATGCAGCGGAAAATACTACAGAATATATTACATTGATTAAACATAATAATTCTCGTCCCAAGGTCTCGCAACCGATACTAACATGATTCACGACCTAAGACATAGTTTTAAACATAATTGAAGTACATAATCAAGCCTAAGCTTATTACAACATAATAACACTCTTAATAAAAAGGGGTAAGCTAATCCATAGCCTTTCCCTTGCCTTTGTCCCTTCCAGAGGTTTCACCACGCTCAGCCTTAACTGTAAGTTTTAGGGAAAGCAAGAATGAGCAACAAATTTGCCCAGCAAGTAATATAGCAATAAGGATGAATATATAGGGTTTGAATTTCCAGGGTATAACAGTAATTGATATTTCAAGAATAACATGAAGAATAAATTCCAAATAACAAGAGCCACTAAGGCTAAGAATAACAATATGATTTAAAGAATTAAACTGTTCATGCTCAACAGAATAATACACTGAGTAGTCACTAAGGACTATGAACTCCTGCTAGAATTAACATTTATTATACTGAAAATCCAAATAAAACAAGTACACAGGTGATCAACCTATAGTGCTCCATGTTATGCATAACTTTCACATGCTTATAGGTGCGCACGTCGGTTCCCCGACAATATATAAAATTTCCCTTCAATGAAGGTTGTTCATCTCAGTAAATAGAGTCCGCACCAAAATAATCGGTTTGGATAGCTTTTAACACATGCATATGGGTCTAGCCGAAATAATGGCGTAGACAACTTATTAAGCATACTCAAGGATATATCGAGTTCAATATTTGCAACAAGGTTCAAGGGATATAAATCTTAAACCAACATTAGGATATGAATAACAATTTAAGAGATTCATACTTACTATCTCATACTTGTATGATTAATGAATATACAAGTTTCAACGTTTGTCAATAAAGAGAAAGGGTTCGAGTACTTGCCTCAAGCGTAGATTATCCAATCTATAACTTAACGTCACTTCAAAGTCTTATCGAATCCTATTTAGTATGTGTTCAAGTGCACATTAGTTACACAAGCTAAATCAATATGTTATATCACACATGTTCAATCACATAACCTATCGGTACACATCAAGTTCTATTCTAGTTACGCAATCGGATCACAAGTTAAAGGATCATTAGACTACTTAATCAAATATACATTTGGTATGTCATTTAAGATCTCATTTTTAAGGTTTATAACATTCATGCATTCGTTTTATTTTACTTATAACCACACTAGTTCATTACTTGTAATCATGCTTGATTAGGTTACGATGTATGCAAGTAAGTGAGTGTTCATATAAATCATGTGTAACGACATAGGAATACTAGCATGCAATCCTATAATATCATCACGTAATATATATGGACTTATTTTGTAAACATGCCTCAATTAGTCTTTAAAGTCACCACAAGCCAAGTTAATGCAATCTAATATGTATAACAATTTCAAACCATATCTCACATGTAGGCATTAGCTAGAAATTGGACTCAAATAACACACGTTTGTAAGCTCGACACAAAAAGGTGTAAGGTTTTACAAGTGTTTAATTTTCAAAACTTTAAGTCCTCTTTTTAGAAAATCATGTTAAGTAGGCTTATGATATGTTAGAGGGTCTCCATATATCATGTTACAGTTACTTAAAATGGACCAAATCATCACTGCTCTAGGATATGAAGTTTTGCAGAATTGTCTACGATTTCGGGGATTGCCGACAAGGGCTGCCGAGAGGTGTCTACGATCGTAAGGATTAAGACATGCTACGGCTCTAATAAGGGAACTGGCGTTGCGGCGCGCCCATCGGCGCTGCGGCGCCGCGAACCAGACCTAGTTTATACCAGATCACAGAAGCCAAAAATTGACCCAAAACTCCCAAATCTTTGATTAATACACATACCTACAAGTTATAAATCCCATAATATTGCTACTACACATATCTAGCATGCTTCCAGTGACTCAAAACAACTCAACAACCAAATTATATAACTCAAAATGGAAAATCATGCTCATTTGCCACCGTTGGGCACATTTTGCAATTCCTCTTACTGTGAGTTCAATTCTCAACTAAATCAAACCATTCCATCTTCATTACTTTCATATATAGTCATATTAACAACATAAAACATCAATTTATACTTTAACATAGCAATGATCCATCAATTTAACTCAACTAGCATGCATATTCAAGAAGTCCAAAAACTCAGAACATAAGAAATGACTAAGTACGTGAATGAGGGTATTACCTCTTGAAGCTCACTGTGAAAACTCTCAATCTCAGGCTTGCTCCCTCTATTACTAACCCACACTCTATATGAGTTTAACTCCAAATTTTGCGACTGAACTAAGGAGGGAGTAGCTGCCATTTATAGAGAAGCTTTTGCACAGGTAAAGACTTTGCCCAAGTTCTTGATTCAGCAGGGAAAAGGAAGAAAATGTTGGGCAATATGGATTTGGTGGAACAGTGGTGTAACCCATCCCTCCCCCCATGATTCCCTATGTTCTAGCTTGGATGATTTTCAGCAAAGTGGGGATGATAGGCCACTGGCCTATCCTTAGACACGGCTGGGAAAAACGGAAATGGGCACTCATATTGGGACAACTTAAAGCTCAGACATCCCAGCAAGCTTTAATAGCATACATGGTTTTAAAATGGAACTTAGGTTATAAAATATATCAAGTGACCCAATACTATATTAATTAAGAAATGCATGCCCACATATCATATAATCCATGTACATTAATTAGAGTGCAACTAATTAATTACTAACACCAAAATAATAAATAGCTATTATTATTGCATTACTCCATAACACATAATATCATTTCGATAAACATTTAATTATTGGAATAATTATTATCTAACAATTATTAGTCTACAACAATTATTATTTCACTTCACTCATTTCTCTTGTAATAAGATACACATTTTAATAACTTCTATCACACATCAAAATGTCTCACGGACCCTTTTAGTATATTAAATAATTTAACATGCTTTTATAATAAGTCTTGCTCACATGAAACTCAATGTAGCTTATTCACTTTATCAACCTTCAATTAATATTATTAATAAAATTCTCGGGTATTACATCCTCCCCTCCTTATAAGAATTCCGTCCTCGGAATTGATACAAGGCTATACAAACAAATGGGGATAATCCCTTCTCATCTTACTTTCTAACTCCCACGTAGCCTCCTCGGTGTCGTGGTTTTGTCAAACTACCTTCACAGAAGATATACTATTGTTTCTCAAGGTTTGCTCTTTCCTATCTAGTATTTGGACAGGAATTTCTTCATAAGTCAAATTCTTCTCTACTTGAATCGGCTTATAGGATATCACGTGCTTATAGTCGGGTTTGTACGGACGTAACACGGAGATGTGAAACACGTTGTGGATGTGTTCCAACTCAGGCGGTAAAGCTACCATATACGCCACTTCGCCCACCCGCTTCAAAACTTCGAATGGTCCTATGAACCTCGGACTCAATTTTCCTTTCTTGCCGAATCTGATCTTTCCTTTCCAGGGAGATACCTTTAGGAATACAAAACTGCCGACTTCAAAGTTTCGGTCCTGACGATGCAAATCTGCATACTTCTTCTGTCGATCTTGAGCAGCTATTAATCTGGCTCTTATCGTCGTCACCACATTAGCTGTCTGTTGACTATCTCCGGTCCCAAAAGTCGTCGTTCTCCGACTTCATTTCAACACAACGGTGTTCTGCACTTTCTTCCGTAGAGAGCTTCGTATGGTGGCATACCGATACTTGCGTGATAACTATTGTTGTAAGCGAATTCTACTAAGGGTAAATGGTCGTCCCAATTTCCCTTGAAATCCATTACACAAGTTCTCAGCATGTCCTCCAATGTTTGTATCATTCGTTCACTCTGTCCATCGGTTTGGGGATGATAAACGGTACTCAACCTCAATTGGGTTCCCATCTCCTCTTGTAAGCTTTTCCAGAAATTTGACGTGAAGCGCGGATCTCGATCGGAGATGATTGACACCGACACTCCATGTCGCGAAACGATTTCCTTTACGTACAAACTTGCTAACTGATTCAATTTGAATCGGATCCTGATGGGTAGAAAATGAGCTGTCTTCGTTAATTGGTCCACGATAACCCAAATGGCATCAAATTTCTTCTGTGTAACTGGAAGTCCTACAACGAAATCCATCGTAATGTGCTCTCATTTCCACACCGGTATTTCCAGCGGTTGAAGTAGACCACTTAGTCTCTGATGCTCTGCTTTGACTCGTTGGCAAGTAAGACATCTGCTAACGTATTCCGCAACCTCTCGTTTCAGATTGGGCCACCAAAAATACCGTCGAAGGTCTCGATACATTTTCTTCCCTCCAGGATGAACGGAATATGTCGTGTTATGTGCCTCGTGCAAAATTTCTTCCCTTAGCTCGGCCACAGTCGGCACCCATACTCGATTTTCAAATCTTAAGATACCATCCTTATCTATTCAAAACTTATCCTCCTCATTTTCCGTGATCCGTTTCTTTATCTTCTCACACCCTTCATCCTCTTCTTGTGCTTCTTTTATTCGATCCAGCAGTGTAGGGCGAGCTTCCATTGTGGATGACTTCTCGTTGGACCCTCGAGGTCCCTTAACTTCTATTTCCAATTTCTCCATTCCTCTTATTAACTCCTCTTGAGTTGTCAATGTGAACAATTTCTCCCTTCCCTTTCTACTCAACGCGTCAGCTACAACATTTGCTTTTCCCAGGTGATATAGAATTTTGCAGTCGTAATCCTTAATTAATTCCAACCACCTCCTTTGTCTCATATTCAACTCCTTCTGTGTGAAGATATATTTCAGATTTTTGTGGTCCGTGTATATCTCACATTTCTCCCCATACAAGTAATGTCTCCAAATCTTTAACGCAAAAACTACTGCCGCTAACTCCAAGTCATGAGTAGGGTATCGTTTTTCGTAATCCTTCAGTTGTCGTGACGCATACGCAATGACCTTGTCGTGTTGCATAAGCACACAACCGAGTCCTTTATGCGACGCATTACTATACACCACAAATCCTCCTTCACCATCCGGTAGGGATAATACAGGTGCCTCGCTTAACCTCTTCTTTAATTCTTGGAAACTTTCCTCGCATTTGTTTGTCCATACGAATTTCACCGTTTTTCTCGTTAGATTGGTTAACGGAGTCGCTATTTTAGAGAAATCTTGGATAAATCTTCGATAGTACCTAACTAACCCTAAAAAACTTCTCACTTCAGTTGGTGTCTTTGGTTGTTCCCAATCGCTTACGGCTTCCACTTTTGCAGGGTCCACCGAAATTCCATTCTTGTCTATCACGTGTCCTAAGAATTGAACCTTCTCCATCCAGAATTCGCACTTGGAAAATTTTGCGTACATCTTCTCCTTCCTTAGTGCTTCCAACACTATCTTCAAATGTTCAGCGTGCTCTTCTTTGGTCTTTGAGTAGATTAGGATGTCATCGATGAAAACTACCACAAACTTATCCAAGTATGGCTTGAAAACTCGGTTCATCAAGTCCATGAATGCTGCTGGAGCGTTGGTCAAACCGAACGACATCACTAAAAATTCGTAGTGTCCATATCGGGTTCGAAACGCCGTCTTCGGAATGTCTTCCTCTCGTACCTTCAGTTGATGATAACTCGTTCGTAGATCTATCTTAGAGAACCACTTTGCTCCCCTCAATTGATCGAAGAGGTCATCTATTCTTAGTAATAGATATCTATTCTTGATCGTTACTTTGTTCAACTCTCGATAGTCGATACAAAGCCTCATCGATCCGTCTTTCTTTTTGACGAATAACACTGGTGCTCCCGAAGGAGACACACTTAGCCGAATATAACCCTTATCTAATAATTCCTGCAATTGTATCATCAATTCCTTCATTTCCACCGGCGCTATACGATATGGAGCTTTCGAAATCGGTGCAGTTCCCGGTGCTAAGTCTATTACGAATTCGATTTCTTTGTCTGGCGGAAGGCCAGGCAGATCATCAAGAAACACGTCTTGAAACTCTCTCACTACTGATATATCTTTCACTTCCACTCCCTTCTTTTGAGTATCTGCAATATAGGCTAAATAACCCACACATCCTTTCTTTAACAATTTCTTGGCCTGCATCATCGTAAGACAGCGCGATTGCCTAAGCGATGAGCTACCATAAAACACTACCTTAGACTGGTTTGTAGTCTGAAGGTTCACCTTTTTCTTCTGACAATCAATTATTGCAGCGTGGCTGGATAACCAATCCATCCCAAAAATTACATCAAACTCTCCCAACCTTATCGGAATCAAGTTTACGCTCAGATTGTGACCTCTAATGTTCGCAGAACAATTACGATAAACAAATTCTACGGGAATTACTTCCTTATTCGCAATTTCTATGCTCAAGGGATTCTCTAATCGTTCTTGGGGTAAGTTTAAATGTTTAGCAAAATCTTCAGATACAAAGGAACAGGTAGCACCCGAATCAAATAATACATGAGCATTTATATTATTGATTGGTACAATACCTGACACCACGTCCGTTACAACAACTGCGTCCTGGACGGTCATGTTAAAGGTTCGGGCAGTCGAGCGGTTAGGTTGTGCTGGACCTCCTATCATCAGCTTATTCCCCCCTTGATTTCCGCTTCCCCCAGTGTTTCCCTTCTTTGGGCAGTCCTTGATTTGGTGCTCGGTCGAGCCACAACTAAAACAGCCTCGGATCTTCTTCGGCTTTGGGCAGTGGGGTGCAATGTGTCCTTCCTGGCCGCAGTTGAAACAGACACTGCGCCCTTTCCAGCACTCTCCTTGATGACTCTTTCCGCATTTCGGGCATACCTCAGCCCTCTTCTTAAATCCTCCCTGATAACTCCCCGATTGGCTGCCTCGATTGTTGTTGTTGTTGTTATTATCCCATCTTCTCTTCCCTAGGTTACTTCCCCCGCTACTACTTCCTCCACGGGTTTCACCTCCAGTGTTTTTGTTCTTCTTTTCTTTGTTGTACTGACTCAACGCTTCACTACCTCCCTCAGCGATTATCGCCTTTTCCAACAGTGCGGCGAACGAATCGATCTGAAGAACTGACACCTTGTTGAATAACCAAGGCTTCAGCCCCAACTCGAAACGTCTAGCCTTCCTTTCCTCGGTGTCGATGTAGTGTGTAGCAAAACGTGCGAGCTCGTTGAATCTTGCCGCATACTGGGCTACCGTCATTTCTCCTTGCTTCAGCTCTAGGAACTTAATCTCCATCTTATTCTTCATGCTCTTTGGGAAGTAGTTCTCGAAGAACAGAGCAGTAAACCCATTCCAAGGTATCACTCCTTCACCCGCTTTCTGTTGATTAGCTTCCCACCAATAGTTCGCTTCGCCCTTCATCATATACGTAGCGAATATCGTCTTCTGATCTTCCCCCACTCGGGCAATAGCAAACGCCTTCTCCATTTCTTTGATCTATGTCTGCGCTTCGATGGGATCGGTAGTTCCCCTGAACTCGGGCGGTCCTACGCTCTTAAAGTCCTTAAAGTTTGTTATTGGTGCAACTGGGGGGTTGGGGTATACTGGTTCGTTGTTCCTCCCCCGTAGGGCTTCTCCTAGCAAATCTACTAATTGTTGGATGGGATCCGCTTGGTTCCTATCATCGTTAACTGACTCTTCCAATCCCACAATTCTACATCTGGGCGGCATTTTCTGCATTACAAAATTTTACTCTTATTATCTAAGTATATATATGTATAGGTATTCTCTAAAACAGAAATTTAACAACACAGTGATGAAACAAAAACATTTATATTCATATACCAAGTTGTTACAACACGTTTGACTTCTAGCGTACTACTATAAATGTCACATCTATCCCCTAATATTTCAAAAGATGGGGAAAACATTAACATACTACCCTTAAAGGGTTTACATGACCATTCTGCATTTCATACAATAGGTTGGACAGACATAATCATAAATACCTAAACATACTACTACTACTACTACACTGCAAACCACTAGGTCTCATCCCAACATGCCGCGTTCCACCCCGCTAACAAACTCTAGCTGAGTGATGTGAGCCACTAAATCCCTGCTCAAGGTATGAAGGGTCTGACCCTGCTCTGCTGGGTAGTGATACACACCGTCCACTAGCCTCTCCATGGCTGTGCGGAAAGCATAACCCATCTTGTTCGTCTTCCTCCTCTTGGATCTCACCTCATCCTCTAGGTCAATGGCTCTATCATTAGCCTCCTCGTATTTCTCCTCGAAATGAATTCTCTCCATCACTTCCATCTCTAACTGTGTGCGAAGAGCTTCCTTCTCCGCTTTCTCGGATAACTCCCTCTGTTCGAACTCCTCAAGCTTCCCCACCAATTCCACATTCCGTGCCACAGAACGGTGGAAAAGGGTCCCCATCTGAACACTAGCTTCCTTGCGATATGCAAGCTCTACCTCAATCTCCTGCATCCTAAGTCTCCTCTGATAATCCTCTTCCTTCAGTTTCTGAAATGCTGCTTCTCTATCCTGAGCTTCAGACTCTAACTCTAAGATCCGCTCCTCATACTCTCCCAAGATACGTTCCTTGATGGGAGTCTCGTCAGAATCTGCCACGGGTTCTTCTTCTATGGGTTCTTCCTCCGGATCAGACTTTATCTCTATTGGATCCTCGGTGTCATACTCCACCTCATCATCGACAAGAGCCACTGTCGTGATGGGCTCTGCTACCAAAGGTGACTCATATACCACGTGTATATCACGTGGCTCCTCCTCGGTAATCCAACCATTCTCCCTCATGTTTGTCATCCTACAGCCACAGACATAAGACAAAACAAACAAACTCCATTAGGGGTCAAATAAGACATAAGTTCATTGTATGGAATGAAAATATATTTCATAACACTACTAAGTCTCCATGAAAACTCTATATGAGTTTCCACTCCTTCTAGTCTCTAAATTCTCCTAAGGTTATAGTCTAAGGGTTCTCGCTCCTAAGGTTTATAACCTAAAGCTCTGATACCAACCTGTGACGCCCCCAAATTTAGACGTCACTGTCTAAAATTCGGTTCGTCACGACCTACCTCAAATAACGACAAAAACACTAAATGCAGCGGAAAATACTACAGAATATATTACATTGATTAAACATAATAATTCTCGTCCCAAGGTCTCGCAACCGATATTAACATGATTCACGACCTAAGACATAGTCTTAAACATAATTGAAGTACATAATCAAGCCTAAGCTTATTACAACATAATAACACTCTTAATAAAAAGGGGTAAGCTAATCCATAGCATTTCCCTTGCCTTTGTCCCTTCCAGAGGTTTCACCACGCTCAGCCTTAACTGTAAGTTTTAGGGAAAGCAAGAATGAGCAACAAATTTGCCCAGCAAGTAATATAGCAATAAGGATGAATATATAGGGTTTGAATTTCTAGGGTATAATAGTAATTGATATTTCAAGAATAACATGAAGAATAAATTCCAAATAACAAGAGCCACTAAGGCTAAGAATAACAATATGATTTAAAGAATTAAACTGTTCATGCTCAACAGAATAATACACTGAATAGTCACTAAGGACTATGAACTCTTGCTAGAATTAACAGTTATTATACTGAAAATCCAAATAAAACAAGTACACAGGTGATCAGCCTATAGTACTCCATGTTATGCATAACTTTCACATGCTTATAGGTGCGCACGTCGTTTCCCCGACAATATATAAAATTTCCCTTCAATGAAGGTTGTTCATCTCAGTAGATAGAGTCCGCACCAAAATAATCGGTTTGGATAGCTTTTAACACATGCATATGGGTCTAGCCGAAACAATGGCGTAGACAACTTATTAAACATACTCAAGGATATATCGAGTTCAATATTTGCAACAAGGTTCAAGGGATATAAATCTTAAACCAACATTAGGATATGAATAACAATTTAAGAGATTCATACTTACTATCTCATACTTGTATGATTAATGAATATACAAGTTTCAACGTTTGTCAATAAAGAGAAAGGGTTCGAGTACTTGCCTCAAGCGTAGATTATCCAATCTACAACTTAACGTTACTTCAAAGTCTTATCGAATCCTATTTAGTATGTGTTCAAGTGCACATTAGTTACACAAGCTAAATCAATATGTTATATCACACATGTTCGATCACATAACCTATCGGTACACATCAAGTTCTATTCTAGTTACGCAATCGGATCACAAGTTAAAGGATCATTAGACTACTTAATCAAATATACATTTGGTATGTCATTTAAGATCTCATTCTTAAGGTTTATAACATTCATGCATTCGTTTTATTTTACTTATAACCACACTAGTTCATTACTTGTAATCATGCTTGATTAGGTTACGATGTATGCAAATGAGTGAGTGTTCATATAAATCATGTGTAACGACATAGGAATACTAGCATGCAATCCTATAATATCATCACGTAATGTATATGGACTTATTTTGTAAACATGCCTCAATTAGTCTTTAAAGTCACCACAAGCCAAGTTAATGCAATCTAATATGTATAACAATTTCAAACCATATCTCACATGTAGGCATTAGCTAGAAATTGGACTCAAATAACACACGTTTGTAAGCTCGACACAAAAAGGTTTTACAAGTGTTTAATTTTCAAAACTTTAAGTCCTCTTTTTAGAAAATCATGTTAAGTAGGCTTATGATATGTTAGAGGGTCTCCATATATCATGTTACAGTTACTTAAAATGGACCAAATCATCACTGCTCTAGGATATGAAGTTTTGCAGAATTGTCTATGATTTCGGGGATTGCCGACAAGGGCTGCCGAGAGGTGTCTACGATCGTAAGGATTAAGACATGCTACGGCTCTAATAAGGGAACTGGCGTTGCGGCGCGCCCATCGGCGCTACGGCGCCGCGAACCAGACCCAGTTCATACCAGATCGCAGAAGCCAAAAATTGACCCAAAACTCCCAAATCTTTGATTAATACACATACCCACAAGTTATAATTCCATAATATCGCTACTACACATATCTAGCATGCTTCCAGTGACTCAAAACAACTCAACAACCAAATTATATAACTCAAAATGGAAAATCATGCTCATTTGCCACCGTTGGGCACATTTTGCAATTCCTCTTACTGTGAGTTCAATTCTCAACTAAATCAAACCATTCCATCTTCATTACTTTCATATATAGTCATATTAACAACATACAACATCAATTTATACTTTAACATAGCAATGATCCATCAATTTAACTCAACTAGCATGCATATTCAAGAAGTCCAAAAACTCAGAACTTAAGAAATGACTAAGTACGTGAATGAGGGTATTACCTCTTGAAGCTCACTGTGAAAACTCTCAATCTCAGGCTTGCTCCCTCTATTACTAACCCACACTTTATATGAGTTTAACTCCAAATTTTGCGACTGAACTAAGGAGGGAGTAGCTGCCATTTATAGAGAAGCTTTTGCACAGGTAAAGACTTTGCCCAAGTTCTTGATTCAGAAATGCATGCCCACATATCATATAATCCATGTACATTAATTAGAGTGCAACTAATTAATTACTAACACCAAAATAATAAATAGCTATTATTATTGCATTACTCCATAACACATAATATCATTTCAATAAACATTTAATTATTGGAATAATTATTATCTAACAATTATTAGTCTACAACAATTATTATTTCACTTCACTCATTTCTCTTGTAATAAGATACACATTTTAATAACTTCTATCACACATTAAAATGTCTCACGGACCCTTTTAGTATATTAAATAATTTAACATGCTTTTATAATAAGTCTTGCTCACATGAAACTCAATGTAGCTTATTCACTTTATCAAATTGAACCATTCAAATACGTGCCATAAAATACGTGTGCTCAAGTAACTCAAGTAAATATTTAAATATTTATGAACCTTCAATTAATATTATTAATAAAATTCTCGGGTATTACAATATCAATTTTCAATTAAGCACAAGATCCATTATAATCCCAAGAATTGAATTTAGTTCATAATAACAATAATAGAATTCATCATACACAATTGGTTTATCATCATAATTACAGAATAGGAAAATTAATCAAAAACAAAAAATATTCAAGCTCCCTGTTTCCGTTTTGCAACTTCTGATGATTTTCCAAGTTGTGTAGATTGTTGATTCCTTGCTCTCAATCTCCAATTCAGCATCCATATGGCTCCATTCTTCAGTTCCCAAATGCAATTTGTGCTCAGCTGGTTGTTTCCAAGTTTGAAACTAGAATGCAATAAACTATTCTAATTTTCGTGTCGGAGAGAGCTTTTCAAATTGAATTCCAAATTGGTTAATAATACATGCTTAATTTGTCTTCTTTTGACTTATTCTGATTCCCACTAATAAAGTTTTTACCCACTGATCCCTCAAAATCTGGCATTGCATGATTTCCTGATAATGCTGCTTCGCTGGATGGAACATGCTGCATGGTTGGCTGGCGACAGGCGCAGCTGCGCCGGCGCCCTTTGTAAAAGGGGCGCAGCTGCGCCGGGGGGCAGGGAAGGAACAGGAGGGGCGCAGCTGCGCCGGCCTCTAGGCCAAGCAGGGCGCAGCTGCGCCGGTTGCCAGTTTGCTGTTGTGCTGCTGTAGCTTGATTTCTCGATTCTCGTGTCCTGTGCAAGCAACAAATAATCAAATAGCTCCCAAGCAATAAATACAATAAAACCCGTGTCAAATTTACCAAAAACCGTGCAAAAGCCATATAATGAGAATAGTAAATCAAAACCGAAAGAGAGGGAAAAATGCATGAAAACGTACTAAGTAGCTATTAGATAAGCAACAAATGAAACCAATTAGTATCCAATAAGTAGGTATGAAACCTACTTATCAAATACCCCCAAACTTGAACCGTTGCTTGTCCTCAAGCAATTACAATGAAATGAATGCAAGCATGAATGCAATGCAATAGTCTAAGAATGCACCATGACCCTCATCAATTAGTAAACAATCCGAAAGTTTTGCCTCAGAAGAATCTAGCGTCTCATCAAAACTTGATTCGTGTACCATGATAGTCATGCAACTCTAATTCTGTGGTGAACGATAAAGTGCGTGTGTGCAGTAATCATCAAACTTATAGCAATCCCAATTGATTCTCATAATATGTTTCTTAGGGGAAATTTATATACTCAAACTTTCAAAATAACAAATGGGGTAAATATAGTTAAAACCACGCTATGTCTAAATTGGGGATCGACTTAGAGGTTATTCGGACTATGACGCTTGGTTGTGCAATGCCTAGTTCCCTTAGGCTTTTCAATGATACCCATGTAGCGAGCTTTCGACCAACGACTCCCAAACCAATTGGTTTTAGGGCGCTAGGTGTAGAGACATCCCCTAGGGCGTACTTACTCGAATATCAAAGGCCACAAAACAAGGCTAATCAAGCATTTATTCAATGTTTTTTTGTTCAACGAATGCGTTTTACGCTCCATTTCGTTGCACAAATACTCTACTAAGTGTTCCCCCAAACTTAAACACGTGCGGTCTCAGCTAATACTACCCACAATTGCCTCAATCATTAATAACACAACAAATTCCCCCCATAACTCAATTATGCGAATCTTTAGGCTACTTAGTGAGAGAACTACTAAAAATGTGCAAACCGGTCCTATCATAATCAACACAAGACAAGAGTTGCAATATATCATGGCATTCGACCCAAGTCTTAGCAATTAGCAAAAATCAAAAATTTTCATCACAGGCATGTGAGGATGTATACTAATCAAGATAAAAGGATCATGCAACTAAACTACATGATGTGATATGATATGTATGAGAAATTCACCATTTTTTTTTAATCTAAGAATTAACGAAAATAAGCAAACAAATAATTAACTAACAATAAAAACAGATAATTAAAAGCATCATAAAAGAAACTAGGCAAGCCTAATACCCCCAAACTTAAAATATGCAATGTCCTCATTGGAGATAAAAGGGTAAAGAGTACTCCCCTAAGAAGCGTCCTCGGCGCCGCTAGGCGGCGTGTCGGGCGGAGGATAAGGGATGCCGGAACCGAATGTGGGAAACTCGACGTGGACCCCCTGCTGACTGAATGCCTCCGATAGTGTACCTGCAAAGGAGACACTGTAATCTCTAAAGCTCGTGTGCAACGCGTCCATGCGGCGCTGCAGGCGGCGCATATCGCGCTCATGTCCACTGATTCCCCTCTGCTGCACTGGCGGGGTAGGCACATCCTCCTCACTGGCCTCCTCCTCCTCATCAAACATAATAAAACCCAACCCATTAGGTCGGGACTCTCCACCGCGCCATACATTGTACTTTCTGATCGTGGCGCTATCAATGTCCCGCATGGGCAACTGGAGGGTCTCCTCGCCCCATTCCACATTCATCGCTAGACATAGGCGTGTGATAATTGAGGCGTGTGGAATGGCACCGGAAGTGACGGCACGCATGAAACGAAGCATGGACTGGTTAATGATATATCCCACGTCAATGCTCCCTCCACGCATAATGCGGTGCAAAAGAACCGCGCGGTCCCGTGTCACGTCCTGGTGATGGGTGGTCGGCAAGATACTCGCGCAAATGAAGGCGTACCACGCCTTGACATATCTGTTTAGTGCGGTCTGAGGGAAGTGGACCTTCAGAGTGGTGCCTGGCTGAGTCCTCCACTGAGTGCCCGGTTGGCACATCTCCCGTACCAAAGCGTCAAGGTCGGTCTCGAAGCGCTCATGTACCACCCAGTTGGTGGTCTCAGCAGTAGTAGATGGCAGGCGGAAAAGTTCGTTGATTGCCTGCGCAGAGTAAGAGACCTGCTTGCCCCGTACGAAGGAAATCCCATTCTGCGTTTCTCGGGCGTTGGCATAGAATTCCCGAACAATGGCCATCGGGGCTGACTTTGGCGTCTCAATAAATAACAACCAGCCCAAACGCCGGATTTGGTCAAGAATACACCCATTTTGTGCCTTGGGCTTCAAGCCCCTCTCTAGTATGAAGGATTTGACGGATATAACTTCCCAGTAGTAATGCTGAGCAGAGAGATTGACAAACTTGGTGGCATCCAGAGTGTTGATGCCACCACCAGTAGATTCGAAGCCACTGCTACTATAAGAGGAAGGTTGGGGTGTGCGTGCACGTTTTGGCATGGTTGAATGTGATTAGGGTTTGGTGGAGATTGTATGGAACTAGGGTTTAGTGAGAATGGCTAAGGATGAGAGGAAAGGGTGTGCTCTGCTGCTAGAGAGTGTTTTAGTTTTAGGGTTTATGATTGTGATGTGATATGACTGATGGGGACTGCCTTTATATAAAAAAAAATTTCCCGCGAGGGGCGCAGCTGCGCCATAGTTGAACTGGGAATGGGGCGCAGCTGCGCTGACACTCAGATTTGGCTCAGGCAGACCCCGGCGCAGCTGCGCTGCAGATGAACTGATGGTGAGGCGCAGCTGCGCAGATGTTCAGATTCTGCATGCTGTTAGACCAATGCGCAGCTGCGCACCTGATTGGCTTGAGGTGCGGCGCAGCTGCGCCGGCCTTCCGACTCCCTGGATGAAATTTTTTTTTTAAAAAAAACACACTAGACACACGTTAGAATATCAGGTGAAAAACTCAATTCTTAAAAATATCCAATCAAAACTAAAAAGAATCGAACATCTCAATTCAAACTAGTAAACTTACGAACGATGCATACGCAATGCAATGGGACGATGCACCCCCAAACTTAAAGTTTGTTTAAGTCATAGGATTGAGGGTGCGATTGGACACCTGAAAAAAAAACAAACAAATATGTTAAATTGAAATCATACAAACTAAATTAAAATCACACAAGAATAAAAATAATAATAGTAATTTCGGGTTACTTCCCGAGAAGCGCTTTGGTTTAAAGTCAGTTAGCTCGACTCTCGTTGATGCTCAAGGCTAGGACAACTGAGGATTTTTGGCGATCGAATTTGCCTCCCCAATAGTGCTTCAACCTTTGGCCATTCACCTTGAATGGTTGTTCACTGTCCTTTCCCACAATTTCGATTGCTCTATGTGGGAATACAGCTGTGATGGTAAAGGGACCCGACCATTGGGATTTGAGCTTTTCCGGGAATAACTTGAGCCTGGAGTTGAATAGCAAGACCGCTTGGTCAGGTTCAAATTTTTTGTCGATAATTTTTCGGTCGTGCCATCTTTTTACCTTTTCCTTGTACAATTTGGAGTTCTCATAGGCCTGTAGACGGAATTCATCAAGTTCATTGAGCTGGAGGAGTCGCTTCTCTCCCGCTGCCGATAGATCGAAGTTCAACTTCTTGATCGCCCAATAAGCCTTGTGCTCTAATTCAACCGGTAGATGGCAGGCTTTTCCATAGACCACATGGTAAGGAGACATGTCGAGGGGTGTCTTATAGGCGGTCCTATATGCCCATAATGCTTCATCTAGCTTCAATGACCAATCTTTTCTGGAGGGATTAACAATCTTTTCCAGAATTCTTTTTACCTCTCGGTTGGATACTTCGGCTTGACCATTTGTCTGTGGATGGTAGGCTGTGGCAATTCTGTGTCTCACTCCATATTTGGCCAGGAGGGCTGTGAACTGTTTGTTGCAAAAATGGCTGCCCTCATCACTGATGATCGCCCGTGGAGTGCCGAACCTAGTGAAAATGTTCTTCTGTAGAAACCTCAAGACCACCTTAGCATCATTGGTTGGTAACGCCGAAGCTTCCACCCATTTGGACACATAATCAACCGCTAGAAGGATATAGAGATTGTTGCAGGATGATGGGAATGGTCCCATGAAGTCTATGCCCCATACGTCAAAGATCTCCACCTCCAAGATCACATTTAGTGGCATTTCATTGCGGTTGGAGATGTTCCCCACCCGTTGGCATCGATCACAATTCTTTATGAATTGGTGGGCATCTTTGAACAAGGTGGGCCAATAAAACCCTGCTTGGAGTACTTTGGCTGCAGTTCTTTGCGTTCCATAATGGCCGCCATACAGAGAAGAATGGCATGCATGTAATATACTAGTAGTTTCGACATCGGGAATGCATCTTCGAATCACAAGATCTGTACATTGTTTGAACAAGTAGGGCTCGTCCCACATGTATCTTTTTACATCATGCAAAAATTTCCTCTTCTGCTGGGAGGTTAGATCCAGTGGTAGCACATGACTCACAAGATAGTTGACAGTATCAGCAAACCATGGGATCACAGATGTGATTGCAAACAACTGCTCATCAGGAAAGCACTCATTTATTTCAACCTTCTCTTTGCTCTCCAAATCCGGATTGTCTAATCTGGAAAGATGATCAGCAACTAGATTTTCCGTGCCTTTCTTGTCCTTAATTTCCAAGTCAAATTCTTGGAGCAAAAGGATCCACCTGATTAATCTTGGGTTGGCATCCTTCTTTGAGATCAAATACCGAATTGCTGCATGATCAGTGTACACCACTACCTTTGTTCCAATGAGATAGGATCGGAACTTGTCGAATGCATAAACGACCGCGAGTAGTTCCTTCTCGGTGGTGGTGTAATTCATTTGGGCCTCTGAAAGTGTTTTGCTGGCATAGTAGATTGCATGTAGAACCTTATCTCTGTGTTGTCCCAATACCACGCCCACAGCGTAATCACTAGCGTCGCACATAAGCTCAAATGGAAGAGACCAATCCGGTGCCACTATCACAGGTGCTGTTGTCAACTTTTGTTTCAACAACTCAAAGGCTGCTAAGCAATTTTCATCGAATAGAAACGAAACATCTTTTTCCAATAGATTGCACAGGGGTTTTGTGATTTTGGAGAAGTCTTTGATAAATCTCCGGTAGAATCCAGCATGGCCCAAAAAAATTTCGAACTCCCTTCACAGAAGTCGGTGGAGGTAGTTTCTCGATAGTTTCTAACTTTGCTTTATCCACTTCCAATCCTTTTGCTGAGACTTTGTGACCCAAGATTATTCCTTTTTGAACCATGAAGTGACACTTCTCCCAATTAAGCACAAGGTTTGTTTCTACGCATCTCTTTAGTACCATGACCAAATTCTCTAGACAGTTGTCGAAGGAATTTCCAAACACCGAAAAATCATCCATGAAAACCTCCATGTTGATTTCCACCATGTCAGAAAATATTGCCATCATGCACCGTTGAAATGTAGCTAGAGCATTACAGAGACCAAAAGACATTCGCCTGAAAGCAAAAGTTCCATATGGACAAGTAAAAGTGGTCTTCTCTTGATCCTCTGGAGCGATGGCAATTTGATTACCAGAATATCCGTCCAGCAAACAGTAGTACTCATGCCCTGCAAGTCTGTCCAACATTTGATCAATGAATGGAAGTGGGAAGTGATCTTTCCTTGTGGCTTTGTTGAGCTTTCGGTAGTCCATGCAAACACTCCACCCCGTGACTGTTCGGGTTGGTATTAGCTCGTTGTTCTCATTTCTTACCACAGTTATTCCTCCCTTCTTGGGTACACACTGCACCGGGCTCACCCACGGACTGTCAGAGATGGGATAGATGATCCCGGCGTCTAGCCATTTTAGAATTTCTGCTTTCACCACCTCCTTCATGATGGGATTCAGCCTTCTTTGATATTCTATGGTGGGCTTGCTGTCATCCTCCATCAGAATCTTGTGCATGCAAAATGAGGGGCTGATTCCTTTTATATCTGTAATGGTCCATCCAATAGCCCCTTGGAATTCTCGAAGGATTCTTATCAGCTTGCCTTCCTACAAAGAGGTTAGTGCAGAGGAAATAATGACAGGTAAAGTATCTGAAGTTCCTAGATATGCATACCTGAGGTGACTTGGTAAGGGTTTAAGCTCAAGCGTAGGAGGTGCCTCTCTAGATGGTTTCAAATGAGATGAGGTGACATTTGAGCTTTTCAAGGGCTCAATAGGTACCTTGAATTTTTCCATCCTGGGTATTGCATCTAGAAAATGAACATACTCACAATTCTCGGGCTCGTCCAAGTCGATGTCTCCTGTTAGTGTCATCTCAAGCAAGTCACTATGTGTAGCCTTAATGAATTCCTCGTTCACTGCATTTTCAATGGTATCAACTCGGAAACAATCTTCTTCTTCGGTCGGGAATTTCATAGCTTTAAAAACATTAAAAGTGACTTCTTGGTCTTGAACCCTCATTATCAATTCTCCCTTTTGCACATCAATGAGAGTTCTCCCGGTAGCTAGGAATGGTCTCCCAAGTATGATGGGAATGTCCTTGTCCTCCTCGAAGTCTAGGATTATGAAATCAGCAGGGAAAATGAACTTATCAACCTTAACAAGAACATCTTCCACAATACCTCTTGGATAGGTGACTGAACGATCTGCTAGCTGTAGAGAGACATTTGTGGGCTTGGGTGCTGGTAATCCCAACTGAGTAAAAACGGACAACGGCATGAGATTAATGCTTGCACCAAGATCACACAAGCATTTCTTGAATGACAGGTCTCCAATGGTGCAAGGAATGGTGAAACTGCCCGGATCCTTCAACTTTGGAGGTAGCTTCCTTTGTAATACCGTACTGCACTCCTCTGTCAAAGCTACAATTTCAAAATCTTGTAATTTCTTCTTCCTTGACAGAATACCCTTCATGAACTTGGCATAGCTCGACATTTGTTCTAAGGCTTCTACAAATGGTATATTGATCTGAAGCTTTTTGAAAACCTCAAGAAACTTAGAAAATTGCTTGTCCATTTTCTGCTTTTGCTGCCTTTGAGGGTACGGAACTGGTGGGTAATATTTGGTGGGAGGAGTTTGAGTCTTCTCTGTACTTTTTGTTGGTGTGGGCTCAGATTTCTCAAGGCTATCCTCCTCTTCAAAAATTTCAGCAGAGGCAGTTTCTGGGGAAGGGCGCAACTGCGCCGTCTCCCTTTGCAAAAGGGGCGCAGCTGCGCCGGATGATTCCAGCGCTGAAGAGGAGCGCAACTGCGCTGTTCTCTCGTGTGACAGGGGCGCAGCTGCGCTGGTTGGCAGGGTCTGCTTCCCACTTCTAGTGGTGACAGCTTGGCATTGCTCCTATCCATTTCTTCTTGGATTGATTTCTGTGTCGCTAGGAAAAGCTCCTTGAGGTCTACTAGATAACAAGCTGAACAATTGACTCATTTGATTCTCCAAATTCTTGAAACCTAATGTTTGGCCTTGTTCCAACTTGTCAGTTTTGGCCATGTATCTCTCCAAATTTTCACTCATTTCAGTAACCTTTTTATCAGTAGCCGAGACTTGTTGCTGAATGTGGAACCCCGGAGGATTGAGAGGTTTTGGAGCTTGCTGTTGGTCTTGTCGGTTGCTCCATGAGAAGTTGGGGTGATTCCTATTCCCCGGAGTGTAGTTGTTCTGATATTGATTTGTTGGCCTCTGGTAGTTGCTCACAAATTGCACCGACTCAGCATTGATGGCACATTGATCAGAGGAGTGTGAACCTGCACAAAGCTCACAAATCATGGAGACTTGCTGCCCTTTTCCTTCATATAGGTTGTCAATCTTTTTGACTATAGCCGAAATCTGGGCTTGAAGTGAAGTGGTCGTGTCAACTTCTAGTATCCCTGCTACTTTTGGTTGGCTGGATCTAGAAGATGGCCATTGATAGTTATTTGCAGCCATGGTCTCCAAAAGTTCATAGGCTTCGTCATAGTTTTTACCCATGAATGCTCCACCCGCAGCTGCATCGATGCCTGCCCGTGTTTGAATATTCAACCCATTGTAAAATGTATTAAGCTGCATCCATTGGGGCAAACCGTGATGTGGACACTTTCTCAATAGTTCCTTGTACCGCTCCCATGTCTCATACAAGGATTCTCCATGATGTTGTTCATATGAAGAGATGTCATTTCTCAACTTAGCAGTTTTGGCTGGTGGGAAGAATTTTGCTAAGAATTTCTGTGCCAAATCTTGCCAAGTAGTAATAGATCCCGGTGGTAGTGAGTGTAGCCAACTCTTTGCTTTATCCCTCAATGTGAATGGGAATAACCGCAATCTCACCGCATCTTCCGAGATTCCGCTGAATTTGAATGTATCACAGATCTCCAAAAAATTTATCAAGTGCTCATTTGGGTCATCAACCACCATCCCTCCGAATTGGACAGAATTTTGGATCATATGGATTGTCCCCGGTTTGATTTCAAAGGAATTGGCCGTTATGGCTGGCCTTGAGATACTTGCTTGCAAATCATTGATTCTTGGCGTCGCATAATCTCTCAATGCTTTTTGTGCTTCTCCCGCCATTGGTTGTGGTTGGTCTAGATCCTCCAGAGTATTTTCAGCACACTTTCTTGACTGTTGAACCCTTTTCTCAATGTTATCCACGAAAGGCAATAGGTTAGGATTCTTCAATCAAGTATGCATACACTACTCAAGAGTACCTATCACAATGTAAAAGAAAATAAAATAGAATTAGGATAAGAACAGATTTGTTTAACTAAAACCAATCTAATTTAAATTGATGATGCAAGCTATAAACGCAATTAAAATTCCCCGGCAGCAGCGCCAAAAACTTGTTGGGATATTTGTATGTATAACAAATACGACTCATACACGCAAGTACACGTGATCCACAAGTAACATAAAGTAAGTAAAGTATCGATCCCACGAAGAATTGAATTGCATTTATGAATACAAACACCGATTTTATAATTATTTCGGTCTCTTTAAACAATTGATTTTAGCGGTGAGATTATTTAACGAATACTAATGAAACAAATAGAACAAATTATGGTTGTAAAAATACAGATTTTAAGAGCTTGGGATTATAATTTCACTTAATGCAAACTTAGATTTCCATGCTTCCTATTGTTGCTAATTGACTACTATAGAATGTTAGTCGAGAACACGAATGTAAAATATGACCACCTCTCGATGCACCATATTCATATCACACTAAATCTACAATTGATAGAATGAATGTGAACACCCTAGATGACTAACGCACTATATCTCTATGTGAATTACAATCAAAAGGGTTTAAGAACAAGTTCTCAAATGGCCACATATGGTGCTTCGGTATATCTCTATCCTAAGCACGAAACATAATTTCACGAGGAATGTAATAATTATGAACATATGCTAGCATAATTAGATCTTAATTTATATTTCCTTTCTCAATTCCATATAAATTATCACTGTAATTAGTGATCAAGCAATTAATCATTAAGTGTAGATTATGCTAGACATTCATTTCATAACCAACTAGCAATAATAAGGAAGCATATCAATTTTCAGTTAAGCACAAGATCCATTATAATCCCAAGAATTGAATTTAGTTCATAATAACAATAATAGAATTCATCATACACAATTGGTTTATCATCATAATTACAGAATAGGAAAATTAATCAAAAACAGAAAATATTCAAGCTCCCTGTTTCCGTTTTGCAACTTCTGATGATTTTCCAAGTTGTGTAGATTGTTGATTCCTTGCTCTCAATCTCCAATTCAGCATCCATACGGCTCCATTCTTCAGTTCCCAAATGCAATTTGTGCTCAGCTGGTTGTTTCCAAGTTTGAAACTAGAATGCAGTAAACTATTCTAATTTTCGTGTCGGAGAAAGCTTTTCAAATTGAATTCCAAATTGGTTAATAATACATGCTTAATTTGTCTTCTTTTGACTTATTCTGATTCCCACTAATAAAGTTTTTACCCACTGATCCCTCAAAATCTGGCATTGCATGATTTCCTGATAATGCTACTTCGCTGGATGGAACATGCTGCATGGCTGGCTGGCGACAGGCGCAGCTGCGCCGGCGCCCTTTGTAAAAGGGGCGCAGCTGCGCCGGGGGGCAGGTAAGGAACAGGAGGGGCGCAGCTGCGCCAGTTGCCAGTTTGCTGCTATGCTGCTGTAGCTTGATTTCTCGATTCTCGTGTCCTGTGCAAGCAACAAATAATCAAATAGCTCCCAAGCAATAAATACAATAAAACCCGTGTCAAATTTACCAAAAACCGTGCAAAAGCCATATAATGAGAATAGTAAATCAAAACCGAAAGAGAGGGAAAATGCATGAAAACGTACTAAGTAGCTATTAGATAAGCAACAAATGAAACCAATTAGTATCCAATAAGTAGGTATGAAACCTACTTATCAAGGGGTTAAGGTGTTGCGAGTAATTCACCATACAATTTTGCTAGAAACGATCCTGACGACAACCAATTTACGCAAACGCGCTGTGGAGTCTATCATTTGGTATCAAAGCTAAGCCTTTCTAGCGAGTTACTTATCTTTAAATTTCTGTTGAATATATATTGAAGAAAAAAATCGTTAGTCAAAAAAAATCGTGAGTACAAAAAAAAGTGGAAAAATTATTATTTGTTTTTATTGTTGGAGTTTGTGAATTTTGAAGATATTGGGATTTCATTGAAAAGGATTAAATGTGGCGATTGTGAATTTATTGGTTATCGTACTTCTTACACAGCTATATTTTGTTTTGTGATAAGTTGTTATCGGATTGAATACTAAACTATGATATTTGTTTGGTGAATTCGAAAAGAACCTATAAAAGGGAATTAGAGTGGTAAAAGGCAAGAGTGTGAGATCAATTGAGGGTAAAAGCCTATTGAGTGATACACGAGCGATTTTTCATAATTGTGTGATACATTGTTTGAGCGAAACACGTAAGGGAGTGTGTGAGAAAAAAAAATTATCTATTAACCTTTGTTTTGCAACGATCATGTATAGTTATGGTTATGAAAGTTCTTATAAGTCTCGAAGGAATACTTTCCAAGGTAAGAATGATCCAGAAGCTTATTTGAGATGGGAGAAAAGGAAGTAGCGGGAGTTTGAATATCATGAGTACTCCGAGCAAAGGAAGATCAAACTTGTTGTTTTTGATTTTTTCGATTATGCAGCTACGTGGTGGGATCGATTTGTGCTTAGCAGGGAAAGATGTGGAGAGCGTCCGATCATGACATGGGCAGAATTGAAAATCGTGATGAGGAAACGATTTGTTCCAGTACAGCTTAATAGGAGGAATGATTATGTATCACCGAGACATGTAGAGCAACCTTCAAGGTAAAATAACTTAGGATGATGAAAAGAGGGTTCAAAGGCATGAAGAGTCATATTGGAGACAGGTACAAGAAACTCCAAAGGTGTATAGGGAACGAGTATCTACTACGGAGATTAAAGATGACAACTTTGATAAAATATGGGAAGATTGGATGAAACAACTACAAAACGCTCGACATGCGCAAAAGGAGCAAGATCAACTGATGGAGGAAGAAGATATAATAGAATGTATGGTCCAAGGAGAGCTTTTGGATTCCAATGTTCGAGATGAAGTCCATGATCAAAAAAAAAGAAAGTAAATGTGAAAATGAACGACAAAACAAAATTGTACTAAAGATTGAAAAGAGTGAAAAAGAAAAGTTTGAAAAGATTGAGGAAGAAAACAAACGAGAGATTGAAAATAGAGAGAATGAAAAGAAAAGAGAGAGTGAAAATAAACGAGAGGGTGAGCATAAAGAAGAGAGAGAAGAAATATGTGACTATGAAAA
Source organism: Aralia elata (assembly GCA_034770075.1). Taxonomy (NCBI): domain Eukaryota; kingdom Viridiplantae; phylum Streptophyta; class Magnoliopsida; order Apiales; family Araliaceae; genus Aralia; species Aralia elata. The sequence continues at coordinate 27,283,137 of CM068382.1, read as the reverse complement.
AGAGAATGAGTTGGAAAGTGAATTGTATTTTGAAAAGCCAATGAATGTACATTCGTACAAGACGGAGCTTTTGGATACTAACCGAATTAACTCTTCTTTGTCTAGTTCTGTTGTTTCTCTTATACAGGTTGTTGATGATATACCTCGTGCCATCATTTCATATCAGCCAGCTTGTAGTATTCCCGAGAAGACAACGGAGTTACCAAGGCAGGTTGGAGAGTTGATGAAAAAAGGTATCATGGATGAAGACATGAATTCGTGTGTTGTTCAAGAGTTCATAGTACCTAAGAAGGAAAAGATGTCGAGCTTGTGTGTTGTTTTCAAATTGATAAACAAGTATCGTTATTATTTTCTTTGCTTAGATAATATGCTTGATAAATTGCATAGTACTTGTGTTTATTCTACACTTGTTGATGACCATGTGATGATATTGCTTAATCAAGTTAGCTTAAGAGATTGTGATAAATGGAAAGTTGTGTCAACATGTGACTTGTATATGTTGTAAGTTATGTCGGTTAGATTAACTAATGCATCTTGTAATTTCATGAGCTTATTAAAACATGTTTTGCATGCTTCTGATGAATGGGTTCTACACCTATGAATTGAGTACGTTTGGCTTGATAATTTGTGAGTTCTTAAATATTTTAAGTTAGTATTAGGTATTTATAGTATTTTTATGTTATTTTGTAAGAAGAATGTAGGAAATGTAATCCAGACATCTTTTGGAGTACAATATACAAGTAAATGTAAGAAGGGAAGATTGAAAGGTTTTCAATGCCAATTTGGATGCATATTCATGACTTGAGACTTGGATTTTATTGTAGATCTCGTTGACAAATTCGTTTTGATAGGTGGCACATCCCGTAACTCCTCTCGGATCAAAAATTATGACCTTTTTACCAACGGACATTGAACCTCAAAATTTGGAGTTGTCATTTACACAGCAGCCACTTGAAGATCAATTTTGATCTTGATTTATCCCGAATCTCTTAATGCTCAAAAACTGAAATTTGTAGAGCTACTCATTAGCTTTCCGGAGCCTCTCGAATCACCTAATTCCGAGTTCGTATGAGAACGTTATGGCCATTTTACCAACAGACATCCGACCAGAATTGTGACGGGCGCGGCCACGCCGTTTCTAAATGTATTTTGGGCGCGGCCACGCTAGTGTTCAAAGTGAAAAACATGATTTTTGGCACTTGGGCGCGAAAGCGTTGCTTTCTAGGCAAAATATGGGCGCGACCGCGCTGGGTCGGGTTGTTGAAAAGCTTATTTTTGATCAAAATTGAATGAAACAAGAATTATAACTTCTAATTGGTTTAGGACTTTAACGAGAACCTATAAATACATGATATGTGGCATTGAATAAGGGGAGATCTTGCTACTTTTTGTTAACCCTAGTTTGAGAGAAAGAGATGGAGGCTAGAAGCAATTGCAAGAGCACAAAGGATTCAATTAAGGAGCTGAATGAGAGACTCAAGGATTGCGTCTACAGATTTTATTCTATTCTCTACCTCTTATTTTGTATTCTTAAATGTTTTATCAATTGTGGATTATGGATTTTAAATTCAATTATGAACTAATTTATTTTTAAGATTACAATGAAATTTATTGTGTAGCTTTTATTGATATGCTTCCTTGTTAGTTTTTGTTGATTATTATCATATTGTCTATTATGATTTGTGATTAATTGCTTAATTGTCTGATTAACAATTACCGTTGTAATCTATATGAACTCGAGAGATGAGTTATAGATTTAGACCTAATCATAATAGCACGTGATTGTGTTTTCTGTATGATGATGGAATTCATAATTGTGTCTAGGATAGAGATATACATATACGCCGCATGTAATCTGAAAGCGAACCAGAGCTTTAAATCCCTTTTAATTGTAATTCACATAGAGATATAGTGAATTAATTAACTAGGGTGTTCACCTGAATTCTATCATCTGTAGATTTAAGTTGATTCGTTTATGATACATCGAGAGATGATTATAAATATTGATGAGTTCTTGATTAACAATCTGAAATAGTTAGTATTACTTAATAGGAAGTGTATTAATTCAAGTGAAACATTAAGAAAAATTGTAATCTTAAGCCGTTTTATCTAAATTCAATTCTTGGTATTTAATGATTAGCTAGTTTAGTACTTTATTTACAAAATTCAACAACTTTTATCGAATTGTTTAAATAAAATTAATTTGATTATTAGTTAGTACTTGGTAATTATTATTAAATAATTCTCTGTGGGCTTGACACTCTCTTATCATTATATTACTTGTGGACTGTGTATACTTGTGTATTTTGCTAGTTTAGATTTAGGCAAACAAGTTTTTGGCACCGTTGCCAGAGAATTAATTTAATAATTTGTGTCAATATTAATTTCAATCAAATTGATCTTAATTTAAACGTGTATTTTTTATTTTAATTTTTCTGTTTATTTTTTTTTCGCAGGTACACCATGGCTAACTTTGATTATTAGTGGCCTTATACGAAAATGACTCAGGCAAGAGCAGCAAGGATTTATGAACTCAATGAATTGTCAGCACAGATAAAGACACTTTCGAGGAAGTTTGACGCTTTAATAGCACAACGTATTCAAAGTGTAGCAGTGATTTGAGATATTTGTGTTGGAAATCATCTGAGTCATCAATGTGCCATCAGTTTCAAGTCAGTACAGTATGGTGGCAACTTCGACGACTACCCCAACAATTATCATCATGATTGGGGGAATCATCTGGCTTTGTTATGGAGCCAAAATAATCAAGTCCAAACCTTTGCTCCAAGCCAATCATACACTCCAGAATTCTCAACGCAAGCACCTCTACATGAAGAAAAGAAGTCAAACTTGGAGGAAGTTCTTTCCAAGTTCATAACATCGAGTGAGGAGTGGACGACTAGGCAGAAAGAGATGATTCGAAATCTTGAGAACCAGTCGGGTCAGCCTATCAATGCCAATAATAGTCGTCATCAAGACACTTGGCCCAGTGACATGGTTCCCGAGACTGATGGATTGCCCGCGCCAAAGCTGCAACTGGACGTGCCAATAGATATAGATGAAAAAGAAGAGAAGAATAGCAAGGACTAGGAAAATAAAGTCGAAGAAGATCTAGCCTTGAGTTCCAACGCTGATGAGCCGATTTTGTTAGTGCCCCATGTACCTTCTCTGCCAAAGCTCAAGGATCCAGATAGTTTTGCAATCTCCTGCCCAATTGGTAGTCATGTCGTCGACAAAGCTCTATGCGACATGAGAGCTAGTATAAATTTAGAGCCATGGTAGAATGAGAAAGGGACGATAGATGAAGAGCCAGCTGTGTTTGAAAAGCTTCAATGCCACAATTCGTTCATAGACACAATGGAGCAAGGGCCTAGTTACTTGCAGGTCTTAAAGGAGATTTTATCTAAAAAGAGCAATCTAGGTGAATGTGAAACAATGACTCTTACTGAAGCAAAGCCCTCGAAAGTTATATTATTACTGATGGATGGAGGATTTCTCAATTTTTGTAGAGGAATTGGATAAAAAGTGAAGAAGTCGGGCTGACGGCTTTAAAACAAGTACTTCTTGGGAGGCAACCCAAGTTTAATTTTTATTTTTAGTTTTTATTTATTTTATTAGGTTTCATAGTAGTTAATAAACTTGCATTTTCTAGGATTTAATAAACTTATTGCTAATGTGTTTTCAGGTTATTCGAGTCCAATTTAAGTGCAGTGTCTTATTCAATCCAATGTGTCTAACCTATTCTTCAAACTTAGCGGACAAGGAGGAAGATTGCTATAATGTCAGGGAAGTCCTCTGTTTTAATTTTTTTCTATCTTAGCCATTGAGGACAATATCTAGTTTAAGTTTGGGGGGTGTTCTTGTGTTTGTTTATTTATTTCGTATTTGAATTTAGTTAGATTTGCATTTTAGTTAGTATATTTTTAGGATAGGTGAGCAATGGTTTCATTTAAATTTGATTATGACCAAGGATAAGAAAAAATTATGATTAATTTTTTAACTCTTGTGAAGTTAAGAAGCATGCTTAGTTTATATTTTGGCTTATGAGTTGGGTTTACACTATTTGTGATCTTTTTGAACTTCAAAACACATATCCATCTGTTTAGCTAGTTGTGTCTTAAGGAAAAAAATTTTGTTGAATATTTATGGGGGATATCATTGAAACTTTAAAAACTTATTTGAGCATCATTCAAAGCGAAATTTAGGCATTAACATAAGTTTGGGGAAATCTTAGGTTAGTGAAAATTTTAAAAATCGTGAAACCTTCCTTAGTTAGAATGATGAATAATGTGGTGGGTTGGGATGGAGCGTAAAACGCACTCACCCATAAACATAGGCGCGAGATGGAGCGTAAAATGCACTCGTGCAAGAGCAAACGAGATGGAGCGTAAAACGCACTCGTTCAATGAGAAGTGAGATGGAGCGTAAAATGCACTCACTAAAAAGATAAAAGTGAGGATAAAATTGTGTTTTTGAAATACTTGGGAAAGGTTCAAGCGTGCTTAAATGTATGAAATATCTTTTTGATCCTCTAATTTTTATGTTTTACCTTTATTAGCGAAGCTTGATGTGATAAGAAGGTTTCTAGAGAATCTTTATGAAATATTTGATTATATGATCTTATGCAAGTCATTACTAGCTTGAACATTTGGATGCACACATGCACTTAAAGGGTCATGAGTACTTGTGGAACTGATGATTAGGTTGAAATTTTAGACTCTGCATGTTTTCGAAAATTTTTGCTTGAGTTATCGTGTTAATGAAATCTTTGAGACCAAATTTTAAATTCATATTGATTAATTGCTCAAGTTAGTTGTTAGTTATTTGTTTTAGTTTTGTTCTTAATGTTTGTTTAAGGACAAGCAAAGATTTAAGTTTGCGGGTATTTGATGAGTGGGTTTTATACCTATGAATTGAGTATGTTTGGCTTGATAATTTGTGAGTTCTTAAGTATTTTAAGTTAGTATTAGGTATTTATAGTATTTTTATATTATTTTGTAGGAAGAAGGTAGGAAATGCAATCCGGACATCTTTTGGAGTACAATATACAAGCAACTATAAGAAAGGGAAGATTGAAAGGTTTTCAATGTCAATTTGGATGCCTATTCATGGCTTAGGACTTAAATTTTATTGTAGATCTCGTTGAGAGCTTCGTTTTGATAGGTGGCACGTCCCGTAACTCCTCCCGGATCAAAAGTTATGACCTTTTTACCAACGGACGTTGAACCTCAAAGTTTGGAGTTGTCATTTACACAACAGCCACTTTAATCTCAATTTTGATCTTGATCTATCCCGAATCTCTCAATGCTCAAAGCATGAAAGTTGTAGAGCTACTCCTTATCTTTCTGGAGCCTCTTGAATTGTCTAATTCCGAGTTTGTATGAGAAAGTTATGGCCATTTTACCAACAGACATCCGAGCAGAATTGTGACGGGCGCGGCCGCGCTGTTTCCAAGTGTATTTTGGGCGCGGCCGCACTGGTGTTCAGATTGAAAAACATGATTTTTGGCACTTAGGCGCGGAAGCGTTGCTTTCTAGGCCAAATATGGGCGCGACTGCGCTGGGTTGGGTTGTTGAAAAGCTTATTTTTGATACAAATTGAATGAAATAAGGATTGTAACTTCTAATTAATTTAGGGCTTTAACTAGTACCTATAAATACATTATGTGAGGCATAGAATAAGGAGGGATCTTGCTACTTTTTGTTAACCCTAGTTTGGGAGAAAGAGATGGAGGCTTGAAGCAATTGCAAGAGCACAAAGGATTCAATTAAGGAGTTGAATGAGAGACTCAAGGATTGCGTCTACAGATTCTATTCTATTCTCTACCTCTTATTTTATATTCTTAAATGTTTTATCAATTGTGGATTATGGATTTTGAATTCAATTATGAACTAATTTCTTTTTAAGATTACAATGAAATTTATTGTGTATCTTTTATTGATATGCTTCCTTGTTAGTTTTTGTTGATTATTATTATATTGTCTATTATGATTTGTGATTAATTGCTTAATTGCCTGATCAACAATTACCATTGTAATCTATATGAACTCGAAAGATGGGTTATAGATTTTGACATAATTATAATAGCACGTGATTGTTTTTTCTGCATGATGATGGAATTCATAATTGTGTGTAGGATAGAGATATACATATATGCCGCATGTAATCTAAAAGAGAACCTGAACTTTAAATCCTTTTTAATTGTAATTCACATAGAGATATAGTGAATTAGTTAACTAGGGTATTCACCTTAATTCTATCATCTGTAGATTTAAGTTGATTCGTTTCTGATACATCGAGAGATGATTATAAATATTGATGAGTTCTTGATTAACAATCTGAAATAGTTAGCATAACTTAACAGGAAGTATATTAATTCAAGTGAAACATTAAGAAAAATTGTAATCTTAAGCCTTTTTATCTAAATTCAATTCTTGGTATTTAGTGATTAGTTAGTTTAGTACTTTATTTTCAAAATTCAACAACTTTTATCGAATTGTTTAAATAAAATTAATTTGATTATTAGTTAGTACTTGGTAATTATTATTAAATAATTCCCTGTGGGGTCGACACTCTCTTATCATTATATTACTTGTGTATTTTGCTAGTATAGATTTAGGCAAACAGCTTCCATTGGAAAATTTGTGTTTGACTATTTTGAGGGTAGAATCGTCTTTATCATAAACTATGGAGGTTATTTGATATTTGTTAAGTTAGTTTATGATCATGTTAGTTATTCTCATTTTCAATGTTCTTACTTGCATGAAATTCATTCTAGATTTTTTTATCCATATGTTGAGTTGGGTTTCATGCTAGTTAATCTTTTGATAGTGATAGTAATCGTGTCTTTTCTAAAGAGTAATCTTCATAGCATGATTTGTTATCATTGGATAATGGTTTGAAAAGTATTGATCATCGGAGTGGATTGAGATATGATTTATATGTGTATTTAGTTAAGTCATTCGGTTTAGCTAATGCATTAAATGTTTTCATGTTAAATCATATTTTGCATTCTTTCATGGGGAAATATGATAATATTTGTTTTGATGATATTCCGAGTTTTGTTAACACTTGGAAAAATTCTTTAGCATGTGTTGGGCTTAATTGCGAATATAATTATGCAAGTGAGTTGTCATCTTGTGAGATTGATTGTGATCTTTTAATTCCATTAATGAGATTATTTGATTTTGAATGTGTTAATGTCAATGGGATGGGGAAGGTTGAATTTGTTTTGCAGTTTCGAGATGGGATTATACTCGATGAGGAGAAAGGTCTAAATCAATTTGCAAATCAATTCGGACAATGCATAAAACATCTACAGGGAAGTGTTTTTGTGACGCCCCCAAATCCGGGTCACCTTAGCTACGGACCTGGTTCATCACTATCTAAGACAAGAATGATATAATCGATAACTTATAGCGGAATAAAGGAATATTTACATTGATATAACATAAATAATCATGTCCCAAGTCTCAAAACCAAGACTACAACAAAACATAATATAATATATAAGGGTAAATATGCCTTAATACAAACGGTAATTCTAGAACAACAAAATACAACTAATCAGTAACTTTCCCTTTTCCCTTATTTTTTCCTGAGCTTTCGACACGTGCCGCACTAACTGAAATGTTTTAAAGAAAGCAAGGGTGAGCAACAAATTTGCCCCGCACATATAATAGCAGTAAATAATCACATGAATGACTTTATAGCTCACAAGAGTAAAAATTTAGCTAACTCAAGGAAATAAACAACTTTTTTTATCACTGTTATAGTGGTTGCTATGGACCGAAGGATTTCTGAAGTATCCAAGGATTTCAAAGTTTTCCAAAGAAAGGGACTAATCAATACTGAGTGAGCACCAAGGCACCGAACTCTATCTAGAATTACTGAAAATTCATCCAATAATCCACAAAACTGGTACAATAGGTGATCAACCTAAGGTACCTGGTATTATGCATAAGCCTCACTTCCTATTTACACGCGTGTCGGTTCCCCGACATTTAAACAATTGCCCCTGCTATGAGGGTTATTTTTCTCAGCTTTATATAGGAATCCGAACCAAAACAATTTGATCGGATAGTTTTAATTAACAGCAATAATAGTTTGAGGACTTAACCTTACTTCAATAAACAAATCAATATGTGTCTAGCCGAATTAGTTTTGACATAGCTTTCAAACAGTTAATGGAATAAAGAACTTTAAGGTTCAACAACATGCACTATAACATAGGTAGATAACTTGAACGAACATCAAATAATTTAAATAATCATAAGAGTACTCGCACAATCAAGTAAATTGTGGAAGTTTAGAAAACTAGCTCAATATCGCAATACTAGTAATCAATACATAACTTGAGTGAATTTAGAGAACTTGCATTAATATAGAATACTTGTTCAATATCAAATTAAACAAGAATTTGAAACTTTCCTAATAAATAAATTGAGTAAGGTTTAAGGAAACTTGCACAATAAATAGGAGTTGTATGAGTTAGGAAACTTGCCTTGCACGTGCGTTAATAACTTGACGTTAATCGTCCGTCAAAAAATATCCTACATAGTTCATTAAAATCGTTATAAATATTAGTCACATAAGAACTAGGTTCAATACAATCATCACATCATTAAAATACATTAATTGCCCCTACGACTACCCAGTCAGAGGTAATTCAGTTAATGATTTCTGCTTTATAATTAACTAAGTTTTTAACAATTAATAGGGTATAATTAATAAGCGTCTCGAATCATTTTGTACAAAAATATAAGTTTTGGACTCGCGGGAAAAATCCACTGGGTACGACCTGACCCGACCTGGTCTAAGCGCGAACAGCGCCATGTAGTAGCAGTTCTGCAGTTCCTGTAGAAACGCGAATTGTCAGACCTTCGCCCGCTCCAGCCTCCATGTCTCCCTCTATACTCGATCAATTTGGTCCATTATGGACTCTATGGATTCCTAAGACACGGGACTACAACATATCAAAAATGTAGGACGACCCGTAGACACTAACACAACTAAATCTTAAGCCAAAACGCAAACTACATACTCTGTTTTTCGCAGTCATGATACATTTCACTTCACTGTAACTTCATTTTAGCATCTTTTTTGGTTCATTCCAACTAGGTTATCTTCACAACTCATGGAAGTACAATAATACAATAACAAACAATCAAATTAATCACACCATCAAGGCTTTACAGTCCACTACATAGTCCGAAGGTCCAAAAGTCCAAAAATGTCCAAAGTTCATCCTTTAAGCCAAGGTTCGGATCTTTCCCTATTTTTGTTCCACTTTGAGGGTGTTAATGGTTTATATAGCTTCTTAATAACCTCTATGATAAATTCAACACAACCAACAACAACAATATTCAACAAAATCCAACCCGCAAACATGTAAGCTTATAAAACTCATGAAAACTTCAATGGAGAAGAAATGGGTTGTAGTTTGATTACCTTTTTGTTGCTAGCTTCGTGTAGGTTGAGATGGTTGTTAGAGTGCTCCTCTCCTTCCTCTTGCTGCTCTTCTCTCCCTCTTCTCTCCCTTCTCCTCCTTCCTTGTTTTTCTTCTTCTTCTCGAACACTTCTTCTTTTCTTTCTTCTATTTCCTTTTCTCTCTCTATGTTACTCTCTCTTTCTCTCTTCTGCAGAACACTCCTTGCTTAACAATGTTTGGTGTACTGTGACTGTCTATTGCGCTCACCCGATTGGTTACTTCAATTAAAGCCCTCTCCTGATTGGTTGAGGCTTAATTGCCTCTCCAATTAATTCAGACATACAGATAGATATACCCGAATACTCCCACTTTTGTACCAAATTTAGTAAATAACTCTACCTAAAATTAAAATAAGTACTCCCATAAATTATTGGGACGCAAAAAAATAATTATTATGAGATTTGTCCATTTATTCAGAACACCCATATTATACATTTCGGATATGGATTAAATCGCGAAGCAGCTCAAATAAAATTCTCGCCGCGTGAAAAAATTATTTCTTCGCATACACGTCTTAACTAAATTACTAGAAATAAAAAAAGACGTAAAAATGTTCGTGCGTGAATAGTGCTCGTGAATAGTGCCTCAGAAAATGTGCACTGTGAATAGTGATTTTAGGAATTTTCGCAAAATCGATTTATTCACTCCAACGATACAACAACACATAAAATTTAACACACATTTTCTAGTATGCAACACAACTCTAAGCACGTAACACAGAATAATATAAATAAAAATAAAAATTCATTTTATTCATACATAACTCGGGTTACAAGGAAATCTAAAATTCCTGATCATTACAGCTTTGACTTATGTTCTAGTAGACTATGCATGTAATTTTGAGTTATTTGATTTCTTAGTGATTAGACAAAAGATACATGTTGATTTCTTTTGTTTTGTGTTTAATCCAGGAATTCAAAAGTGCTTGCAAATTCAACGTGTCGAGTTTTAAATTTTGACATTTGATCCGGGTGCAATTGAATCGGTGATAGTGGGAATGATCGAGATCATAAAATTCACTTTTGATCTGAAAATTCGTCAGTGGATGTATTTATGAATGGACGAGATCATCAGAATGATTTTTGATCCGGGAATTCGTAAATGGGTGAACATGGATCATGAAGAGTTCTACGTGCTGATATTTGATCTAGGAGGAGATAGAACTTTTCATAGTTTTATTTGTGTTTATTTTAATACATATGCATTTATTTTATTAGGTAGTAAGTTAGATTGCGATTTAGCTATAGTTGTTAATTTAGTTTGTTTTGGAAGTATTTGGGATACGTGTGGAAGAGCATCGTGTTGATGTGAACAAGTTCTTGAGTAAAGGAGTTCGAAAGTTCATGTCGATACGACTGTCGTGTGCTATGACATTTCGAGCATCGTTGGGAAGGAAATGTTTACGTGTTGTTCATGTCGATACAAGGGAAAGTTCAGATATTGCTATATTCCTTATAGGAGTTGGAGTTTTTGGTGATTCTTTTCATAGTCTTATTTGCATTGTTGATATTGTTTATATGTTTCATGTGTCAAGTGAGACTTGTGATTATGAATTGTTTAATGCTATTAATTTAATTTGTTTATATGTAGGGTTAGATTTGAAGACAAATCATTTTCAAGAGGAGTGGAATGATGAGATCTTGATCAGGCTCGCATCGAACGTCAACGACTCGACTCAAGTTCCGAGGGTTCAACAAATGGTCATGATTGATTGGGTTGAAAGTTATTCAAAAATACTTACATTGGAGCGCAATTCAAGAATTATTGGGCTGGCCCAATTGGCCAATTCAATTCAGCAATTCAATTTATTCTCAAATAATATGGGCCACGCGGATATAATATGGGCTACCAACAATTCAATTCAATTCAGCCCAGGCACGGATTGTCACGGATTCCTAGCAAATGGAGGAAGGCTTGATCATCCTAGCAATTAACAGATTTTATCAAAGTGGGTCTAACATTATTGGACGGATAACATGAAGGATTACATGGAAATCTATTACACGGATTCACTTATTATTTCAAGCTAATGTGGGCAGATTTCCTTAGCTTATTCATGTTTGCCATACTTGCATTCCAATTTGCACGGATTCCTAGTTGGTGGGCAGCATTACATTAAAGTATGTGGGCAGCAACCAAGCAATCATGTGGGTCCTTTAAGTTGATATATTCAGCAGATTGCATGCAAAGGAAAACATAACAATTCTATTTGGTTTTGTGGGCCACAGATTCTATTGGTTTTGGTTTCATGAAGAACCATCCGTTTTTCTTTCCTTATTCAATCTTGGCAAATCTGATTTGGATTCTTTAATAAAGGAATTATCACACGGTTCAATTCACGCGGCAAGAAGATTCCCACGGAAACAATATCCGAACACGGCAATTGTGGGAATTTTGGGATTCTAGAAAATTAGTTTTAATACTAATGTAATTAGAAAGTTTTTTAGCTAGGATTTTGATTTCAAATTAATTTATATTTTCTTATGGGTTTAAGGTTTACTTTTGATTAGTATAAATATGATACATGACTTATGTAATAGTTACACAATATTTATTAATAAAAATACTTGTGAGATTTTCTCATCTTTTTGTTCTTTAAGAATTCCTAGACTAGGTCTTGGTTTTCTTGAGATTCAATTATCGACTTATCATACAACAATACATAGTTGTATGTGGCGTCTTCAACCGCATCAATCGTTGATTGTACTAAGATTACCGCTTACATATAAGCGAGGGGTCAAGGTGTCGTTGGTGTCCATTCAACGCAGATTTTCTACTCAAGCAATTTTGCCAAGATTACCGTCTACATATAGGCGAGAGGTTAAGCTGTTGCGAGTAATTTACCATACAATTTTGCTAGAAACGATCTGGGAGACAACCACCTCGCGCAAGCATGTCGTGGAGTCTATCACTTACACTAAAAAATCTTTAGAGAGTGGAAGAACATACAAGTAAGGAGGTTATGAATTTTCTTATACTAAACCCTCTTATTTATAGCCAAAAATTAACCAACATCTTCCACACATCAATCATCACACTTTATTTTATTTTTTTATATCATTCATCCATTATTCTCACATTTTCAATATATTAAACATCCATTATATATCATTCACTCATTATGCATATCTTTTCAATATATTAACCATCCATTATCTATTATTCATCCATTATTCATATCTTTTCAATATATTAACCATCAATTATCTATTATTTATCAATTATTCATATATTTTCAATACATTAACCATCCATTATTTTTACCTTTAATTTATTTATTCATAATAATTTACACATATTAATCCATTATCATTATTTATAATTTATACAATTAAAAAATATCTTTAATCTACCACACATTGATTATCTTTAATCTACCATATGTTAATTATCCATATTTTTCACATTTTAAGGTTACATTTAATCCACCACATATTAATTATTCGTATTTCAAGATTATATTTTTCTTTATTATTTACATTTATTATTATATTATCCATCTTCTTCATTATTGACTTAATGTATTACTATCATAGATATTAGTATTCTTCAAATAATGAGTATATCTAACAATTTAATACCTGTGACTTTTAATTACGTAACTTTCCATTACTACCCTTACTACAATGCCAATTATTGATTCAATAGTATGAAATATTGTGACAATTATTATGACAACCTCATATCCATGTTTTACTGCAGTGGACTAGCGCTCACTATCCAACACTAAATCCTTCTAAGTATAAATATTATAGACTCACAATACTGACAACCAGATCGTTACTAGAAAAGAATGGGTCTTCCATATAAATGACTCATTTCCTTGACAGAACTTCTAGACATTGCCAATAATGCTAATATCATATTAAATAATAGAGTTGTTATGTCGTGATAATTATTGATTTAATAATATGAAATACTGTGCGATTACTACTATAATAATTATTGAGTTAAAATACTATGCAATTGCTACTGTAACAATTATTGAATCGATAATTATGAAATATTGTGCAATACTGTATACTACTGTAGAGTACTGCACGCGTGCTACTATACTTTTATCAACGGGTATTTAAACAGTTAAAAGTGATAGTACCGTTGATAATTTTTTATTAAAAAGGTTATTTCTGTCATTTTCTATATCCGACAATTCCGTCATTATGGGGACCACCAATGATTGGTTGTTTCGGCGCCATCATACTTTACCGAATATTTTCTGACAGAAGGAACATTCCCCAACATACTTTTTATTTTATAATTTGCACATATCTTCCTTAAACTTATCATTTTATCAATTTAACACTTTACTATTTAGAATAATAATTATAAGAAAATTAAATTCTCTTTATTAAAAGTTGGGGTCTTACAAAGTCAATTTCCTACCAAGCTTCAATTAGTGCTATTTTCCCACCTTCATCCATTGGTCCCTGCCCACCTTCATCAACTGCTCCCTACCTACCATCTCCATTGCTTTTTTCCTCATTTGTATCTTTTATGCCCCCTTCTGCCGTCTTATCTTCTATGTCTTCATTTTTTTTCTTCTTTAATTCCACATTTTTTTCTTGTGTCCCTCTTTTTCTCACTTTTTCCCTCTCTCTTGTTACTCTCACATTTTTCCTAGCAGCAACTAACTCTTCATCACTCTCAACTAACTATCACAATTACTATCAGAATCAGAGTATATATCTCCTTCTCTTGCTTCATACTCTGTATCTTCCTTATTATCAGTATGAAACACATCAACCTCAACCTCTTCTACTCCCTCGTTATTTCAATTTCCTTTAATGTTAATATTTGTTAAAATGTCAACAAATCCCTCACTTTCATCATCTGTATGCTCATCAATTCTTACTATTTGATCATGGTCTGAGTAGATCTCAACAACAGGGTTCCTCTTAGCATACTCACACATTTCAATAACTCCTTTATCATAACCTACTGCCCTAAGCCCTTATGCTAAACTTAGTCTAGGGATAAGAAACTATACATTCTTCACATTCTTGCTTCCAAGTGTTGTCGAAACAAAATTAATAATCCAAGGCTCAGTTATATAATCAGGATCATATTTAAGCAATTCACTGCCAATGTCTCCAACATAATCAACTATATCACCATTATTTACTAGTTTACCACCATGATGAAATCTTAAAGTAATGACATCCATTTCTGCATTAAAAGGGATATATATCAAAAAATATATTTGACAAGTACTATACATAAAGTAAACAAATGGGGACCTCACATGAGTTAGGAGACAAAACTACGAGGAACTGTGGGGGAATAATACTTTATAGTTGTGAGGCTAAATTTTCTCAACAATAGAAACATAATACACATACATCAAACACAGAAACATCACACATATTCAAACCATAGACATAAATGTGTAGTAGAGACACTTACTTCGTCAAAGCTTCGAAACTAAAGGACAAATGCATAGTATCAACACCGATTCAACACATAATGCACGATCATAGTCCTTCTTCGTTGTTATCGTTGAGAAATTTTGATTTTTTGAGACCTATGGTTTTATCAATCGATGTTTGGGGATTTTTGCGGAGTGCGGGGATTTTTGTCGATTGATGAATTGAAGAAAATGTTGGTCTCGGAAGTGTAGGAGTTTTGCTTTAATGTAGAATAAAAGATGGTTTTTCAAATTTACCCTTGATTAAACAATCTAAATTAATAAAATGGTGGAAATATTACTTTTTTTAAATACACGTCAGTTGTACATGGCCCCACTTAGGGGGTCATCAATTTCTGACGTGTCAAGTGAATTTGGACAAAAGTGGGAAAAAATAGTTTACTCATCTAATTGACAAAATTGAAAGATGAATCATCGAAGTGAAAAAATGGTAATAATTTAGGGTAGTAAAATATATTTAAGCCTTAATTAAACAGCTGGGCTACTATATTTGCTGAAAAATACCAAGTCTTTGTGATTTTGGTGGAGTGGTGGGCTACATAATGAGGACGTTCCCAACTCATTGATTCAAGCCCAAATAATTCGTTATAGAGAATTGTTCATGTCTTGCCGAGAGTTTCAGATACTTTATTTATTTTTCATTTTTTACACTTTAAAAAAATTATAAAAAAATCATATTGATCCCAAATTCATGAAAATTGATCCTCTCAATATCGAAAATGTTAAAACTTAATATAGATAGAGCTTTTATTAGCAATACGGGACCGACCGGGTGGGATTATTGGAGACTACTTTGGTAACTGACAAAGGGAATATTCTATCACAAAACGTAGGTCACATAATCATCTATTTTAAGTAAAATTTTAATTATTGTAATAAAATATTTAGTTATTTTCTAATAATTGTAAATTGTTTGTATGTCAAAATTACTCATGTGATATTATTACCTGTAGTCTGTAGATATATTTATAAGTAAATTTTTGATACACTAACAACTTACAAATAAACTCACAATAAGTAAAAGACAATTTAATTAGATATTTTATCACAATTATAACTAGAGTTACCTAAAATGGGTAACTGTGTAGAATAAGTCTTGTGATAAAATATTAGTTGTCATCCAATATTTAATTTATATTTAATACTTCTTTTGTCCCATAAAAATTGGCTTATTTTGATTTTTTAAGTCTTGATCATTTTTTAATCAAAATTTATACCATTTCTTAAGGGAGAAATAATTAGGCCCGGCAGTTTCCCCTAAACTCGATGGGGCCGCTAGATTCCGACCTAATGGGACTCAATTTTTAATACCCTATAGGGTTAGGGTTGGGTATGAAATATACCCTCTCACCCCGCGCCCAACCTAATTATATATATATGTAATTGTTTAAAAAAAATTAGCATTTTGTATAAGTATAATTATATACTTATTTAGATTATTTCAATATAAATTCATAGCATTTGTAATATATAATATATTACTAGTAATACAAATGTTGTATGTTGTTTGATTTTGAATTAAAAATAGTTGTACAAAGTAATATTAAAAAAACTAGAGAAATTTAATTTGAAAAGAAGAAGAATAATCGGGTAAACAGGGCAAGACGGGTATGGGGTGTTATTTTCGGGGACATGTAAGGTTCGGGGGATAGCTCTACATTAGTGGAGCGTGTATGGGGAAGAGGTCCCTCGGACCATACTTGCCCCGTTACTAGGCCTAGAAATAATAATCATAAAAATCTACACGCAATTTATTATCAACTTTAATTGTTTGAGTTCAAAATTTTTAAATAAATATGTTTGATTATTAATTTAAAAATAATTAATTTGACTTGAAAAGTTAAATTAAGATAGTCTTTATGGGACAGAGGGAGTACTCGTCTTTTATGAAAAACTACCACATGTGTAAATTATATATTAAAATTAAAAATTTATAAAATTTAGAAGACTAAATAAAAAGATAAAAAAATAAAATTAAAAAAATAAAATAATAATATATCTAAAATTATACGAGTAAAAGAAGAAAAATAAAAATTAAATCAAGCGCCGCACAAATTCATCAAAGCCTCCCTGTTTTTTTTCTTTTTTTTTTTTGCTTTTTGTTTAATTTCATCATCAAAGCCTCTAGGCTTTATAACGAGGAATAAAAAAGCAACCTCGCCACGTCAGATGTTTAGCGGCTCCGCATGCAGCATGCCTCTACGTGGTGAAAGCTGATGAGACTGGTGTCCACGTGCTGCATGGCCAATATATATGTTTGCATGAAGCCTTTGCCAGATCTTAATTCCGCCTTTACCCTTTCATATTTCCTTTCTCTTTTCTAATTTTTTTTTCCTCCCGTTTTAATTTTTCTTACCATTAAGCTTTTTGTGTTACAAAGTCACGCTAGACCATATTATCAGACAAAATTCCATTCAAGTTTTAAAATGAACTACACATTGACAGACTTTATAGAAATTGTTGAATTTAGTACTTGCACATATATATAGATATACATATATATTAATCATTTATTATGATATTATTCGTATAAATATATTTTTTATAATTCAGACAAAAAATTAATCGTTCAAATTTAAAAATATTAATCACTTGAAATAATAACTTTTAAAAAAAATTAAACTGTATTGTTTATATTAACGATCAAAAATGTATTTAATTGCGTCCCAATAATAAGCATTTACTATAAGTAAAACAACCGAAAAGGCAAAAAATTAATATCAAAAAATTGAGCGTCTTACTTCTGTGGGCCTTACCAGAGGGCAGAAATGTAATTGCATTAATATAGCAGACATATTACATTGCGAACGTTACCATTTCTCCCAGTACTTTACGCTCCAACATCCACCGTCAGAAGAATCACCGGTAGAGAATATGAAAATGGTAGGAGCTCAAACTTACACGGTGGGTGTCGTTCTGCTAACCTACGCACTCACCATCTCCATAAGCTTTCTACATGCAAGCCCAGAAGACCTTACCATACGCCAAGTCACAGACGATCCCACCACCACCAGCCACCGCAACTCCGCCGCAAACAACCACCACATTCTCGGTACCGCAGTCGAGCACCACTTCAATTCCTTCATCGAGAAGTACGAGAAAGAATACTCTACGAGAGAGGAGTACATGCACCGCCTCGGGATCTTCGCCCGGAATCTTGTCCGGGCGGCGGAGCACCAGGCGCTGGATCCGACGGCGGTGCATGGGGTTACGCAGTTTTCTGATCTAACGGAGGAGGAGTTTGAGACCATGTTTTTGGGTGTGAAGGGTGGTGGCGATGTTGGTGGGAGTGGGACCCCGTTGGATGGTGGTGCCGGTGCAGTGGCGCCGGTGATGGAGGTGAGTGGTTTGCCGGAGAGTTTTGATTGGAGAGAGAAAGGTGCTGTTACTGAGGTGAAGACGCAGGTGAGAATTTTACTAGTAACAATATTTTTTGAAAACAGTTTTGAATTTGATCCTATTTAATTTACAATTATAAGTATTTATAACTATTACATTAAGTAAAATTAAATAAATTCACATTAATTATGAGTTTTAGAATTTTGTAAATTGACTAGGAAAATAATCGAATGAGAAGGCAGTAATATTTTAATATTAGTAGTATAGCTAGTCTATGGTTCCTTAAAATTAAATTTTGCAGGTTGGTTTGTTCAAGTGCAAATTTTATTGAATTAATTGATTATGATTGCATAAATAATAACAAAGTTTTCTTCTTTTTTATTTTTTTTAGAATCTATATTATTACAATTGAAATCTAAGAATACATTTCATTTTAGGACCTAGGGTTGGAAGAGTCTAAGGAAGGGTCAACAGGAGAACTATATAGGGAGCTATATAAGAGAGAACGTAGCGAAAATTTATCTTTTTAATCTTGTGGCACATGTTGAATTCTTCTTGGGGTAGACTCGAACTTCTGCAAGGACTATCACCTTTGTTCTATAAAGTTTGATTACTTAGGTTCGCCCTCCGTCCTAAATTACTCTGCTCTCTTTCCTTTTTTGGTTCTCCGAAATATATCGATCATGTTATAAATTATTTATATACAAAAATTATAATAGTTTTTGCACTTAAAAGTTCTTATAGTGAGGACAAGATTGAAGCATTCAATGTTGTTTTGTGAGTTTGTATTTTCACTAGTGGGACTTTCTTTCCTCTTTAGATTGAGGGGATAAGTAATTACAGATAGAGGGAGTACTATAGTTTTGAAGATAGAGGGAGTACTAATTTTTTGAAAATTTGAGAGATTCAATATCAATTTGTGGAGATTAGTTCCTCTATAGTCTTGCATGTATCGAAGGATGTAGAAAATAAAGTCAAAATTATATTGGGTGGTAATTAAACTCGTCATAGTACAAGAGATTAATTTCTTTTATATAGGCATGCATAACTTAACTTGGCATCACGCAAGCTAAAAGTTTACATATATTAACGAACGTGCCAATAAAAAGTAATGCACCAAAAAAACAATATGAACCGAAGTCAAAACCGAATAGTAATTAGTGAAATCAAAACCGAAGTTGAAAATGAAGACGAAACCAAAATTGAAGATGAAACTGAGATCGAAGCCGAAACTGAAATAAAAATGAATCTAGGCCAAAATCAAAGCCGATTAAAAAATTGAAACAGAAATTGAAGATGAAATTGAAACCAAACTGAATAAGAAAAATGTGAAAACACAATAGATGGGGCTAATTTAGCAAAAGAAAAAATGTAATGGGCTTGATAAAATGCATTGTTGGCAGCGAAAGTTTTGTCTACTAGGAATCTAACCTATAGTTTTGATACCATGTAGAAAATAAAGAAAACATTATATTTCATGGTGTTCTTTTCATACTACAAGAGATTAATCGTCTTCATAGGCACAACATAAATTGGACACCACACAACTTGGTGGCCAAATCATACTTAATAGAAAATGTATCAAGTCGAATAATATATAATATCTGGAATATGTTCTAACAATGAATATCTAGTCCCATTCAAAATGCAGTGATTTGTCCCTTCAAATAAAATCCAAATGCTCAAATTGAAAAGTAAAGTAACACTAAAAGAAAGAGGTTGACGAGACATGATGATTTTACTCCCCTATGTAACATTTCTCTCCAATTTCCCTCAATTGAATGTAATGTTCATATGTTCTTATTAATGATCCACATATATTTCATAATAATATCATGGTAAACCACGTTATGCCTTCTTCCTTGTAAACAAGGTCGGATGGAGGAAAGGTTCTACTAAGGTCTATAAACCCACTAAGTTTTGTAAATTGAAAAAAATATAATATTCTAGGAGATGTTATTTACATACGTTATAGGGGCTTTCATTATGTAATGTTTTGGGCTTTAAAAAAATTATGTAATGTTTTGAAATTCAAGGGCTTATGTTTTAACTCAATTATTAGATTGAAAGTTGAAAGAATATCAAAGGCTAAGGTTAACTTATACTTTTTTCCTCGCCTTTTGACATTACAAAGCTTCATCTCCCTTTTCCAATAACAATGTAATTTTACTCTATTTCCTTTTCTATCCGTGCGATTGAGTTTTATAACTCAAAAGAAATACTCAAAGTTGAAACATCTTCATCATTAAATTATTGGAACTTATTACTTATATAGCTTTAATTGTTATTATTTGATGAAAATTTAGATAATCTTCATTCTTCAACCCCGGTACTTTTAAGTCAGCTGAATTGCACTTCTGTTCCTCCAAGTTGCCACCCAATATCAAAATCTTCCCTAAAGTTTATTTTTTGACAGTTAGGTCCCTAAAGTGGCAAATTGGTGTCAATTTTGTTCTTTTGCATAATTTTCACCTAAATTCGACCCAAATCCGACCCAACCCATTTTTTAAAGGGCACTTATGTAATTGTCTTTACCTTTATAATTCTTGTCAATACAAAAAAAACAAAATAGAATTTGAAAAAAACACACACTAAAAACAATAATAATTAAAAACTAATTTAAATTAAAAAAAATAGAGAACATTATTAAACAAAAAAATTATTAAACAAATATTACACAATTAACATTAATTAAACAAATTTCACTATTAACATTAATTAAAAGTAATTACACATATAACATTATTAAACAAAAAAATTATTAAACAAATATTAAACAGAGAACATAAATTACACAATTAAAATTAAATAGCAAGTAAAGTAATAATAATAAAAAGTAAATTAGTAATAACATAACAAATTTTTAGAATAAAAAATCAAAACAAATATCACCTAATACCTTCCAAACCACCACCGCGATCAGGTATGATTAAAACAAAGAATTCCCACTATGATTCAACTCCCACCATCACCCAAGCCAAGTGCAAACCAGGAAAAAAAATGAAAATGAAACCTTGGGTTTCAAATAAAATGAATTGGATTATACATAATCTAGGATTTCCAATTGTTGATCTTTGTGTGCAACTACTTTTTAGGCTGCAAGGAAATCAGCCCGGCCCAACCACCGGCGGAATGAAGAAGCCATAGAAGAAGAAAAAAGATGAAACCCCAATGAAGAGCCCTAATTGAAATTAAATCGATATCCCCTAAAAAAAGTTGAGATTGACCGATCGATTGAAAAGCCTCAATCGAAATCAACGGGAAAGCGCGGATGACTGAAATGCAAAAGTGACCCTCTAATTTGTACCATTTTTGCAAAACTCACCCTTTAACTTTTATTTTTGTAAAACTCACCCTCCAAGATGTATTAATTGCGCAAAACTCACCCTTTATGTATTTTTTTTGTTAGAAATCCTCACAGTCAAATTATTTCATCTAATTCATCACTTAAAAATTTTAACTTTAGAATAATCCTTTTATTTCACTCAATCGACTTTCAACTAACAAAAATATTCATAATATATACCATCAGATTTGGAACCCTAGATTACTTAATGCATATATCTCATTCTCTATATTTGCTATATGTCAATTGATTATTATTTTGTTTTGATAAATACCTCACACATCAGACCCATAATAAAATGTCAATCTTATTCTCGGTTTTTAACATGTGCCGTCATTATTAAATATTTCATTCAACACTACAAGGAAATGGATTGTCTGAAATATATAAACATGAGTCGATCAATTTTCCTCATTACTAACACTACAAGAAAATGTATCAAAGGCAATGGACCTAAAATAAAATAATAATCGATTGACATATAGCAGATATAGAGAGACCAAGGTCGTTCCTAAGCACGGGTGGGAGGGTCGACCGCCTTGAGCCCCCGATCAAAATTTATATATGTATATATATATATTATATATTATATATATATATATATGTGTGTGTGTGTGTGTGAACATTTGATTGAAGATTTTGCCTCTAAGAATATTAGAAGAAAAATCTTTCAATGAATGTATTCTCATATATTTTGTTGTAGTCGAAGTTCTCATATATTTTGTTAATGTAGTCAAACTATTATGTTTTAAGCTCCGAAAAGACACTTTTTTTTATACAACTTGTACTTTTATTTATTTATTTTTACTTTTTTTAGTGAAAACAATGTTTCAAGAACGAGCCTGAGTGAGACGTATGAATTAGGCGATCTAATGTTGCAAATATATATGTTGGTATCGTGAGAATTTTTTTTGCTAATTGGAAGTCGTTTGAATGAAATAAAAGGAGTATTTTAGAGGTAAGATTCTTAGTGATGAATTGGAATTTTTAACAAAAAAGTACATAAAGGGTGAGTTTTGCACAATTGATACATCTTGAAGGGAGAGTTTTGCAAAAAAAAGTTGAAGGGTGAGTTTTGCAAAAGAGGTACAAACAAGAGGGTTAGTTATGCCTTTCAGTCAAGCGCGGATCAAGATCAAGGTATTCAAATTGTTGCTTTGATTGTCATTGTTGCCTGCTATTGTTGCTTGTGATCTAGCCGGCACCACAATCCCCAGATCTTTTCTTTTCTTTTTTCTGTTTTTTTTTTTGTTTTTCGTTGCTAGAAAGAAGAGGCAGAGGAGGATGTTGGGAGGTTATGGAAGAGGTAGGCCGATTATAGGGTTTAGGTTGTGCGGTAGCAGAGTTTGTAGTGGTGGAGGTGGGTTCGATTGGCGGATAATTTCACATAAATCCGTCCAAATATTCTTGAGAGGAACAAACAATGGAGGCATTGAAGGTTAGGGGAGGAGGGTGGTGGCAAAGAGGGAGTATCCGCGGGAAAATAGGGCGGTAGAGGCACCTAAATTTGAGATCTATCAGCCTTTTTCTCTTCCTCTCCTCACTCTAGATCCGAAGGATTTGCAAGAGGAGATTAATGATGGAGATGTTGAAATTCCACACGATTAAATACTAATTATGAGGAAGCTTTTGATTATATTAATGTTTAATCTGATTGGGATATTTGGAGAATTAAGTTGTTAGGGTTTGTTCTTTTTCCCTTCAGGTAGGATGAAGATGAAGAATAGATATGGATTGTTTATTATTTAATTTATATATGATTATGCTATTACATTTTTATCTTTGGTCTTTGTAGGAAAATTAAAGTATATTTTGGGGAGTTAATTTGCCCTTGAAAAGACAAGTTTGCCCTTAAAAAATGGGTCGGGTCGGGATTTTGGGGAAAATTGACAAAAGGAACAAAAATGACACCAATTTGCCGCTTTAAGGACCCAACTGTCGAAGAATGAACTTTAGGGATGACTTTGACATTGGGTGGCAACTTTGAGGGGCAGATGTGCAATTCAACCCTTTTAAGTCATTTATTCCATTGTTTTTATTAGTAGTTAAAGTAATATTTTGTTGTTTCTGCAATTGTGCATCTTTTACGAATTGATAAGTAATTTGTTTTGCTATTGAAGTTTAAATTGTTATCTTTTCATTCTTTAAAGATAAATTTTTAAAATTGTGGAATCGTATACCTTCCTCTTTTCTATGTAGTTTATAATGGTAGTATCTGAATCAAGTTCTTCATGTTGATCATTCCTCTGTCTGACTCTTTATTTCAATGCTTTTGTGTACAAAATATTTGACATTTAACAATATTAACTTTTTGATTTGAATATTTTATCGAGGGAAAAAATTAGTAACCATTATTAAGCTAGCCCTCAGTTTTGAAAATGTATGCATCCACCATTGGTACTATTATAGATACATTCCCATCTGATACCCGGAAATAACATAAGAAGCAGTCTAGCCTTTAGACATACCTTAGTGGTGGTTCATTTTTATGAGCTTCTTTCTCTTAATGCAGGGCAAATGTGGATCATGCTGGGCTTTTAGCACCACAGGAGCTATTGAAGGAGCCAATTTCATTGCAACAGGAAAGCTTGTCAGCCTAAGTGAGCAACAACTTGTAGATTGTGATCACACGGTTAGCTTTTACATAATAAGTTAAAAGTCAATTAAATAAACCTAAATCCATAGATAGATGACTATTCTGGAGTTCAGTTTAACTTTATTTGTATATCTTTGTGAAGTGTGACGCAAAAGACAAGAAAGCTTGTAATGATGGATGTTTAGGAGGCCTTATGACGAACGCTTACGAGTATTTGATCAAGGCTGGAGGCGTTGAAGAAGAAGACGCTTATCCTTATACGGGGAAGCGTGGTGATTGCAAGTTCAGGCCTGAAAAGATTGCAGTTAGAGTCACGAATTTCACCAATGTCCCAAATGATGAGAACCAAATTGCAGCCAATTTAGTTCATCATGGCCCTCTTGCAGGTATTTTAATTTCTTTCAAAATCCTATTTCGTGTTGTTAGAACAAACTATGGCAACGATAGAAAATGAAGACACGAACTACGTGGAAATCCCAAATTGTGAAAAACCACGAGAGGCATAAGATATTACTATAGTAAAGTGTGAAAAATACAATTGCTGAAAATCTCTCTCGTTCTAAAAACGGCTAAAATTATATAAGAAAGAATAGAATCAGGAAACCTTAGGTAAAATAAAATATATATAGCCGGACCTAATAACATAGTAGGTCCATATTATGGGGACTTTCCCTCCGCACCCCCATAGTGGTGGGCCACGAATGTCTGCCTCAGTCCTTCAGTATCACCATTGAATCTCATCTTTCTTACTTTTAGGTCGTTGCACAAAATAATTTGGGTCAGATCAACAATTGAATTCTGACACAAGAATTTGAGACACGTATAACACGTGCTCTCTAGTTTGTTTCTCCGACCTTTGTGGAGTGGTGTCAATGGTCAAGTGTTTGTACATATATGTTCTACATATTTAATTTGTCTTATCCAAGTACATTCACATTACATTATTAAAATGTAAACTTCATTTTACCATTCATTTTCATTTTACAATTGTAATTCTGATAGTACCTTATCCTTTATATGCACACCTAAATCACAAATTATAACAACTTTGATAGCAAGGAAGAATAATCCATATGATTTCGTATGATTAATTTCCACATGAAATTATGAATATTGTTGTTGGTCTTGTTTCTACTGATTGCTTGACACTGTTTGGGGATTGGCAAACTCAAAACAGACTTAATAACCAAAAAACAATCGTTGAACTCTCGTCACTATCTAAAAGGCTCACAAATATTATTATTTTTAGCCGAAACTACCGAACTTTCAAAATGTCTAAAATTTGACCATATGAGCTTAATTACATGTCTGCTAACATACAAGCTCGTCAGATTTTTTGCATTGTTAACAATTGCTTGAAAGCTCAGTATTTTGGTGAAAACAAAATAATTTGTTTATTGGTTTTTTTATAGCTTGGTAAAAATGCAATGATTTTTTTGGTCATCAAGTCTCAAAACTAATTATAATTTCTTAAATTCGCTTACTGAAATTCATTTGCTTGAACATCCATGTGCAGTTGGGCTAAACGCAGTGTTCATGCAAACTTACATTGGTGGGGTTTCTTGTCCTCTTATATGTGGTAAGAAATGGGTGAACCATGGAGTTCTACTTGTGGGGTATGGTTCGAGAGGTTTCTCTATTCTTAGGCTTGGCTACAAACCTTATTGGATTATCAAGAACTCTTGGGGAGAGAAGTGGGGAGAGCATGGATACTACCGCCTCTGCCGAGGGCATGGCATGTGTGGAATGAACTCGATGGTATCTGCCGTTACAACAAAAACCTCCTAAAGTATCTTGTTTGTGTGTATTTCCGCTCCTTGTGTGTAGGGTAACTACAATATTGTGATAAAGAATGTATGAGTAAGCTTTTTTCGTTTCCTTGCTGTGGTGCTTCATAACATTAAGTATATGTATATATGGTACTAATAGTGCTTGCTCAATAGAAACTCTAAATATTTTTGTTGTTTTGTGGAGCAGTGAGTTGCACAGATTTAGTAATACAGGTAGCACAATTAGTGTTTGTCCAGTTACTAACATTCATTTGTGTGTTTGGGGTGGTACCATTTGGTACATGATTTGGCCGTTTAAAAGCATCACACCATTTTTGGTGCATTTCTTTTGGTCTTTAGACGTCGTGTTTATAAATTAAATAAACTAAACTTAATTAAAATAAAACTTAAAATGTTTATAAATTAAATAAACTAAACTTAAAATAAACTCTTGTGATGCGTTAACGTCAATAGACTTCAAGCTAGTAGCTAGTACTTTGCATGTAACTTTTAAATCTACGAATATATGTATATACCGAAGAATGTTAGGAATATGGTAGGCCTGTAATGCTCATTTGGAATCATACCTTAACCCAAAAAGGCCAAATTACAAAAGTGTTTCTCCAAATTGTCACCCAAGTTTAATTTGACCATTCAAGTGGCAAAAATTTTAATTAAGTCCTTCAAGCGACTAATTTAATTGATTCCTGATATTGACTGAATTTTTAATACCCAGAAGGGTAAAATTGTCATACAACGTAACACTATATCTAAGTTTAAAAATAATACAAAAAATAAAATTTTGAATAATATAGAATTATATTTTGTAATCGACTTAAAATCTTGCAACCTGAGGTTACACCAATCATGTCAGGCATTAGGTAGGAAGACCATCTTTTGCTCTTCAAACCATCCTTTAATTTGGTCCACAAGCTCAAAGAACTTTTGATAGTTAAGTACTCGGCTTGTAAACATTCATGAAGATGATGACAGAAAAAAATAATGACTTTTATTATAATATGATTTCTTTTTTTTCTTTTCCTGGTTCGTGGACTAATCTTTTAGCTATATAAGGCAAGGTTTGCTATCGGAAGAAAGAGCAGTTTTCGGATCAATTATTAACTTTATCTTTCTTATCTCTATCTCTTTCTCTTTTAAATATCAGAAGAATGGAGTATTCATTTGATTTGTGCTAAAGATTTTATAACATTTTATAACACGTTATCAGTACGAAACTCTAATCAACTGAGACGGTAAATTTAAATTCTGACAATTAATTATTATACTACGAGCTTGCTTTGTCCAACCAATAATATAATTTTATTCCTATAATTGGTATTCTTCAATTAATTATTATACTACGAGCTGGCTTTGCCCAACCGATAATATAATTTTATTCCTATAATTGATATTCTTTAATGCTTAATTATATTCATGTTTAGTTGTCCATTTTTAAATTTATTATTTACATATGGTACCATCTATCCTTATTACAAGATTTTGTGGGAACCTTTTTACCATTTATATACTCGGGGGAATAATCTGTCTACACGGATTATCACATGTCGGGTAAAAATCCATTTACAGCTTTGTGTGTGTGTGTTTATATATATATATACATATATATATATATATATATATATATATATATATTTATGTTGTTGCATTTTATCTCATAGTTTATCTTATCCATATCATACATGCAATTATTTATTACTTGTTTTAATAAATAATGAAATTGTGTTTTAACTCATAATAGATGGCAAACTTGACAAAAATAGATTTTTCAATTCTAAAAATCTCTGGAGACAACTATTTGGCTTGGGCACATGATGCAAAATTACATCTTAGTGCAAATGAGTTAGAAAAGACTATTGAATCAGGAAACACGGCCACTACGGCACAAAATGCAAAAGCCATAATTTTTTTTCGTCATCACATTGATGAAGGATTAAAGACTGAGTATTTAACAGTTAAAGATCTTTTGACCTTATGGACACAACTAAAGGAAAGATTTGACCACCAAAAATTGGTTGTTCTCCCTAATGCCAAATTTGAGTGGCTTAATTTAAGGCTACAAGATTTTAAATCAATTACGGATTATAGTTCCAATATTTATAGAATAACCTCTACTTTGGCTTTATGTGGAGATCCAGTTTCTGAACCTCAATTGCTTGAAAAGACGCTTTCAACTTTTCATACCACCAACATGATTTTGTCACAACAATACAGACAGAGTAAGTTCACAAAATTTAGTGAATTATTGTCTATCCTACTTTTGCAGAAAAGAATAATTAATTGTTGTTGAAAAACCATCAAGTACGGCCAATGGGTTCTGCCCCATTGTCGGACATTAACAACACGTCATTGTAGAAGAATAAACGTGACAATAGATGGCAACATAATAAGAAGTCTCGGGGACGAAAAAATAAACGAGACCATTATAACAACACATTTCCAAACCGCAACAATTCAGGCTACCAGAAGTGGCAAGTATATGGGCCTAGTAAAAATAAAGAAAATACAGCACAGATAAAGAACAAACCAGATGTTTGTTTCAGGTGTGGGATGAATGGACATTGGTCGCGTACCTATCGTACGCCGAGATATCTGGTTAATTTATACCAGGAGTCTCAAAAGAACAAAGTAATGGAGGCAGAAACAAACTTTGTTAATCATCAATTGAATATTGTGTTGATGTTCCACCAATGACCAACAATGAGGAAAAGGTTGGCGATATTACTGGACCTTCTGAAAGCATCTTTTGGGATATTGATTAATTCTTTGTTTTAATTAAGCACTCTACATGTATAATATTATTAGTTTTTTTTATTTTGTATGGATAATATTATGTGTTTCTCATGAATAAAATTATAAATGATATGTAACTTTTCTTATCTACGTTTTTTTTATGTGTCAGACCAACTTTAATGGATATGAAAGATATGTGTTTAGCAGACAGTGTAACAACTCATATAATCCTTCAAAGTGAGAAATATTTTTCACAACTAATCAAAGCTAAGGGAAACGTAGGAACTATCTCTGGCACATCAAATTTAATCGAGGGATTTGGAAAAGCTAGTTTCATGCTACCAAATGAGACACAAGTTTTTTTATATCAAAAATGCTATATATTCTAGTAAATCTAGAAGAAATTTGCTTAGTTTTAAATATATTCGACTAAATGGTTTTCATATTGAAATAACAAATAAAAATGATAATGAATATCTTCTCATCACTTCTTCTATTTCTAGAAAGAAGAACATCCTAGAAAAACTTCATTCAATTTCTTCTGGATTATATATTATGAAAATTAGAGCAATTGAGTCTCATATTGTTATGATTTCAAAATTCATAGATCCCAAATCCTTCATACTTTGGCATGAAAGACTTGGTTATCCAGGCACGGCAATGATGCGCTGCATTATTAAAAATTCTACTGGTCATCCTCTCAAAAATCAAAAGATTTTTTCTAGTAGTGATTTTCCTTGCTCTGCATGTTCTCAAGGAAAATTAATTGTTCGACCATCACCAATAGAAGTTTATAAAGAAACCCCAAAATTCCTAGAGAGAATACAATGAGACATTTGTAGACCCATTCATCTATTGTTTGGACCATTTCGATATTTCATGGTTTTAATAGATGCTTCAACTAGATGGTCTCATGTTTGTCTCCTCTCCTCTCGAAATTTTGCCTTCTCTAAACTTCTTGCTCAAATAATCAAGTAGACCTGGCAAACGGACCGAGTCAGCCCAAACGGGTCGGGCTAGAGACGGGTCGGGCTAATAACGGGTCGGGCCAAAAAGGCCAAGCTTTTTATGGGCTGAAATTTAAAGGCATGTGGCCCGGGTTGGGTCGGGCCAGCCCGCGAGCTTTTTATTTTATTTTTTTAAAATAATCCATCTGCTAAGATTTGAACTCATGACCTCACAATACTAAACAAGAGCTCATACCAACTTAGCTAGAAGAACTTAGTTGCATTAATTCAAACCTTCAATCATTTTCTCTCTTTCTAAACTCGTTTTTCCTTTCTCTCACCTTCAAGCCAGTATATACGGAAATATATATATATATAACAATTTTTGTAAAATTTTTGAAAATCTTAGGAAAGGAAAAGGTAACTTAGAGAGAGGAAAATAAATAATAAAAAATATTGTTATATATATACATTAATAATATATATAACGTTAATAATATATATATATATATATTAATAATATATATATATATATATATATATAACAATAACGTATATATATATATATAACAATTTTTGTAAAACTTTTGGAAATCTTGCGAAAGGAAAAGGTAACTTAGAGAGAGGAAAATAAATAATAACAAATATTGTTATATATATATACCTTAATATATATATATATATATATATTATTAAGGTATATATACATATATATAACAATTTTTGTAAAACCTTTGGAAATCTTGGGAAAGGAAAAGGTAATTTAGAGAGAGTAAAATAAATAATAACAAATATTGTTAATAATATATACGTTAATAATATATATATATATATATATAACAATAATGTGTATATATATATATAACAATTTTTGTAAAACTTTTAAAAATTTTGGGAAAGGAAAAGGTAGCTTAGAGAGAGGAAAATAAATAATAACAAATATTGTTATATATATATACACACACATTAATAATATATATATATATATTGTTATATATATATGCGTTAATAATATATATATATATATATACAGGTCGGATCAGGAGCAGACTAGTCTGCTAGCAGACCGATTTTTAGCAACGGTTTTTCCGTCGCCTATTGTATAGGCGACGGAAAAACCATCGCTAAAGACCAGTCTGCTCCTGATTCGGGTTCTCTCTCTCTCTCTCTCTCTCTCTCTCTATATATATATATATATATATATATATATATATATATATATATATATATATATATATATATATATATATATATAATATATATATATATATATAACAATAACGTGTATATAACAATAACTGTAGTAGCTCAGTTGGTCTAAACACTTATTTAGTAAGTTGGAGGGGTCTTGGGTTCGAGTCTTCATGGAAGCATTAGTATTGGATTTTTTTAAAAAATAACACGCGGGCGGGTCGGGCTAAAACTGGGCCAGGCCAAAATGGCCCAACTTTTCCTGGGCTAAAAATCTTAAGCCCGTAGCCTAATTTTTACAGGCTAGCCCGACCCGGCCCGCGGGCCCGGGCCTAATTTGTCAGGTCTATAATCAAGATACGGGCTTAGTTTTCAGATCATCCAATCAAATCAATTCGACTTGATAACGCAGCTGAATTTTCATCAATGACTTTTAATGAATTTTGTATGACTATTGAAATCTCCATTGAGCATTATGTTCCTCATGTACATACACAAAATGGTTTAGTTGGGTCCTCTTAACATGTGCCCTAAGGGCACATGTTAAGCGCCAACATCGAGCGTTATATTATTTATTTATGCATTGGTATCAGCAATGCACAAATACAAATGCATTGGGATCAGCAATGTTATTTCCAATGCATTTGTATTTGTGCATTGTTGATACCAATGCATAAATAAATAATATAACGCCTCGATGTTGGCGCTTAACATGTGCCCTAAGGGCACATGTTAAGAAAACCCTAATAAAAAAGACTTCAACTGATTGCATGTCCATTAATATTAAGGGCTAATTTACTTACTTCGGTTTGGGGTCATGCAATTCTTCACGCTGCAGGCATTATTCGAGTAAGACCAACAGCTCTTCATAAATTTTCTCCTATACAGTTAGTTCTTAGTTAGATACCCAACATATCACACTTTCGAGTTTTTGGAAGTGCAATATATGTTCCTATTGCACCTCCACAAAGAACTAAAATGGGAGCCCAACGAAGAATTGGTATTTATGTTGGTTTTGATTCTCCTTTGATTATTAGATATCTTGAACCTTTAACTGGAGATGTTTTTACTGCGCGTTATGCAGATTGTCATTTTAATGAATTTTTATTTCCACCGTTAGGGGGAGAGAAATTTTTAAATAAAAAACCCTCTAAAATATCATGGAATGCATCATGATTAAATTCACTTGATCCTCGCACAGGACAATGTGAAATTGAAGTTCAAAGAATTATTTATTTACAAAATATTGCAAATCAAATGCCAGATGCATTTAATGATGCTAGAAAAGTAATAAAGTCACATACACCTGCAGTGAATACTCCAGAAAAGATAGAAATACATATCGAAAAGTTAATTCCTGAAGAATTGACAAATAAGATAATAGAAGAATCTAAACCACGCCAGAAACGTGGAAGACCGGTCGGTGCAAAAGACACCGTACCTCGCAAACAAAAGACAAATAAGGGAATCCTAGAAGGAATACTCGCTCTAGAAGTAACACTTATTCCAAAAGTGAGAAAAACTGTGAAGCCCCGAAAATTCACCTGCTTGTTTGGTCGGACTTCGTGCTCACGTGTACAACCTTTACATACTACTATAGAAATATTAACTTTTAATAATCAGAGTAAAATGTGGAAAAGTGATAATATTATAAAATATCATTTGTTCATTGTTACAACATTCCCAGATAACTTGTTCTTATTACAAATAAATCCTAAAAGACTTAAAAATAAATCTCCATTTCTCTATCCGAAACTTGCAGTATTAGCAACCAGACAGTTCCCAGGAAAGAGGGGGCTTTCCGTTAAAACAGCGCGCAATTAAATGACCTAACCCCTTCCTCGTCAGAACTTTCTAGATATTGCCAATAATGTTAATCTAGCATAGTTAAAATGACTTCTACATCTATGAACTTAAATCTTTATACCTCTATAATAGATCAGGTGTTCAAGCTTAACTAGTTAACCAACTATTAGATATTTCATAATATAAAACTTCTATCTATCCAAGGTTCACAGTATTCCATCACAGACATTGTTCTCGTCAGAACTGTCAATGTGTCTGAATACCCTCACTTGGATGTATAGGTTTATGTATAAAGGATATCTCTTTCATATAAATAATTCCTATCTATCTGAAGTTCACAGTATTTAAATAATAAGTTTGTTCTTGGAATAGAGGAGCGACCCCTTGTTCTTCCAGAACTCCTTCAATCATTTAATACCCTCATTTAGATGTATAGTTCATATTAATACTGTACTAACTTAGTACAATCATTCTAAAATTTAAAGATCAAATGATATCTTCTAACTTACCTAAGAATGTAAATACAACGTAAGAGATATAATAAAAGATGATATCTATTTCATAAACTTAAGTTTGGTTACAACATTCTCCGTACTATGTTTTTATTACAACAAAGTCTTATAAGACTTGAATTTATTCAAAACAGTAATTAAAACTAATTAACACAATCTTTTCCCTTGTCCGTCCCTGAAGTTCCGGGATTACCATCTAAAACTGCAAGAGAAAGTATATGCAAGAATGAGCTACAAATGCTCAGCAAATTTATTTTAAAACGTAAACACAATGTGTTTGAGTTGAAAGATGTCAAAGAGATTTAGTATAACTGAGGGTTCAGTACAAGAACCATTTATTTCAACCAGTTCTGTCAGTCTTTAATGACTTAGAACATCTTTGTTCGGATATCTTATAGGGGATCAGCCTAATCGAGATATCATAGGAGTATGCATACCATCCTAATTGTGCTCAACATGCACTAGATGTCAATATATTATCGACAATAACAACCCATATAGGGTGTTTGTATACTCAGTTATAAGATGTCGTACCAAACAATTTGGCTTGACACAACAATTCATGCTCGAATAAACAATATATGAATAATGATTCATTTTTAAGTTATGTTGAATCAAGAAGCAATAACTTCACAATAATTGATAGCAAGATGTATAATACTTGTATAAAAGTAACAAGGTTTGGAGACTTGCCTCGTATATCTTTTACATTTGATATACCGTCTAAACGTTCGTCGTATATCCTATACGATTATAAGTTCATGTAGACTAATTAAGCATTTAACGATTAAATCTTTTAAGTTTTATTTCGGGTATTATAACCGCTTATAAATAAGACTTCTTCTAATATACATGAAATAATTTCAGCATTATAACTGCTTATAAAATGAATATTCGGCTATTATATTTAAGATAATTTCAGCATTATAACTGCTTATAAAAGTATATTTTCAACTTTATAAGAGAAATAAATCGGACATTATAACTGCTTGAAAATAGGACTTTTGTACTATATACTTAAAATAATTTGGGC
This sequence comes from Aralia elata, assembly GCA_034770075.1. Taxonomy (NCBI): domain Eukaryota; kingdom Viridiplantae; phylum Streptophyta; class Magnoliopsida; order Apiales; family Araliaceae; genus Aralia; species Aralia elata. The sequence continues at coordinate 27,248,932 of CM068382.1, read as the reverse complement.
ATCATAACTGCTTATAAATAGGACTTTTGTACTATATATTTAAAATAATTTGGGCATTATAACTGCTTATAAAAGTATATTTTTACTAAATATATAAAGAAGAATGAAAATAATAACCACTAAAGTATACCTCTTGTAGTTGCTAGCTTTACTTCCAATCGCATAGCGCTTCGATGCTTCGAAATATCATTTGGATCTTTATTAAGCACATAAATTCGAATCTCATTAGGGCTTAAGGTTTTAAACTTCTAAATACCTAGTTTTAGGTCACTAAATTAACCTCTAACCATATACGATCGTATTTATAAGCCTCATAAATATTCAGGGTATTACATTCACCCCTACTTCAAAGAATTTCGTTCTCGAAATTAACTTTATAGCTAATTTTAGTCATTCAATATCATATTTATAAATTCTATAAATTTTCAGGATATTACAAAAACCCCAGAAGAAGTACAAAATCTTACCGAAGGAATAAGAGATGAACATCAAGAGATCTCCATAAATTATATACACGATGAGAAAATATGGGATCGAAGCAAAGTCATGATTGATGATATATTTGCTTTCTCTATAGCATCAGATATTACTTTGATTCTTGACACGGATCCTAAACCATAAAACGTAGAAGAATGTCGAAAAAGAAAAGATTGGCCAAAATGGAAAGATGTTATTCAAACTGAGCTACAATCTTTATTGATGAAAAGAGAAGTATTTGGACCAGTAGTCCAAACACTGCTGGGCGTAAAACAAATGGATATTCGTACGAAAGCGAAATGAGAAAAATGAAATTGTGAGATATAAAGCCCAACTTGTAGCTCAAGGGTTTTCACAAAGACCTGGTATTGATTATCAGGATACATACTCTCCAGTAATGGATGGAGTCAATTTTCGTTTTCTGATAGGTATAACAACCATGGAAGGTTTGGAAACACATCTGATGGATGTTGTAACAGCATACCTATATAGCTCACTTGACAGTGAGATCTACATGAGAATCCCTAAAGGATTGAAAATGGTTGAATTACAAAGACCCCGTCATATATATTCAATCAAGTTTTTTTTTTTGATAATGTGGGTTTCCCAACCCGCGGGTCGGACTAATCCCCCACCCCGGACCAGGCTTTGCGCATAGGCTCCGCCTAAGACATGGCGTCACCCTGAATAATGCGATCCGTGACCACTTCAAATGTTGCTAGTGGGAGTCGATCCTGAGTCGTCCGGATTTACGGTTCGTTCCCAGGGCGGCTTGCACCACTGCGCCATATTCAATCAAGTTGCAATGCTCATTATATGGATTGAAACAGTCTGGTCATATGTGGTATAATCGACTTAGTGATTATTTAATAAAAGACGAGTATACAAATAAACAAGTATGTTCATGTGTTTTTATTAAGAAACCACAAAGTGGATTTACCATTGTTGTTATATATGTGGATGATTTAAATCTTGTAGGTACTCCTGAAGAACTCACAAGAACTGCTACTTATTTAAAAGATGAATTTGAAATGAAAGATCTTGGAAAGACAAAATTCTGTTTAGGAATACAAGTGGAGCATTTAGCATCTGGAATTTTCATTCATCAATTCACATATACTAAAAAGATTATGAGTCATTTTCATATGGATAAAGCTCACCCTTTGACTACCCCAATGGTTGTCCGATCTCTAGAAGTTGATAAAGATCCATTTCGGCCTCTAGAAAGTGGGGAAGAAGTCCTTGGACCTGAAGTTCTATACCTAAGTGCAATAGGTGCTCTTATGTATCTTGCAAACTGTACACGACCTGATATTACTTTTGTTGTCAACTTGTTGGCAAGATACAGTTCTTCTCCGACTAAAAGACATTAGGATGGGATCAAACACATTTTAAGATACCTCCGTGGAAGTATAGATCTTGGGTTATTTTATCTAAGAGATTCAACATCACAATTGGTTGGATAAGCCGATGTAAGATATTTATCAGATCCACACAATGGGAGATCACAAACAGGTTATGTATTTACATATTGTGACACAGCTATATCCTGGAAATCCACAAAGCAAACCATGACAACTACATCTTCAAATCACTCAGAGATTATCGCTATACATGAAGCAAGCAGAGAGTGTGTTTGGTTGAGATCAATTATTCTACATATTCAAGAGTCATGCGGATTAACATCAATCAAAGACATTCCTACAATTCTGTATGAGGATAATGCCACATGCATTGCTCAACTTAGAGGAGGATACATCAAAGGAGATAGAACAAAACACATTTCACCTAAATTCTTTTTCACACATGAGCTGCAAAAGAAGGGTGATATAGATGTGCATCAAATTCGATCATGTGATAATCTAGCTGACTTATTCACAAAGTCACTACCAAATGCAACATTTGAAAAACTTCGGTAAAAGATCGGAATGCATCGACTGAAAGACTTATCACAACATTTCATCAAGGAGTAATAAATTCCTTTTTGAGGGGGAGACTGTACTTGTGACACTCCCAAATCCGGGTTTCCTAACCTCGAATTTGGTGTTCACGATACCCAACCACAATAAACATACTTTCTAACTAATTATGTGGAATAATAAACATACAATGTTTATCAAAATAGTAATAAAGTCTTACAATCATAGTCCTAAGATTCTTTAACCTTAACTTAAAATGTACTCTTAATATATTAAAGAGTTCACATAACCAAATAACATTTAAGATAAACTAGTACATAAGCTCTATCAGGCAACTACTCTTGCACCTTCCCTTTTCCTTTGTCCCCTTTAGACGTTTCTGCCTTAACTGAAATAAAGATCATGATATAGCAAGGGTAAGCTACTAGTTTGCTTAGCAAGTTTATATACAAGGGAGATATATCATGATTAGAAAGAAGTTTCGCTTTCAATGTTCAACAACAGTATAAAATTGTGAAGAAACAAGAATTAATAGTCAACAGTTGAATATTCGAATACTTAAATGACAGGTATTGAGTGGTTTGAAATAACCATGGACATTTGCCAAGGTTCTCAGTATTTAGACAGGACCTTTTAATATGTTTTGGTAATCAAGGGGATCAGTCTTTCATACCCCATGATTTATGCATAAACACTTAATAATCCAGCATTGATATCATGCTTTAATGAAATTTATCCTTTTCTCAGACAAGAGTTCTTACCATATCAATTTAATAAGAACGGCTTTTAAAACACCTTTGATTTAACAAATTTAGACATGCTTGATCTAGCTGATACAAATAGCATATATCTATCTCATAAATAATTCATGCATGAAAGAACTTTAATTTAATACACAGATCAATAATAATAGAATAGGAATACAATTGCACAAGGTGCGAATCTCAATAATCAGTATAGATGTGAATAACTAACAATAATTATTCACTAACATGTTTCGAAAAGAATAACTCGAGTTTGAGTTAGGGAACTTGCCTGTCTGCTTAGCTACAAATAATTCTAGCTTTAACTAATTGGCCTTGAAGGGCCTAACATTGATAAAGTCGATCTATCAATTAGTATTGCGTAGTTGTACGTCTATACATTTACAAAGGAACTTATCTACCACATAAGTTAATCACATAATGCACCTAACACAATCTTACTATCATTAACCTTAATCAAACTTAGGTTAATGATAGATTAACTTGGGAATATTTTTCCTAAAGGTTAAACACTTTTTAAGCCTTTAAACAATTGGCTTTACTCGTTTAATTAAGGAATTATTAAACACTTCATAACCAAATAGCTCATTTCTCGTTTGATTACCATTTAATATTAATTAAATGGAAATCAATTAATTATCTTTAGTTATTAGCTATATAATAACAAATTAGATATTTAAGTTAATTCAATAATAAATAAATAAACAGTAAGTAAGGATTATCTTTAGTTATTATTTAATAATAAATAATAACTAATTAGGTTTATTTATTATTTAAAGTTAATCAAATAATAAATACTCAAATTAATAATCTTATTTACCCTTAATCATTATTTAATAGTAATTAAACAATAATTAATTTATTATATTTGGAAAATATAATAGTATATGCCCAAAATTAAATTTTGTATGACTACTATTTTATGTTTATTTTTATAAAAATAATAATATTAATAATAAGGTTTTTAATCACTTTAATATTAATTAAAACAAGTCTGGATGGTAATCTTGTAATTAAGGCGAAATTCGGGCGGAGGGGCATTGTCGTAAATTCCTGACAGTTGCACTCCCCCGCGCATTGCGCGCAGCCTCCAGCCACGGCCCAAACGGCACCGTTTTGACGTTCGCCAGGCGGCTAAAAATTTTCCCCTGGTGCGCCATGTGTGGCCACGGCTGCATTCCACTAGCGCGCCATGCGCGGCCAAGTCTGGTTTAAGGCTTTCGTGTAGTGAGCTTCCAGGTTAATTCAGTTTCTTTTTTTTTTCCTTCTCACACCAAATGAGTTCTAATATCACCAAGCAAGCTTTATACTCCAAAATAAATTTCAAATTAATTACCTATACTTAACAACAATAAATATCATTAAAAATCAAATACCCGTGATTTAATTAATACTTTACATCAATAAATATTGTACTTGAATAAATAATATTACCCCCATGTTTTTATCATACAAACTCCGCCAAAACATACTTCAAGCATCTTGAACTCAAACATGGTATCAATAAAGCATACAAGATCATTATATCTTCTTACATAGCTTTAAAAACCATATTTGTTAAGCATGCTCTTAAAATAATATAGATTTAACAAGATAAAAATCTAGATCCATAAGTACCCCATCTCTACTACCGACATAAACCAACAACATAAAAATTTTCAACAAAATAAGTGTCTATTAATAATAATGGTTAAATATATAATAACAACAAGAAAACTAGGGTTTGAAGGAATGAAGTCTTATAACTAGATTTAATGGCCAATCTCTTCTTCTTTCCAAAGTAGGTTGTAAATGGAGATAACATGAATAACCAAGCTCCTCTTCTTCTTCCTACTAGGTTCGGTCACCACCCTTCTCCTTAATCTCTCAGGTATTTGCTTTTGCTTCCTCTCAAACTCTCTCTCTAGCACTCTCTCAAGACTTTAAAAATGAAGATGCAAATGATCAACTCTTTGGTTTATTAACTAGATAAAAGCAAGAACCTCTACCCTTGTCATCATGGAGCTAGTGGGAGCCTTGTGTCACTAGGGTGACTAATTGACATCTTAGGAGGCTACTTGACATCTTAGGATGCTACCCATCAAGTCTAACACCTAACTTCCAACACAATCTAGTTAGTATGATAAAATAAAATTTGAAAAGCAACTTGCCCTCACTCTCTCTCTCTCTCTCTCTCATTGCCGAAGGTGTTGGGGATTTTGTCCCAAAAATATTGTCCCCAACATGCTACAATAAATCAATTAATGTTACATCTTTAAATTACCAAGTGGGCTAGGTTTTGGGCAATTCATTAAATACACATTGGACTTAGAATTAAATGATTGGGCTAATAAAACTAAATCTATTTAATGCAATATTGGATTATTTAATTTAACCCAATGATTGATTAATGAAATGAAAATGTCACACCACCAATACCTAAGTCCATGATTAATATAAATGATTATGCTTGGTTCATTAATTAAGTAACTTAGTCAATTAGTAAATAAATTACTAAATAAATATTATTATTCAATTTGACCATATTTTCATTAATCAATGCTTTTAATAATTACCTCATCACACTTAATTCACTAACTATATTCAATTTACTTGAATATTAAATTAGTGAATACTTTATCAACTTTATTGATATTAAACCTTAGGGTCTGTTCACTAATTTTAAAAAAAAAATACTATTAGTGGTTTCCCTTTGCTCAAAATAAATCAATTAATCACATAGTCATATAATCTACCACTGCACACAAAAGTTTCAATAAGCACACAAAACTCACTCATTAAAAATTAAATATATACTTAATTAGTAATGACGTCCAGATGTCATGGGCATTACATCCCTCCCCCCTTATAAAAATTCCATCCTCGGAATTGTAAAGATAAAGGAAACAAATAGGGTTACTCAATCAAAGACGGATAATTCACTTTCATCTTTTCTTCGAGTTCCCACGTAGCTTCCTTGGCTACGTGATTTCTCCATAGGACTTTGACAGAATGTATGATCTTATTCCTCAACTTCTGTTCCTTCCTATCGAGTATCTGGACAGAAACTTCCTCGTACGATAAGTCCTTCTCGACTTGGATCGGTTCATAGGAGATAACGTGTTTGTAGTCCGGTTTATACGGCCGTAACACTTACACATGAAACACGTTGTGAATGTGCTCAAGTTCAGGAGGTAACGCTACCTCGTACGCCACTTCGCCGCCTCGCCTCAAAATCTCAAACGGTCCTATGAACCTAGGGCTTAACTTGCCCTTCTTGCCAAAACGAATCTTCCTCTTCTAGGGAGATATCTTTAGAAATACGAAGTTGCCCACGTCGAAGTCCTGCTTTTGACGGTGTAGATCAGCGTACTTCTTCTAACGATCTTGAGCTGCTACCAGCCGATTTTTGATCAGTTGCACTATATCTCCAGTCTGCTGTACCATTTTAGGTCCCAACAGTCTTCGTTCTCTAACCTTGTCCTAACACATCGGTGTTCGGCATTTTCTTCCATATAGTGCTTCATACGGTGGCATGCCGATACTGGCGTGATAGCTGTTGTTGTAAGCGAACTCCACCAATGGCAAATGGTTATCCCAGCTGCCCTTTAATTCCATCACGACCGCTCAAAGCATATTTTCTAAATTCTGAATCGTGCGCTCACTCTGGCCGTCAGTTTGAGGATAGTACGTCGTACTCAACCTCAACTGTGTTCCCAATCTCTCTTGTAGACTCCTCCAGAAATTTGACGTGAAGCGCGGATCTCTATCAGATACAATTGATATTAGCACTGCATGTCGAGACGCTATCTCTTTCACAAAAAGCTTCGTTAATTGCTCCAGATTATACCGTATCTTGATTAATAGAAAATGAGCATAATTGGTTAGACGATCCATAATTACCCAAATGGCGTATAAACCCTTATGAGTTGGTGGCAGTCCCACTACAAAGTCCATTGTGATGTGTTCCCACTTCCACTCTGGAATCTCTAATGGTTGAAGCAGTCCGCTCGGTCGCTGGTGCTCTGCTTTGATCCACTGGCATGTTAGACATCGGCTGACGCACTCTGCCACTTCTCGTTTCATATTCGGCCACCAAAAATTCTGCCGCAAATCCTGATACATTTTTGTGCTCCCGGGATATACTGAGTACTTCGTACTGTGAGCTTCTTGGAGAATCTCTTCTCTTAACTTCGGATTCAACGGTACCTAGATCCTCCCTTCAAACCTTAGCAACCCTGTACTATCAATCTTATACTTGAGTTATTCCCCTTCGGAAACACACTCCTTAATACTACAATAATCTTCATCCTTTTCCTGAGCCTCCTTGATTTTATCCAATAAGGTCGGGCTCGCTATCACAGCATATAATTTCTCGTCTGGTTCCCTCGGATACCTGATCTCTAAATCGAGTCGTTCAAAATCCCTTACCAGCTCTTCCTGAGTGGCTAACTTCAACAACTTCCCTCTGCCTTGTCTGTTTAAGGCATCGGCCACTACATTTGCCTTGTTTGGATGGTACAGAATCTCACAGTCGTAATCTTTGATCAATTCTAGCCATCGGCACTGCCTCATGTTTAGCTCCTTCTGAGTAAAGATATATTTTAGACTTTTGTGATCCGTATATATCTCACATTTTTTTTCGAATAGGTAGTGCCTCCAAATCTTCAAGGAAAAAACTATCGCGACCAATTTTAGGTCATGAGTTGGGTAACCCTTCTCATAGTCTTTCAGCTGACGTGATGCATACGCAATGACCTTGCCATGCTACATTAGCACACATCCAAGTCCTTTGTGAGATGCATCACTATAAACCACAAATCCTCTTGTATCATCTGACAATGATAACACAGGTGCTTCATTAAGCCTCTTCTTCAGCTCCATGAAACTCTCCTCATATTTATCTGTCCAATTGAACTTTACGGTTTTCCTTGTCAGATTAGTTAATGGTGATGTTATCTTCAAGAAATTCTGAATAAATCTCCGATAGTATCCCGCTAATCCCAAGAAACTCCGGATCTCCGTTGGTGTCTTCGACTGCTCCTAATTGATAACGGCTTCCACATTTGCTGGATCCACCGAAACACCATCCTTGTTGATCACATGCCCCAGAAACTGCACCCTTTGCAACCAAAATTCACACTTAGAAAACTTAGCATACAACTTCTCCTTCATCAATGATTCCAACATAATTCTCAGATGTTCAGTATGTTCCTCCTTCGTCTTCGAGTACACCAAAATGTCATCAATGAACACGACAACAAACTTGTCCAAGTACTGCTTGAACACTCTGTTCATCATGTCCATGAATGATGCTGGCGCATTTGTCAACCCAAACGACATCACCAGAAACTCAAAATGTCCATATCGAGTTCTAAATGCTATTTTTGGAATATCCTCCCGCCTCACTTTTAGTTGGTGATATCCCGTCCTCAAGTCAATTTTTGAAAAGTACTTTGCTCCCTTCAATTGATCAAACAAATCATCAATTCTGGGTAGCGGATACTTGTTCTTAATGGTAACCCTATTCAACTCCCTGTAGTCAATAAAGAGTCTCAACGATCCATCTTTCTTCTTCACAAACAGAACTGGCGCTCCCCATAGAGATACACTCAGACGAATATATTCTTTATCTAGTAGTTCCTGTAACTGAACCATCAATTTTTTCATCTCCATAGGTGCCATCCTGTACAATGCCTTTGAGATCGGTGCGGTGCCCGGTACCAAATCGATTACAAATTTCACTTCTCTATCCGGCAGCAAACCTGGTAAATCATCTAGGAAAACATCGGTGAATTCCCTTACAATCGGTATCTGACCTAGCTCACCCTCTACTCTTCGAGTATCAACCACATGAGCTAAATAACTTATGCAACCCTTCCTAAGTAACCTCTTTGCATGTATCATCGTCAAACAACAGGATTGTCTCGACGATTTATTACCATGAAATACTACATTCGACTTACTCGGAGTCTTCAGGTGTACGTACTTTTTCTTACAGTCAATGACCGCCCCGTGACTCGCTAACTAATCCATTCTAAGGATTACATCAAACTCCCCAAGACGAATCGGTAACAAACCCACGTTAAGCTTAAACCCTCTCAAATCAGTACAGCAATTCCTATAAATATAGTTTACAGGGATAATTTCTTTGTTCGCTACTTCTACATTCATCGAGTGTTCTAATAGTTCACTAGGTAAATTAAATTCTTGAGCAAATTCATCAGATACAAAAGAATATGAAGCTCCCGAATCAAATAGCACATAGGCATTTATGTCGTTGATTGGAATAATACCTGACACCACTTCCCTGGATGCCACGACATCTTGCACTGTCATGTTGAAGGTCCTCGCTGTTGTCTTATTTGGCTAAGCTGGTCCTCCACTAGTTGCCCTCATGTTGTTACCCCTATTGCCGCTTCTGCCATCCGTGCTTTTCTTCTTTGGACAGTCTTTGATCCGATGTCCCATTTCTCTACAATTAAAACAACCTCCTTTCTTTGCCTTAGGACAATTGGGTGAAATATGCCCTTCTTGTCCACAGGTATAACAGACCATTTTTCCTTTCATGCACTCTCCCGAGTGACCCTTTTCTCAATTTCCACATACATGCCTTTTCTGATGCATGCTCCCTTGCTAAATTTCGGAATTGCTACCCCCACTGCTTCATTGATACTTCCTGTTGTTGTTGCCACCACTGCTAACATTCACATTTCCTCCTTCTACCTTCTTCTTGTTCTTTTCCCAATTATATTTCGAAACTGCTTCACTCCGACCTTCAGCAATGAGAGCTTTCTCCAACAAAGTTGAGAATGACGTAATTTGTAAAATCGTTACCTTGCTATAGATCCACGGCTTTAACCCATTTTTGAATCTTCTTGCCTTCCTCACCTCAGTGTCTACCTGATGTGGGGTGAATCTGGCCAATTCATTGAATTTTGCAGCGTACTCTGACAAATTTTCCTGTTTCAGTTCCAAGAACTTGATATTCATTTTCGCCTGCGTACTCTCAGGGAAGTAATTCTCAAAAAACAATATCTTGAATGCTTCCCACGTCACGACTCCAGTTCCAGCTTTGCTCTGATTGGCTTCCCACCAAAAATTAGCCTCACCTTTCATTAAGTAGGTAGCAAAAATTGTCTTCTGCTCCTCGGCGACTCTAGCAATAACAAAGGCCTTTTCAATCTCCTTTATCCACGACTGAGCCTCTATTGGGTCCGTTGTTCCTCTAAAATCCGACGGTCCCACTGCCTTGAAGTCTTTAAAATTGGCTAATTGGTTTCCTGCGGTTGGTGTTTGATTTCGTAAAGCTTCTGCCATCATGTTAATAAAGTCTTACATTGGGTTTGGTTGAGTTCCCTCTACATTGTTAACCGACTCTTCAATCTCGTGGTTCTGTAGTACTCGTCTGGGCGACATTATCTGGTTAAACAAAGTCCTAACACGTTACTCGGGTTTTATTATCATATAAGTATTTACCCTGTAATACAATATTGTATTTGAACAATCGCATGATCATCGTGTGGGAGCTTTAGATTACTCAACTTTGGAGTTCTGCTTTCCCCGATTAGTGATTTAAGTTGCTAAAAATACTGATTCAATTTTACTGAATTATCATAATCATTAAATAGACGGTTCACAATGTAAATTCTCAAACACATATCATAATAATGCATTTATATTCATATACCAACTTTAGTGCCTTACATGTTCCTCACAAGTATATTGCTATAAATGTTACCATCCCGTTTTAAATAACAAAAGATGGGATTCACCTACACCATTCTTTTCTACCTACATAAATGGAAAGTACAACCTACATACGAACTACCTCGCACCTGTTGAGGTTAATATAAACTCTAGTAAATCAAAAGTAGTACCAACATCACTGCTCATCTTGAGGAGTCTCGTCATCATGCCCGTCCTCTTGAGCCTGGGATGAACGTCCACGCATTTGACGCCGAACAGATCGACTAGACTCTCCAACCTCGAAGTGCATCCTCACCATCCCAGCTCTCTGGCCCATATAGGCAGTGTCTAGTGCCCTTCCCAAGGTGTCAATCCTAATGTCCTTGGTCGCCATCTCCGCTCGCAGCTGATCCACCATCTTAGCTGCCTCGATCCAAGCCTTATCAGTTCTTATCCTCTCAACTATCTCCAAATCAAACTCGAATTTAAGAGCCAGATTCTCAATCCTCTTTTCCACTAGCTGGGTCTTGATCAGCTCCAGACTCTCCTGAATCTGTGCTGACACTAATTGTGCCTGATACGCAACATCCTTACACTGTTGTGCAGTAACTTGCAGGTTGTGGTTCTCTTCTTCCAAGTGGGCAATTCTACCCCCCCAACTCGTTGTTCCTGGCCAATAAGTCTCCTATCAATTCATCTTGAGGGGTATCCTCCATCACATCATATTCTACGGCCTCTTGTGTCGGATCTACCTGATCCTGATCGATGGAATGACTATCTTGCCTCTCTTCCGACATCCTACAAACACCACACAATAAATCCACATCAGTGCCACAATAAAATATATTCATTGGTAAAATGAAATGATATTTTATTCAGTACAACTAAAACTCGATGGATCTCCTCAACCCATCACCTACGTACTCTCTTTGAGTTTCTTACTAAGGTTATAACCTAGGTTTCTTATTCCTAATGTTTATAACCTACAGCTCTGATACCAATCTGTGACACCCCCAAATCCGGGTTTCCTAACCTCGAATTCGGTGTTCACGATACCCAACCACAACAAACATACTTTCTAACTAATGCGGAATAATAAACATACAATGTTTATCAAAATAGTAATCAAGTCTTACAATCATAGTCCCAAGGTTCTTTAACCTTAACTTAAAATGTACTCTTAATACATTAAAGAGTTCACATAACCAAATAACATTCAAGATAAATTAGTACATAAGCCCTATCAGGCAACTACTCTTGCACCTTCCCTTTTCCTTTGTCCCCTTTAAACGTTTCTGCCTTGACTGAAATAAAGATCATGATATAGCGAGGGTAAGCATCTAGTTTGCTTAGCAAGTTTATATACAAGGGAGATATATCATGATTAGAAAGAAGTTTAGCTTTCAATGTTCAACAATAGTATAAAATTGTGAAGAAACAAGAATTAATAGTCAACAGTTGAATATTCGAATACTTGAATGACATGTATTGTGACGAACGAGAATTTTTGTAACTTATTTTAAAATATTTATTGATTAAATAAATATTTTCGATGATTTGATTGTTGAATTAATTAATTAAATGATGAATTTGTGGTAGATTAATTTAATTATATGTGTTACATTAATTAGATTAATGTGAAGAATTTTTATATTTAAAGTATGTGTTTAATTGAATTTATTTGATTAAATACATTATTTAAATAAGTATAATATTATTTCTAATTAATTTAATTATTAATTAGAGATTTAATAATTTGTCATTATTAATAAATGAGAATTTATTTATATGGTTATGTGATTTAATGTAGAATTATTTTATTTTATTCATTTGATTTTAGTAAGATTATTTAATTAATTTAATATGTGACATGATCTATAGTATAAGCTTTTTATTAAAATAAATTAGAAGTGAGGAATATATGAGTAGCCAAACATGACCTTAGTGGAAGTTGGTGCCAGTTATTAAACTGACACCATGTTCTGCTATTAAGTTTTTCACGTATTCCATTATCAGTAATTCATATTCAAGCCAAAGAGAAAAACTTGAGAGAAAGAGGAGAGAATTTGGAGAATTTAGAAGAAACCTTGTCATCATCTTGCATAATCTAGCATAATTATCAAAGGTAATTCTTCTAATTTAAGTTTTAATTCATACTCTGAAAGTTCTTCCATGATTATACGTGTTTTGAGTTTTTTGTAAAAGACTAAATTGGCGATTAACGCGTGATATGATTATATGTATGTTACTATGTGATTATAACATGATTGATACCATGTAGGCATGATTTAAAGTGATTAAATCCATGTAATTATGCTCAATTGAGTTTTTCAAGAGTTACAGAGTATGAAAATTGTATGTCTGGTTCTCATGTACAAATTATATGCTTTAAATGGTTTATGTAACTTGAAATTGATAGTTGGGTATAATTATGCATGTTTAAATGAACAATACAGAGTTCAAACGGATTAATTTGGCCAATAAACGAGTTTACTGCGATTAATTTTGTTAACTGTATCAAAACTCTATAATAAGTATGAACAGTTAGATTTTTGGTCTTTAATTGGGTTGTATAGATTATCTGTGATGTTAAAATCACTGTTTATGGAATGGGTTTTGATTTCATACCATATATAATAATTGGGCATGTTTAATTTGATGTGCGAATAACAAAATGGGAAATTTTTGGCCTCTTTCTACGTTCTTCACGAACTGCAGAAACTGGAATTCGTAATTCTCGCCCCGGCGAGAATTTTGTGAAGGGATCCTTCGCCCCGGCGAGAATTTTGTGAAGCAATTCCTCTCCCCGGCGAGAGCTCGCCCCGGAGAGAATTTTGTGAAGCAATTCCTCGCCCCGGCGAGATTTTTGTAAAGGATTTTCTCGCCCCGGCGGGAATAAAAAAAAAAAAGTAAAAAGACGAGAGTAAAAATTTTCTTCTTTCTTTGAGACCATGTTATGATATCGTAGACATACCTAAAGCTTAGGATAATGTATAAAATGAATGTTAAAGTACTGTAATGGGTGGTAAGCATAAACCCATTGATTGTTCGATGTCAACTGAGCTATTAAAATAGAAATTTTGGATGAGAATGAATCCTAACGTGTTTATAATACTGTAACTAATTATTGTTACTGTTTTATAAACGGAATGTATAGGTTGATTAGAGAAACGTGAGTCTTAAATTTATAGTCTACGCACGAGGCAAGTATCTTATCCTTACTTTTACGTTTACGCAAGTTTCTAAATTTCATTATCATAGAATACAAGCTTCATAATGCTATTACTTCTTGAGCAAGTTATTGTTTCTATTCCATTCCATTTCATGGATTCAATGAGACGTTTTTAATTTCCTCTTTGTAATGCTTCAGTCATATAGAACGTATTCAATCGTACCTTTTGTGAGATTTAGTTTTGATTCTCGAATTATAACTTTTGAATCTTGATTGACTAACAAACCCTTATTGATTCGACTAGTCCATAGTTGATGAGCGTTCTAAATTCTAGAAACGTTATTGAAGTAAATCCAAACCAAACTTCCTTTGGTGCGGACTCCGATGTCAAACTGAGATGAACAACCCTTATACAGGGGATTTTATTTATGCGTTAGCGTTAAGATATTGTGCACATACATGATACAAAGGGCTGATCCCCCTGAGTACGAGAAGCAAGGTCCATATAGTCTTACGACAGTTAAAGGTTTAAAGTAGAAATACTTGATAACCTGGGACATAGTTCGTGGTCTTAAGACCCTCAGACGTTCTTTTGAATCTTGTTTTACATTCTTGACTCAAAAGCTAAATCTTCAATTATTCGATATCCGTTGATTATTTCGCATGTTATTATTGTCGTTGTTGTTATACTTGCTGGGCAATCATTGCTCACTCTTGCATAATAACATTGCAGCTAAAGTTGAAAGAACTGATGAGCCATCCACTAGTAAGGGCAAAGGAAAAGCAAACAAGTGATGAAGACTTGTTGTATTTGCTTTATTGTTGTTTATGTAATAGACTTGATTTATGTTTTCCGCACTGATGTTTATTTAAAGGTAGATGACCTGGGATTTGTTATGAATGATGTTGTAACCCTCTAATGGGAGATTTCTATTTCTATTCAAGTATTTTTATTTATATTTGTTATGGGTAGTTAGATGTGATGTGATGTTTTTGGATTGTGAACACCAAATCTTGAGGAAATGAAGTACCCGGATTTGGGGGTGTCACATGTATTGAGTGGTTTGAAATAACCATAGACATTTGCCAAGGTTCTCAGCATTTAGATTGCACCTTTTAATATGTTTTGATAATCAAGGGGATCAGCCTTTCATATCCCGTGATTTATGCATAAACACTTAATAATCCAGCATTGATATCATGCTTTAATGAAATTTATCCTTTTCTCAGCCAAGAATTATTACCATATCAATTTAATAAGAACAGCTTTTAAAACACCTTTGATTTAACAAATTTAGACATGTTTGATCTAGCTGATACAAATAGCATAAATCTATCTCATAAATAATTCATGCATGAAAGAACTTTAATTTAATACACAGTTCAATAATAATAGAACAGGAATACAATTGCACAAGGTGCGAATCTCAATAATCAGTATAGATGTGAATAACCAACAATAATTATTCACTAACATGATTCGAAAAGAATAACTCGAGTTTGAGTTAGGGAACTTGCATGCCTGCTCAGCTACAAATAATTTTAGCTTTAACTAATTGGCCTTGAAGGACCTAACATTAATAAAGTCGATCTATCAATTAGTATTGCGTAGTTGTACGTCTATACGTTCACTAAGGAACTTATCTACCACATAAGTTAATCACATAATGTACCTAGCACAATCTTCCTATCATTAACCCTAATCAAACTTAGGTTAATGATAGATTAGCTTTGGAATATTTTTCCTAAGGGTTAAATACTTTTTAAGCCTTTAAATAATTGGATTTACTCGTTTAATTAAGGAATTATTAAACACTTCATAACCAAATAGCTCATTTCTCGTTTGATTACCATTTAATATTAATTAAATGGAAATCAATTAATTATCTTTAGTTATTAGCTATATAATAACAAATTAGGTTTACTTATTTAAGGTTAATTCAATAATAAATAAATAAACAGTAAGTAAGGATTATCTTTAGTTATTATTTAATAATAAATAATAACTAATTAGGTTTATTTATTATTTAAAGTTAATCAAATAATAAATACTCAAATTAATAATCTTATTTACCCTTAATCATTAATTTAATAGTAATTAAACAATAATTAATTTATTATATTTGGAAAATATAATAGTATATGCCCAAAATTAAATTTTGTATGACTACTATTTTATTTTTATTTTTATAAAAATAATAATATTAATAATAAGGTTTTTAAGCATTTTAGTATTAATTAAAACAAGTCTGGATGGCAATCTTGTAATTAAGACGAAATTCGGGAGGAGGGGCATTGTCGTAAATTTCCGAAAGTTGCCCTCCCTCGCGCATTGCGCGCAGCCTCTAGCCACGGCCCAAACGGCGCCGTTTTGACATTCTCCAGGCGGCCAAAATTTTTCCCCTGACGCGCCATGCGCGGCCAGGTCTGGTCTAAGGCTTTCGTGCAGTGAGCTTCCAGGTTAGTTCAGTTTCTTTTTTTTTTCTTCTCACACTAAATGAGTTCTAATATTACCAAGCAAGCTTTATACTCCAAAATAAATTTCAAATTAATTACCCATACTTAACAACAATAAATATCATTAAAAATCAAATATCCGTGATTTAATTAATAATTTACATCAATAAATATTGTCCTTGAATAAACAATATTACCCTCATGTTTTTATCATACAAACTCCACCAAAACATACTTCAAGCATCTTGAACTCAAACATGGTATCAATAAAGCATACAAGATCATTATATCTTCTTACATAGCTTTAAAAACTATATTTGTTAAGCATGCTCTTAAAATAATATAGATTTAACAAGATAAAAATCTAGATCTATAAGTACCCCATCTCTACTACCAACATAAACCAACAACATAAAAAATTTCAACAAAATAAGTGTCTATTAATAATAATGGTTAAATATATAATAACAACAAGAAAACTAGGATTTGAAGGAATGAAGTCTTATACCTAGATTTAATGGCCAGTCTCCTCTTCTTTCCAATGTAGGTTGTAAATGGAGATAACATGAACAACCAAGCTCCTCTTCTTCTTCCTAGTAGGTTCGGTCACCATCCTACTCCGTAATCTCTCAAGTATTTGCTCTTGCTTCCTCTAAACTCTCTCTCTAGCACTTTCTCAAGACTTAAAAAATGAAGATGCAAATGATCAACTCTTTGGTTTATTAACTAGATAAAAGCAAGAACCTCTACCCTTGTCATCATGGAGCTAGTAGGAGCCTTGTGTCACTAGGGTGGCTAATTGATATCTTAGGAAGCTATTTGACATCTTAGAAGGCTACCTATCAAGTCTAACACCCAACTTCCAACACAATCCAGTTAGTAGGATAAAATAAAATTTGAAAAGCAACTTGCCCTCACTCTCTCTCTCTCTCATTGCCGAAGGTGTTGGGGATTTTGTCCCAAAAATATTGTCCCCAACATGCTACAATAAATCAATTAATGTTACATCTTTAAATTACCAAGTGGGGTAGGTTTTGGGCAATTCATTAAATATACATTGAGCTTAGAATTAAATAATTGGGCTAATGAAACCAAATCTATTTAATACAATATTAGATTATTTAATTTAACCCAGTGATTGATTAATAAAAATGTCACACCACCAATACCTAAGTCCAAGATTAATATAAATGATTAGTCTTGGTTCATTAATTAAGTAACTTAGTCAATTAGTAAATAAATTACTAAATTGACTATTAAATATTATTATTCAATTTGACTATATCTTCAATAATCAATACTTTTAATAATTACCTCATCACACTTAATTCACTAACTATATTCAATTTACTTGAATATTAAATTAGTGAATACTTTATCAACTTTATTGATATTAAACCTTAGGGTCTGTTCACTAATTTTTTAAAAATACTATTAGTGGTTTCCCTTTGCTCAAAATAAATCAATTAATCACATAGTTATATAATCTACCAATGCACACAAAGGTTTCAATAAGCACACAAAACTCACTCATTAAAAATTAAATATATACTTAATTAGTAATGATGTTCAAAT
The DNA here is from genome assembly GCA_034770075.1 of Aralia elata. NCBI lineage: Eukaryota > Viridiplantae > Streptophyta > Magnoliopsida > Apiales > Araliaceae > Aralia > Aralia elata. The sequence continues at coordinate 27,230,900 of CM068382.1, read as the reverse complement.
TTCACGGGAATTACAGTACTCTTTTTTCTTAGTCACAATTTTTATCCCAATTGGTTTTTCTTGACAAGGTTTTAACGAGATAGTCAATTATAGTATAATTTTATGTAAAAGATCTGCACTCTTTTTTCCTTCGCTAAATTTTTCCCACTGAGTTTTCTTAGCAAGGTTTTTAATGAGACATAATCTTGTATCTTAAGAAATCAAGGGGGAGTATTATAATATGATTTCTTTTCTTTCTTTTCCTTGTTAGTGGACTAAGCTTTTGCCTATATAAGGCAAGGTTTGCCATCGGAAGAAAGAGCAATTTTCGGATCAATTATTAATTTTCTCTTTCTTATCTCTTTCTCTTTCTCTTTTAAATATCAAAAGAACGGAGTATTCATTTGATTTGTGCTAAAGATTTTATAACATTTTATAACAACTTTAGTATTTTATTCCATAAAAGTTTCCTTTAATGTTTCAATTGTTTTTCTTAAGCCATTAGCAAGATGTAAGTTCTCCACGTCAACGACATAGTTTTCTTTAAATACTTCTAGTGCAAAAATTCTAATTTTGCAAGATTCGCTATTTAGTTCTAAGTTAAAATGTTAAAACAAATAATCAACATGAATAAGGATTCAACATGAATATTACAAGGAAATTTTTGAGGGACTCATTGGTGTCTTCATTGGCCATTGCTAAATAAATAAATTAGGGCATGAAACCATTTGAGCATAACGAAGTATCACAATCGAGAGAATTTTGTCTAGCTTCCTACCACTGAACTGCCACCCCAAACGATGATAAAATACTACAGTGAAAAATATATAAGTGTTTAAATAAATAACTTAACTGTTTAGTTAGAATATAAGCACTGATTTATCCATAAATATATATATATATATATATATATATATATATTAATGTCCATATAATGTACATGTAAATATACGCATAGAATTGTAAACGAATTTTCATTAGACAAACGATAGTCCTGTCTACAAGCGATAGTCCACTACAAAAAAAGAGTTCATTGCCGACGGGCATTACCATCGCCAATGACCCCCTTGTCCTCGCCAATGACCACATTGCCGACGGGCAGTGTCGTCACCCCTGGCCCCTGTCGACCGTCGTCGCTGATGGGGTCATTGGCGACGAGGTCATTGGCGATGCCTGACCGTCGACTATGAGTACTTAATTTGGCGACGGCAGCCGCGACGGACAGTCCGTCGCTAGTGTATATTAAAAATTATTTATTTAAATGTCATTGGCGACGGCAAGCCGTCACCAATGACTGATGATCCGTCGGCAATGAATTTTAATAATATTATTAAGATGATCAATTATCTGTCATTGAAACTGTAGTTGTAGGTCATTCGCGATGGGACGGCCGTCGCCAATGACCCCATCGCCAATGACTTTTTTTTAAAAAAAAATTAAAAATTAAAAATTCCCCTTTCATTTACATATACACAATTGTACCTATTATAAACTGATGAAAAATAAATGATTCTTCACGAACGGATATCAATAATAATCAAATATCTTTTGCTATCAACTATCAAATGTGTTAAATACATAAACCATCAACCTAACTAGATGCAAAACTCTAGTTTGTACAACTCAAAAACTATACAAGTACATACATGAAAGTCAAAATATAAACATAAACTAACTACAGCCCCAAATCAGGAGTGTCAGTACCATCATCGCTGCCATCTATCGTACGATTGTCGATCCTACCTTCGGTCCCATCGTCAGTCCCACCGCCGGTCCCACCCTCCATCGGGTCATCAGCATCAGCTCGGCGGTCATTACCATCTCCTCCACGGTCATCGCTTGTGCCACTGCCTCCACCCCCACGAGTCTCATCAACAAGACCCTACAAAATTAAAATATTATTAACGAAGTCAAAAAGAGAGCATATTTAAATTATTTTAGTTTGCGTTCTTCAAGTTTTAACAAAGTAGGCAAACGGGCTGATAACTCGGCCTCCAGATATCGGATCCGAGTCCCATAAGTTGTAACGCGTGCCTAATATCTATGAGGTGCTATATCTAGGTTCGAGCGTCGTTTCGACGCCCGAGGCGGGTTTTGGTCTCTTTTTTGACTATTTTTCTAAGTTTTCTTAAGTTAGGCAAACGGACTGATAACTCGGCCTCCGGATATCGGAATCGAGTCCCGTAAGTTGTAACGCATGCTTAACATCTATGAAGTGCTATGTCTAGGTTCGCGCATTGTTTCGACTCCTGAGTCGGGTTTTGGTCTCTTTTTCGACTATTTTTCTAAGTTTTCTTAAGTTAGGCAAACGAGCTGATAACTCGGTCTCCGAATATTGAAATCAAGTCCTGTAAGTTGTAACGCGTGCCTAATATCTATGAGATGTTATGTCTAGGTTTGCGCATCGTTTCAACGCCCGAGGCTTTTGGTCTCTTTTTCAACTATTTTTCTAAGTTTTCTTTAATTTTAACAAGTTAGACAATAAGTCGACAATAAGTCGGATAACTATTTGTTTGACAGTTTATATAAGCAATATAATTGCAAATTACAGGAATTAAATAAGGACATACATCAATAATTGTTTTTACCTGTCGAATATGTGGAGGAAAGATGTTAGCCAAGACAACCGCACATACACGGATGGCCTCCTCCCAGACTATACCCATGAGCTTGTCAGCAGATGTTGTAAGATCTATGGAGTCGTGGACAACCTCCTGAGAAACCTGGTAGATCCGATCACGTGATGGTGCGCCTGAATGCACAACACTGCTCGTCATGCACCCCTCTATGATCCGTCGAAAGAAATTGTCAGATAATGAAGGGCCGGTACCCGATCCACTCGCACCACTAGCTTCGGTGGGTGGGCGACGCTGAGATCTCACAGCAGGGACTAAAATGTAGGCTGGGACCCGGAGAATGCCCACAACTCTACCCTTCTTCAGTCCCCCTGTAGCCTGCAGCCAGTCCTCCATCTCCTCATTAGCGCGCGTCGAATCATCTATGTCACCGTCACCTCTCTGGCTGCTCCAGGCTACAGCAAGGTCCTCGAATCGTCGCTGAAAAAAACACATAAATATATGAAAATCACAGTATGTTAAAAGAATACAAATGAATTTCAAGATTTTAAATACATACTAAATAAAAGAATTAAATTACTTACAGCAATGCGCTCTGCCTCAGATGAGATATAACCACCTTCACCTTTCTTCTGGTGGGCGTGCCACCAAAACTTTAAGCAGGAAGGCGGGTGCTTAAGACTAGCCTCGAGTCTCTCCCTATAGAGGTCATACGACTGAGACTCCGTGCAGTGTAGAAGCCGACTCTGCTACCGGGCAGCTGTACGTTGTGTCGACATCTTCTCAAAAGCAGCGCCCTCCCAAATGCTGCACATCTGGTCCCACACCATAGCACCAATAAAATCTGGTCGGATATCTTTAAGTGTCTGTCCATCAGTCATCTTGGTCTGGGCCTTCTTCTTCCAGTTATAGACCCACTTGTGCCAATTTATCTCGAGATATTTCTGTAGAACAGTCATGTCATGGGCTTCCTGCCCGTCCTCAAAGCGGTAATATCTCTGCACATTACACATTAAGAAGCTTAGTAGACAACATAAATCAAAGCGGTAAAAAAAATATTCAAATGGAATATAAAACTAACATATGAATGAATGACATCTTACCTTAAACTCAGTAATAATCAGCTGACGCGTGCGGTCATCCACATCCGCCCACTTCATCCACGGGCTTAAGAATCGGTTGCGGACGATCCCAAGCAACGTATTCCTTGGCGTCACGTCAAGGATACTACAATTGAAATTAATACATTTGCAAATTACAAAGAATATATAAGAACTAAATAATTATGTAAAATAATTGTTAAATGCTACACATATTATGAAATTACTTGTTAGTCCCAACACGGCATATAAGCGACGCCTAGGGGGGGTTCCCTAGCAAGCCACGTGCTAGTCCCTGCGGAGGCCTACACCGATCACCTATGTAGTGAAATACATCAATATTTATATAAATGAATATAATGTCAATACTATAAAATTAAAAAATATATATAAGATGTATAGCAACTTAACATGTAATTATACCTGATGATCCGGTCTGATCATCACCAACACTACCTCCATGGCCCACGGCCTGTACTACGAGCACGCCCACCACGATTGTCCTATGGTGTATGTGCCATATGTATATATACTGTCAAGAAATTAACAGAATATTATTAGACATTCGTAATCAACACAATAATTTTGCACAGAGAGGATAACATATGGATACAACTTAGAAAATATAAATAGTAACCTAAAACCACTAGCACCATAATTAGTAGAATAATATAAGTTTCAGATAATGATTGCACTACTACAAACTATTACATTTGAATACAACTAAAAGGACATAAAGAGTACATACTCCTAATCATTTTTATCATCAAAGCCATCAATATCAAAATCGTCATCTTCGAGCGTGTGATCTTCAATATCATTGTCATCACCATCTTCGTCATCCTCAATGATTTCTTCATTAAGGTCATCCTCCTCAACAACATCGTCTTCACTTTTGACAGCAACGATATCATCCTCGTCTTCATTAGACTCACTAATAATTGTCACATTAACAGGTGTGACACTAGTAGACTCGACTTGTAAAGGTTCATCGTCTGGACGAGTAGCTATGCCTTGAAAACCATGCGCTTTGGTGGCTATAACAGCATATCATGAGCTTGCAGGAGTCTTAACACTCCGCGCGTAGTACACCTATGTTGCTTGACTTGCTAAAATAAAAGGCTCGTTTGAGTTTAGCTTTGACTTAACATTAACAGTCACCAATCCTAAATTTTTATCTACTCTAACTCCATTTTCAACATCAAACCAATGACACTTGAAGCAAACTAACTCTTTATGACCCCAATATTTGAGAACGACAACTTCTAGCAATCGTCCATACCAGTCATCCCAAAGATTATCATAGTAGCTACCTTTAACCAAAACACCAGAATCAGATGATACGACTTCCCCAATATCGCAGCACTTAAATCTGTAACCATTGACAATGCAGCATGTATAAGTATCTACATATCTTTCAGGGCCGTCGGCTATAAGCTTTAGCCAAATGTCAGCTTTATCATCTGTGAGGACTTAATGTACAGTAACACAACATATTCTAAAGTTAATTATGCCATAAGATTCATTCATGATGGTAAATGCATTTAGTTGTTAATTAGTTAGACTTACATTATATTTAAACCATTGCACAAATTCTCTATTTCTCAAATTTTGCAAATTCTCGTCCGATATAATCGGATTTGCTTCACGTACTTCAGCATCATATTGACTGCAGTACAGTTATATACTTAATGTGTATGCAAAGAACTTATAACAAATACACAAGACATATATAGTTACGGCTACTTAATTAATGTATGTCGCTACTTCATTCATGTTGACAAGTGCATACAATGTGGCAGCTGCATACTCACTATCGGTCAAGAATCGCCTTTTTTCCCGTTGAATGGTTGTACAGGATGACTAAAGGCCGTTAATTCTCCATTTTCCTCGTGTGTAACAGCCTCATTCCGACGTAAGCGATTGTGCCTTGTCTGAACATTCGGCTCAAAGTACAACGAGTAGAAATTAACAAGTTCCTCCATAACATAACTTTCAGTAATTGACCCCTCTACACGGGCTCTATTCTTCACCTTTTGCTTTAGACGTCGCATATACCTGCGTGTTATATATGCATGTATACATTAGAAAAGAAGAATGCACATTTTAGCGTATTAAAAACATTAATGTCATTACCTCTTGAATGGATACATCCATCTATATTGCACAGGACCACCAAACTTGGCTTCGTACGGCAGGTGAATAGGCAAATGCTCCATTGAATCAAAAAACGATGGAGGGAATATCATTTCTAACTTGCACATTATTTCTACTATCTGCATCTCCATTTTATCTATGTCTCTGAGTTGGAGCTCCATTAAGCATAAATCTCTAAAGAAATTAGAAAGCTCTGTCAGTGCTTCAACCACACATTTCGGCAACAAGTCGATAAATGCCACGAGGATCAGCTTTTGCATGAAAATGTGACAATCATGATATTTTAGACCCCAAAACTTCAGCTCTTTGACTTTACAACACATTGCTATATTTGAAGCATATCCATCTAGGAGTTTTAGTCCACTGATCCAATTACATAGCAATATCAACTGTTCTCTGGTTAAAGTATAATCAGCTTCAAGCATTACCGTCTTACCACCCTCCTGATACAGCCACAAATATTCCCTAATGTTCATTTCTGCCAAATCAAATCTTGACTTGTTGTTGTCCTTTGTTCTACCACTAGCATCTAGGACTGTATAAAAAATGTTATCAAATACATTCTTTTCGGTATGCATCAGATCTAAATAATGACGGATGCAGAGTGTAGCCCAATAAGGCAGCTCAAAGAATAGACAACGATGGGTCCAGCTGTGAACCTGACCATAACCATAAGCTAGCTCTAGTCTGTGATTCTTCCTTGGAGATGAAAAATTCAAGTGACTAAGCCAACTCAACACTACTATCCCAGAAAGACGGTCAAGTACTTGACGTTTCTCTGTTTTTCGATTGAATTGTCTACTCATCCATCAATAACGATATTCAATCGGTAAAAACTGTCCGGAAGTTGCAAAGAAACTAATTTTTCCCCCATGTTTGAGCTGCATAGCTTTAACTGACCTCATGCACACGGGACATGACAAGCCCCCGTGAGTCGACCATCTACTGATCATTCCTAAGATAGGAAAGTCATTTATGGTCCACATTAAAGCTGCCCTCATGTCAAAGTTTTGTTTAAGAGATACATCATAAGTTTGAACCCCTTTATCCCACAACATTTTCAACTCATCAACTAATGGCCTAAGGTAGACATTGAAGTCTTTACTTAGACTCTTATCACCTGGAATCAGTAAAAGCATGAACATGTAAAGATCTTTCATGCACATCGAAGGTGGAAGGTTATACACAATAATAATCATTGGCCAAGTTGAGTAGGGCTTGGTGTAAGGCCCATTAAACGAATTAAAGCCATCTGTAGCAATTCCAAGCCTAACACTGCAAGCCTCTTTAGCAAACGAGGGGTGCTTTCTGTCAAAAAAATTTCACTCAAACCCATATGCCGGGTGCGTCAGTTGACCTTCGACTATGTCCCGTGTTGAGTGCCACCTCATATTATCGGTGGTATGTGTTGACATAAACAACCGCTAAAGCCTCGGTGCAATAGGAAAGTAACGTAAGATCTTTCTCGCCACGTCTTTTCCCTTTTTCTTGCGTTGTTCATAGTATCTACTTGTACCGCAGATATCACATGACCTCTTATCTTTATTGTCATCACCGTAATACAATATACAATCATTCTCACAAGTATCAATCTTTTCATACCCTAAATTGAGCCTTTTAACCATTTTCTTCATAGCATAGTACGATTCTGGTAACTTATTGTCTGCCAGTAAGAACTCCTTCACAATGTTGAGCAGTTCATTAAAACCTCTCTCACTGCAGTCATGCTCGTTCTTGAAGTGTAAAAGTTTAGTCACTGCAAATAAGACGGTGTATTTTTCGTGTCTGTCATACAATGGCATCGCTGATTCATGCAATAATTGATAGAAACCCTTAGCCCCGTCATTCGGCTCTTGCTCGACGCTACCATCATCCTTATTTGTATTCCACTAGATGAATGAACTAGTAGCTTCGACTATCATGTTAGTACAGTTAAAGGTATCATCAGTTTTGTATTCCAGTTCGGATTCATGTTCATTTAACCAAGTTTCCTCATAATAGATCCATGTGTTATAACCTTGCTTGAACCCATACGCAAATAGGTTGCACATGACATCACTTCTTTCCTTCCACACTTCACTCACACACCTCTTACAAGGACATCTGATCTTATCGCCGCTGACTTGCTCAAATGCAAAATTGAGAAACTGTTCAACTCCACTACGGTACTCAGAGCTAAGCCCACTCTTATCAGTGGCTACCCTACGTTCCATCCAACTTCTATCAACAGACATCTTGAACAACGAGCTGCTTTATATATATACATATATATATATATGGAAAGTTAGGCAAACGCAATCAAGTCTCTAGGTTAACGTATATATATGCTTATGAGTTTCCTAACTTTATCTCCCACTCTAACGGGTCAGGCTTCTATCCCATTTCCGGATGTGTCGCCCCACTAATGCCAACAACTTGAACACATCTTTAAATTTTTAAGAAATTTCGGTAGCACCTCCTCATGGTCTTCAAGTACATGAAATAGACTAATATTTCGTAGTCTAAATATGCACCCGAAAAACATCAAGAGATATATACTGACCAAAAATTCTCAAAATATAAAGACGAGCTCAAGTCGTTTAACACCGACCTAAGTGAGATCGAAACATACAAGAACAGTCCCAAAACGGGGACTATTTGAGATTCACTCATACTAAGTGAATCTCAAACGGGTTTCTAAGCTTCCTAAACTATATGAAAATATGCATATGTGAAATTGGACTCTTTTCGTATAACAAAAGGAATACTAATCCCTTATATATTAGTTATAAACATTTAGTTACCTTTTAAAACTAAAAATTATGATGGTAGCTTATTATGTTACTAAAATTTTGTTTTTTATATAAAAAATATATATTAAATTTTCAAAAAAAAACACATATATAACTATCAATAGACAAATAGACATGAAAGAGTTATTATACATATACACACACACACACATCAGGTATATACATTATCTACTCTGGCCCGACTTTTTAATGGGTTCCCCTGAATCATCAAAAAGAATTAAAGTGGGTTTGTGTTTTTTTAATTGCCCAGCTTTTTGAATTTTGATTTGAGTGGTTTATGGTGGTGTCATAAACCCGTTTGATTATTTTTGTCGGCGCAAGGTCACTTTCTATCGCCATTGCCCCTATCCAATTCACCAATGGTGATGATGATTTTGGAGAGAAGTCATCTCAATTTCAATCTCGGATAAATTAATTCTGTGACGCCCCCAAATTCGGGTCTCAATGTCCAGATTCGGTCATCACGATCCAATACAAACATCTACCTCTAAACAACATACAATAACTAAATGCTGAATATAATAAACATATGTTGTTTATTCAAAAGGTGTTACTAGTCCCAAGATTCGATAACCTTAATACATAAACCAAAACATACCCTAAATATTGAATCAGGGTTCAAATTACATTGATAGTAAATTAAACTAAGCATAAAATAAAGTCCGCTACTTGAAGTCTATTACTTCATCTTTTCCTTGTCTTTGCCTGAGGTCTCGGGCTTAACTGCAATAGGGTTCATGATATAACAAGGGTGAGCAACTAGTTTACTCAGCAAGTTTAAATAGCAGCAAGAAATGATATATATCATGAATGAAAGAGATATCTGAAAATGATTTAACGAAGAGAATAACGAAAGCAAGAATAATAACTAAGTCAATGTAGACCATGAACAATACACTTCCAATGGAATCAATAGCTAATTGATCCTTTGGTTACTGGCTCAGAAATACGTACTCAAGGGGATTAGCCTCTAGTACTCTATGTGTATGCATAACATTTAATTTCTGTTCTTGTATTTTATATTTAGATACGTGGGGTACTCCCTATATTTTTGGTGTGTTCATATTAGTCCAAGAATCCGCACCTTCAAATGGCTTGGAAAGCTTTTATTAAATATGCTTATGTCTAGCCGAATAATGGCTTAGACTTAACTCTGAACAGTTCATGCAATATAGAACTTTAATTAAGGCACAAGTCAAAGGTTGTACGAGCTCAATTGCACCAAGTGCGAATCACAATAATATCAATGTGGAATAATTGTAAAGAAATTAAACCAATTAGAGCATGCTTGGAAGTAAAGTTCCAGCTTAAATAATTAGCTCGAGTAAGGTTATGGAAAACTTGCTTAATAAATAATTTGAGCTAGGATAGGAAACTTGACCAACACAAGGGTTAGACAAGCGTTAGGAAACTTGCCTGGTGCGTCTGCTACAATATTACAACACACGCTCCTTAATATCCTACACAATTAAGTACATATTCATATAACAATTAGTCACATAAAGACTAGATTCAAAACAGATTTAGCATCATTAAAGCACATTGATTGCCACTACGACTACCTAGTCGGGGGTCTCGCTCCCCGGTGAGCGAGCGGCTGCCCAGCTTGCCGGTGAGCTAGCGAGTCTAAGAGGGCAGCACCCCCTGGAAGCCAAACGTAAGCTGCAACCAGGTTAGTCAATTTACGCCTTAAGACAACACCACTTTGGTTGATACTTGATATACAATTAAGCATTTTAAGGCTTAACAAAATATGATTAACTAACGAATAACTAATTGAGTTTATTTATTATTACCAAAATAAATAATCCCAATATTGATCTTGGTTGCTTAATGATTATCTAATAGAAATAATTTAATAACTAATTAAAACTATTAATATTTAAATTACGCAACCCGACCCGAACCATCCCGATCTGGACCGACCCAGCCAGCACACGGCCTTGACGTTGCAGCACCAACCATCAAGGCAAGGCCGACGTTGTGGCGTCAGGTCCGAGCCGACCCAGCTTAGCACACGACCTTGACGCTGCGACGTCAAGCTCCATAGTAAGGCCGACGCTGCGGTGTCAGGCCCTTTCTTCCTATCGCTGTGGCGTCAAGTTGGCGCTGCGGCATCCTGTCTGATTCTCTGTGACGCTGCGGCGTGATGGTCCAGAATCGTCTTCCCCGTTTCGCTTCAGTAGCTTTCTTCAAATTTTAAAGATTAAAATCATCATACCCACCATTTGTACTCCATATTAACCACATATTATTGTCAATTTTAAGTTTTATACACCCAATTGGAGTAATTAATACCAAGCATAAAGCAGAGCATTCGCAACAATGTTTACTGTAACAGCGCTTACCTTCTGCTAGACTTAGTCGCAGTTCTTCTCTTCCTTCCGAAATAGACAATGTAATCAGAGATCATCAGCGTGCCAACTCCCTTTCTTCAGACTGCCCTTCCTTCCCAAGCCCTTAATTCCTCTCTTAGTGAATTTCACAACTTAGCACCACTGAAGGAGAAGTCGGGAGCTCTAATTTATAGCCAATTCAATAACCATGCCAAGCTTTTGCCTAATTTGGTTAACCAGCGGGAATAAGAAGAAGATGATGGGCAAGGCAGCTGATCACGTAACCCATATCTTCAGCCATGATTTGCATTAGCAGAAATCCGACAAGAAATCCTGCAAGAAATCCATACGCAACTGAGGATGGGATTTACTGTTCATCCCAGCTTATTTTAATTCAATTCTCTCTCTTCCTATCCGACCATGGTTGAAAATAAATGGGATATGTCCCATAATTTGTGTCTCATTATAATGTTACTAGTTAATTAAATAAGACATACAATATAAACCCAAATAATTTAGTACACCATAATTCCCCAATACAAGATTCAAGTAAATGGTTAAATTAGTTAATTAAATAACTAATCTAGCTAGTCTGTTAGTATTAAACTACCAAGTAGACTATTAATCATTAATGTTACTATTGCTCACATTAATTAATACTTATATTAATTAATTTATGCGATTTAATTCCCCATACTATATTCAACTAAATTGAATATTTAATTAATTGGCACTTAATTAATTCTTTTAATATTAAAACTGTAGGGCTAGTCCACTAATTTAATTAAACCATTAATGACTCCCTTTAATTAACCCTAGTAGTTACGCGCAATCACATAATCAATTAATTACACAAGATTTAAATAATCATACGAAACTAACTCGTATAAAAAAATTAAATTTTATAGTTAACTAATAACGGAGTTTAAAAATTCGTGGTCATTACAAATTCCAGTAAGTACAAAATAAAACCCAAATACAGATAGAGATAATACTCTATATTTCTGGCTCAGGGAGCTTGAATTGATTAAGTTGATTAATACTTAAAGTTGCACTTCATCATCATCATAAAAGGCATTTGATTTGATAGGTTCTTTCATTGCCTAAAATTTGCTAATTTTTCAATTTTACTGATTGGACGTGGGTTACTAATTCTGTGAGTTCAAGAATCAGTGTAGATAATGTGGCTTAGTTTACTTTTAAAATATAATCAAATCATAGTAATATTTTTTTAGTTCCATAATTAATGCCTATAAGACTGAGGTCCTTAATCCACATATGCAGACAGTCATAATCAAAAAATTCACTAACCCATGTATGATTATGCTGAAATAATATCAACAGATAACACTAAACAGAAAAATAAAGAAAGAATAACTAAGCTAAGAACACTAAACTGAAATACAACCCAGCAGTTAATTATTTGGGAAAACCTAAGAACACTGTAATTTCATTTAATTAACTTCATAACCCAATACATTTCATAACATTCAGGTATACTATATAACTAAATTGAAATTGTAGAAATTATAGAAAATGATAGAATTAGGTTTTTATTGGGGAAAAATTGGAATACATGAAAAATTACCTTGCTCGAGAGAGAGAGGGACGGGGAAGACGACGGCACCGGCGACGGCGAGATTAAGCTTCAAGGGCAACGACAAGAGGAAGAGGGTGACGAGAAGAGGAACAGGAGAAAGAAGTTTCACGCGGAGAAGAAAAGAAATGGTGTAAGAGTCGAACTGAAAAAATACACTGATACTAATTAAATACAGGCTCATTCTCGACGGCACTGTCGTCGATAATAATCACGTCGATAATGGGTCATTCTCGACGGCACTTGCCGTCGCCAATGACATAATCCCGTCGACCAATATTTTTGACGCGCGCGGGGAGAGAAAATATGGGCGCAGAAATGAATAAAGGTCACATTGGCGATGGCATCGCCGTCGACATTGATGTCATTCCCGACGGCATCCTGGCCGTCGATATTAATCCCGTCGGTAATGAGCTATTTTTTTGTAGTGAACGCGTAGATAAGTTATATTCACAAACAACAATAATATTGTGTTTCTACACAAATAATCAATGAGTTTTTAGTAGGCATGTGGTAGTCTGTGTAGATGAATTATTTTCACAAAATATAATAACTGATAAATAGGTTCCCACCAAGTCTTAATTAATCCTCACTAGAAATAATAAAAATTATAATAATAGACGGCAAAGCCAGTTCAAATAATTTGGAGTTAAAGTAATGAGAGAGATTATATTCACAAACAACAATAACAATGTGTTTCTAGACAAATAATCAATGATTTTTAATACGCATGTGATAGTCCGTGTAGATGGATTATATTCGCAAAATATAATAACTGATAAATAGGTATCCATCAAGTCTTGATTAGTCCTCTCAAGACATATGGTACCACTAGAAATAATAAAAATTACAATAATAGACGGCATAGCCGGTTCAAATAATTTGGAGTTACAGTAATGAGAGCGATGGCAAAGCCAGACCAATAATATAAAAAAGATAAGGAAACAAATATTACCATCTCGACTGGTACTTTGGAACTGGAATGCACTAATTTTATTATACTCTCAAAATAATTTTTTTTACAGAACTTCCTCTTTCTGTGGTTTCAGTGTATTCGATCCATTCAGTTTATCGCCTCAATTTATAAGCGGGGGGAGGGGAAAGAAAACAAGTTACCGAGTTCCTTGTTTATCGGCACCATGCATGTTGTTGCACTGAAGGGGCAAATTGAGAATAATTAAGGGTGAAAGTCGAATATAGGCAATCAACCTCTATACCTAGGTCACGGACTCACGGGTTCTACTACATAATTATATGGATAAACTGTCCTTCCAAATTACCATTCAAATTCGATATGACTCCTAAATTTTTATGTCTCATTGTGGCCCAAAATCAATTAACTTGGGTTCATTTTAATCTTCCGACTGAGTTGGATTTTTTTAAGGGCAAAATGGTAAACTCACCTTAGTAGTTTTTTTTAAATAATAAAAGAAAATAATTAAATATATAAAAATAATATTCCCTCCGTCCCAAATTAATTGTATTTCTAGGATTTTTTAAAGTCAATTTGACTATTTTTAAAACTAATTTTTTTACTATTTTTGCTAACGTATAGGTGAAGATATTATAACCAAAAGAAAGTACATACAATTTATAACTAATTTCAATTTTTATAATTTTAGAAATATATTTATATATGCTCAATTATTAATTTTAAAAATAGTTAATTTGACTTAAAAAAATCCTAAAAAAACAATTAATTTGGGACGGAGGGAGTACATGAAAAACAATTGTCCGACCTGCCGGATTCGAACCAGCGACCTAAGGATAGCCATGAGCACACTACAGTCCTCCGCTCTACCAACTGAGCTAAGGTCGGGATATTACATTTTCTTATAAAAGATTATTAATACAAATAGCCTAAATAACTGTCGGCAAAATTAAGGTGGGAAATTGTGAGCACGTGATTCTCGAGGCAAACAAAATATAGACACCGTTCGGTAAAGTAAGCACATGATTCTTGATGTCAGTGTCATGCATTTGTCTTCTTCCTATGATTGTCTATTACATAAAGAGAATATGTATTGTAATATTGTAGTGGAGGTATCAAGCAACTTGGCTTGCAAAGTTGGTTATGCAGATCATCTTTTCCCTTATTCTTATTTTTTTTAAGGGGTACATGTTAAGTACGGAAAACAAGAGATGAAATTTACTAAATATTATTTATTTATATATTTGTACTGAATTCAATGCATAAAAAAATAATATATTAATGGACCCCATGCATTAAATTCAGTGCAAATACATAAACAAATAATATTTAGTGGGCCTCATCTCTTGTTTTCCGTGCTTAGCATGTGCCTTTAGGGCACATGTTAAAAAAACCCTTTTTTTAATGTAAAGAACTAATTTACTTAATTCTCCTTTCTTTTAATGTCTCAAATTGCTAATTTATTTAGAAGTTACATTGAAGTCTTAACATGATTATACGAACGAGTAAGGTACAATTTACATACATATTAAAAATATAAAAATAGAGAAAAAAAGTAAAAATTTTAAATTTATTCTTCGTGGCTCCACAAAATTATATAAACTAATGAGTACTTCTATTTTTTATACTAATTAAACCCCACTAAATAACTTAATTATCCTTTATTTTATGTATTTTATCTCATCCTTTTGTGGACAAAAAAATGTGTACCTTTAGTCATCATTTTGAAGATGCAGAGAGTATATAGTTAAGATTATATGTTAGTTATAATGGAATTTGGTGTATAATTGTATGATAATATTTTATTTTGAAAGATAATGTTGTCAATAATGAAATACAGGAAGAAATTGAAAAAAAAGGAGAAAAATTACTCAAAATTATATAGGGTTTCATTTTCACTTATCTTAGTACATTAGTGCGTATTTATAAGAGTATGATTATCTTTGTTGAATGCAATTAAGTGATACTCCCTCCCTAAGTTTATTTATCCTAATTTTTTTTGGGCTAAATGATACTTTTGTCCCTTCAAGTTGTCATCCACTTTTAAAGTCGTCCTTAAATTCATTTTTCGTCAATTAGATCTTTAAAGTGACATTTTTTATCACTTCCGTTCTTTTTACCCGATTTAACTGTAACCCGACCCATTTTGACCAAATTTTGACCTAACCCGACCCTAATTTCACCAATTTAATTTTTTTTAAAAAACTAAAAAGTTTTAAAATTATTAAAATATAGATTAAATTATTAAAAAAAATTGATTCAATTTTTTAAAAAAAGAAATTAAAAATTTCTAAAAATAATTATTATTTTCAGGAAAAAAAATTAGAAATTTTTTTATTTTTTAAAAAAATGAGTAACGTTTTATAAAATATAGATTCAAAAAAATAAAACGAAAAAATAACACTTTATTTTCAGGAAAAAAAAATAGAAAATTTTATTTTTTAAAAATAAGTATAGCTTCATAAAATATAGATTCAAAAAAATAAATTAAAAAAAACTTTATTTTCATAAAACAAAATTAGAAATTTTTTATTTTAAAAAAATGAGTAAAGTTTCATCAAATATAGATTCAAAAAAATAAAACTTTATTTTAAGAAAAAAAATAAAATTTTTTTTTTTAAAAAAAATGAGTAAAGGTTTCATAAAATATAGATTCAAAAAAAGTAAATAATTTTTTTTAATTTTCATAAAACAAAATTAGAAATTTTTTATTTTTTAAAAAATGAGTAAAGTTTCATAAAATATAGATTCAAAAAAATAAAACAAAAAAATAAAACTTTATTTTCAGAAAAATAATAGAAATTTTTATTTTTTTAAACAATGTAAAATATGGATTCAAAAAAAGTAATTAAAAAAACATTATTTTCATAAAACAAAATTAGAAATTTTTTATTTTTAAAAAAATGAGTAAAGTTTCATAAATATAGATTCAAAAAAATAAAACAAAAAAATAAAACTTTATTTTCAGTAAAATAATAGAAATTTTTATATTTTTTAAAATGAGTAAAGTTTCATAAAATATAGATTCAAAAAAAGTAAATAAAAAAACTTTATTTTCATAAAACAAAATTAGAAATTTTTTATTTTCAAAAAAGTGAGTAAAGTTTCATAAAATATAGATTCAAAAAAATGAGTAAAGTTTCATAAAATATAGATACAAAAAAATTAAAGTTTAAAATTTTTTTAATTCTTACTTTTTTTAATGAAAATTTACACATCTTTTAAAAAATAAAAAAATTATAATTTTGTTTTATGAAAATAAAGTTTTTTTATTTACTTTTTTGAATCTATATTTTATGAAACTTTACTCATTTTTTAAAAAGTAAAAATTTTACTTTTTTCTGAAAAATAAAGTTTTATTTTTTTGCTTTTTTTGAATCTATATTATATAAAACTTTACTCATTTTTTTAAAAATAAAAAAAAATTCTAAATTTTTTTCCTAAAAATAATAATTATTTTTCCTAAAAATAATAATAATTTTTAAATCTTTTTAATTTCTTTTTTTAAAAAAAATAGAATCAGTTTTTTTTATATTTTAATAATTGAATCTATATTTTAATAATTTTAAAACTTTTTTATTTTTTTTAACAAAAAATTAAATTAGTGAAATTGGGGTCGGGTCAAACTAGGTCGGGTTGGGTCAAAATGAGCCGAGTTATAGTCAAATCGGGTAAAAAGAACAGAATCGACAAAAAATATATTTTAAGGACCTAATTGACGAAAAATAAACTTTAGGGATGACTTTAAAAGTGGGTGGCAACTTTGAGGGACAAAAGTGTCATTCAACCATTTTTTTAGTTTGTTCAAATTTATTTGTCCTTTTTCTTTTTTAATATTATTTTTGATCTTATTTTTTCAATACTACTCTCTTTTAACTTTAAAAAAAGTTCAATAAAAACAAAATGACATACATTAAAAAAATTAGCATTATTAACTTTTACATTAGAAACACAACTACACTCTTTTTTTCTCCTCTCTCTCCTTTATTTTATTATTACAAGAAATAGTTAGGAGATTAATTAAAACAAAAAACGATGATAATAAAATAATTAAGATGAATAATTTAAAAATAATTTTTTTAATAGACGTGACTTTTGAACTAGGACAGTTAAAATTAAACGGATGGAGTATTATTCTGTGTGCTCAATATATAATTATTGTTTGGGTCATTTAAGATTTGTGGTGCTAGGCAAAAATTCTATTTTGCGCGTCTTTTGACCTAAATTTGTAAACTAGTCTACTAAGCCTTCAAACTTTACTAAGGTTACCCTTAACAAAAGGGAAATGGATCCTCTCCATTTCACTTTCCCTCCATTTCCATCAAGTTCACCAATTTAGGTTAATAAAGATTTTGTTAGTAATGATCCAAATATGTTAATAGATAGTTAATGATATTAAGATCAATCCTAAAAAAAAATTAGTAATTCGACACTTTTTCACCGTTAAAAGTCTAAAAGAATTTTCACCGTTGAAATTAACGGTGAAAATTCTTTTAGACTTTTAACGGTGAAAAAATGTCGGATTACTAATTTTTTTTTAGGATTGATCTTAATATCATTAATTATCTATTAACATATTTGGATCATTACTAACAAAATCTTTATTAACCCAAATTAGTGAACTTGATGGAAATGGAAGGAAAGTGAAATGGAGAGGATCCATTTCCTAACAAAAGACCATAATTCATCGAGAGTTACAGGAAGATTAAAGATAAGTTTATAAATTTTATAAATGAGACCCCCTTCTATGAAGCAAGAATATCTGTTTTATGTTCCTCATATATTAAATTCATGCCGTTAGAAATACCCAAAAATATTACTCCTACTTGAGAATTATAATTTCTCATTTCCCATTATTCCAAATAGTTTTCCGGTCATTTTCCACATTTAATGTGGATCTTGGATTTTTTTGGATTAGGTAGGGGTATTTCTGTCATCACAAACATGAGGAGAGAGCTTATCCACTTATTAACCTTTCTCATCCACGTCAGCTATAGAAAATACCCCTTTCAGCTTAGATTAATAAGAAAGCAATGACAATGAAAACTGGTAGCGAACAAACCAAGAAACTTACAAAGAAAATGACTTCAAATAATTCCAATGGATTCTGGCTGCTATATATTCTCTCTAATCCTCCATCTTAAATCTTTCTTTCTCTTTGGATCTCTGCTTCTTCAAAGAAATAACCACAATAAGGTATGTCTCTTTCTTTTCTTTTTCTTTTTTTAATTTTTTTTTGTCTTCATAAATTATATATTGTTCTTAATTGTTAATGCATTGCCAGGTTTGGGCAAAAGGATTTGTGGGTTTTAATGGGTTTTTTCTTTTATTTAGAGTTTATCAAGAATTTGATTGATTTTGATTTTCTTTCTCATTTTTGCAGAACATATGTTTATTTAAGTTTAAATTATTAATATTGAAAATTAATTATGTAATTTTTCTAAGTATCTGTTGAGTTTTGTTGTTAACCTGCTAATGTGATGTTACAGTGAAGATTATTTATTTACTTATATTGACAAGTTTAGTTAGATTAATGGTAATACATGTGAAAAGATGGGTATTGAAAGACATGATTCTTAAGAGTTGTAATGTAAATATTGTATTTCAATTAGCCTGTACTCCAACTAGTTTTGGATAAAATGCATTGTTGAATTGAGTTGATTTAATATTGCCTTTGAGTCTATGAAGTGGTTGACATTGTGTTGTGCAGGATTTGATAAATGTTTGATTTTTAACGAAATTGGGGTCAACTTCCAAAAGTTTATTTCTTTTAATCAAATATGGATTCACAGAAAAGGGATCATGGTCAATATTGAGTGTTTGGTGGTTGGTACTATCAAAAGAAAGCAATTAAAGGCTCTTAAATATATTATAATGACTAAAGGAAGAATGCCTTGCAATTGTTCAATCTTACACATATAATAGATGACGATTAACAAGATTATATGTCATGGTAATGAGGGTGATTACCATACAATTATGCTAAAAATTGTGGAGTTGTTAGAAAATATCTCTTGCATTGATTGTCCTTAAGGAAGCTGGAGTCATGTCTAATACTCTAGCACTCTTGTTTTTCCCCATAATTTTTTTGCCCCCAGAATCATCCAAGGTTATTTTTTCCCATACTTGTTTTTGTGGTTTTTGATAACAGTCAAAATATGTGAACAAGTAGCAGTTGGTTCTGGCACAAGTGAACAATACAATCATTCACTTTGATTAGTTTTCCACCACCTTTCATGAGTGTATCTCAGAGAATGTATTTTGTGAAGAGCAGATGTTCTCTTCAAGATCTAACACATTTCACATTTATTGAATAAACAAGATTTAAAGCACTTCTAACAAGAAACTTCTATTGATATGTCGTCTGAATAGTGAAGGGGAATGATTTTTCAGTCTAAATATGATGGAAGTCGATACAGGAAGTTCACGCTCCAACGAGAAGCGACCTGTGGAATGTACCACACTGAGAAACGAATCAAAAAAACCTGCAGATAATGGTGGAAGCAGTCCTGTGTTTATTAATCATGGTAATAATTGTTAGATAAAATAATAGTATCACAGCATAAGATTTTCCCTGTTTCGATAATTGCATTAAAGAATCATCATTGCTAATTTATTTGGCGTATTTGAGTATAAGTTGCTAAGATTTTGCAGTAATGTACTTGCGTAACAGTAGATTTCATGGAGTTATCAACCGTTCTCTTACTAGACTTCCATGATCATATTTAGTTTGCTTTCCTTAAGATTTTTCCTGTAAAAGCAACAAGATCTTTTTGCCAAATTACCATCATTGCACCCTCCCAACACGAATTCAATTGCCAGTAACATTTTCAGTTTGCCCCGTAAATTCCTGGGAAATTGACTATAGAAAACTGGATGATTACTGATGTTTCCAATCTCGTTCCCCATCCTATTTATCTCTCTTCTCCACTTTGCTGCAAGGCGAGTTACGTGCTTGGTCATCCTGAACAAAGTTTTTTTGTGAAATGTTTAATGATGAATTATTTTGGTGGTGCCATCGCAGAGACATTGCGTGAGAGATGACAAAGTGAATGTTAGGATGCCATGCTGCAGCATTTTCAGCTTTGTATTAGAGGGTTGGGACTATATTTGCAGTTTTCATTGAGAATTTTCTCCTAGTCATCTTAGATTGTCAATTACTCCCTGTGTTCCACAAAAACTGTTTTAAATACACTTTCAACACAAATTAAGAAACTTAAAGTAGACGAGAGAGTACAAGTTAAGTTCCATTTTTACCCATAGTGGACCCCACATAAGTGCACTAGTGAATCATTTTTCTTCTTAAAATTAGTGGACCCACCTAAGTACTTTTGAGTTTTGAGGGTAAAGTAATTGATATTGGACTATCTCGCGCAACTTGGTTGGACCAATACAAGGGACTTTGGAAGTCTAATATTGTTTGCAATGGCTATGAATTTGGCCAGATATTGTGGTAATTACAAAATTATAGGATAAACAAATTTGCATATAGATATTTAGTTACTTTTAAGCTTTTATATGACCTCTAAAAATAATACAGCATAATAGTAATCTGTAATATACAGCATAATAGTAATCTGTGAAATGTATTACGTAGCTGTAATTGCTTGGCATGAGAGCAGAAGAAAATGGATTGGAGATCCATCTCAAAGATCACAGAGGACATCAAAAGATCCAATTATAAGGTACACGCCTTTAACCAACAGCATTTTCTTAGTGCCACTAATTTTAATTTTATGTATAATTTTTTTTTGATGCAGTGATGTTTTATATTTGTTTGAAATATAATATACATCTCCTTGCTGTAGTTGTACTATGTCCTGTTTCCTGAATACTTTCCACTTCCTGATGGCACCAGTTGCATTCACAATAACGATTTGTAGAGTTATATAGGTCACAAAAAATAATAGAAAGCTGCCATTATGCAGTGTGGTACAACAAATGTGAAGTACTGGAAGACAGTATTATTTGCATAAAGTTGTTGCTTGCTTGAATCCACGTAACTCTTGTCAGCCCAAGTTTCTATATCATTGCACTAAGAAACTTCCTCCAAAGAATAGGTTTTCTATATATAGATTCAGAAATAATTGAATTACTGTTGGTATATCACAGAGTGGGGAGCTATAACATGTGATAATTTGGAAGCACAGAAAGGTTAGCTTGGTTTATTACCGTAAGAGAGTTCAGAATGGAGATTTTAACTAGGAATTAGCTGGGGAATGTAATACACTCAATGTGAAATATTTTCTTATGTAAAGCCTAAAGGAAAGAAGTATATCAAAAACTCTACAAAGGAGTTTAGGAGGGATCTTGGGGGATCTCTTGTGACAGTAACTAGGTGGAGAAACTGGTTAAAGGGGAGCTGCTGAATCGCTTTGTCTCTCTCTCTCTCTTTCTCTCTCTCTCCCCCTCTCTCTTCACACACACTTTTCTACCTAGTCTTTTGTATTTGATGATAAAGATTGGAACCTTGAATTTAAAATAAACTTCAAATATATGTTTCATCGTGGACCACTTGTCGGGGAAAAAAATTTCATTTCCAACCAAAAACAGTTCCTTAATCTCTCTCTCTCTCTCTTACGGACACACATATAAAGACGTACAAACACATTTATGTCTTTAGAAAAGGCATCCCTTGTATTTACAATTAATTTCATCTATATACATATCATCTTCAAGCACTTAATAAAGTAAAAGTAATCTTGAACCAAAATGATGGCTAAGGTTGATTTTACTGATGAAGAGGAGTTGTCCAATAGAAGAGGTGTTGTCCAATAGCCAATCTCTTATACAAGGAATTGGCTTACAAACTTGCGTTAGAGGTAGTTATGAGTGCTCCTACAGATTGTCGGGAAAGAAGATTCCACTTAGATAGTCCAATAGAAGGATGTCAATCAAATGACTATATACTAATTTCCTCAATCCTATATAGTTCGTATTAACTATTAAACTCTTGATATTGTAGTAAGAAGTTAACTCTATCCAATTTGAAATATGGAATTAGGTTGGAGAAAACTTGAGTTTCTGACGATGGAGCATTATCTGATATGATATGCATGTGTATGTGTGTATGTTACTTTGACATGGATGTGTTTCTGATCCCCTGTTGATAAATTCTAGGATTTTGGATTGTTACAAAAATATTATGTAAATCCAAGTTACCTACAAATACATCATTTAAGCACGACTCTAGTAATTTGAGGTTCAGTATATGATTCGGTATTTTGTTTGGATATTAATCTTTTGTACCCAAGTTGAGTATATTATTTCCATGAACCATGGGTGTCTCATTAGACTTAATTACTCATGTTGAACCTCCACTAATATTGCCATTTGCTTAAGAAATTGAGCTAGTTTAGGGAATTTGTGTGACGAGTTTTAATGAAATAAGTTTATCCAAATTATGAAATAGTCTTTTTATTATGGGTAGTTGGTTATGATTTAGACTCATACATTCAACCCAAATAAAATTTGGGGAATTATCTAATCTCCCAACTTTTGAATATCAATGTAAAAATTGCATTTTTACTGTGCAAATTCAAAGTTATTTACTACAACATTTCAAATTTATTTCTGGAGAAAATAGAAAAAATAGAATACTTTTAATGTCCTTTTGTATCTTTAGAGAAAATAGGGACAATTTTTTGAACATTTGATTCCATATTATGGGTTCAAGTTGTGGCTCCAAATTATGGAGAAACTTTAAGGATCTCCCTGAACTTTGGCCTGTAACTTGTACGAGTTGCTACAAAAGTTGAGTGTTGCATTTTGTCAGTGGACTCTAAGCCATGCTCTACTTGTCTGGATAGAGATTCAGATGTGTTTTATGCAGCTATGCACGGCATAGGCATCTCTGCTTCTTACAGCCTCTAAAGTCAAAGATGCACTTCTCGAAAGTCAGAAACATTTTTTAGTTAAGCATTTAAGTTGATACTCTGCTTAGATAATTGGGTCTCGTTAAAATACAATAGGGCGAAATTTCCCAAGAAAACAAAGTTCATTGGTGCCTTTCCAAACACACATTCTTGGAAGTGAGGTTTATAACACACTTTGCTGACTATTTATACTCCAACATTTGTTTGAACTCATAATCTATCAGTGAAAGATAACTGCCACAATCTTTTTCTTGCAGCTGGTCGATGACTTATGAAGACATGCTCTCAACTTGTGATCCTTTCAGCGAGCCAATCCCTTTAACTGTAAGATATTTTTACAAAGCATTATACCTTAACATACATATTCACACACACTCAACATACAGACACATACAAACACACACACACACACACACACACACATATATATATATATATCATGTCCCAGCCAACCCATCTTGCGCCATCCGTTGCAATGTTTAACGGCTCAGATTAGAAAGACCACATTACTATCCGCAAGAATTTCTTGCGGTAAGTAATTAGTATCCGCAAGAAGTTCTTGCGGATAATTTTTTACGTTAAAAGTTAAAAGTCAGACAATTCATTCTCTCTCCTAACCCAACTTTTTCTCCTTTTTCAAAAATTTTAAAATTCAATAACTTTTTTGTTACAAATCCAAAATTGTCAATCTATATATCGTTAGAAAGCTCTCATCAAGATCTTCAAACAAGATCCATTGTTGATATATATATATATTTTCAAGTTAAAATGACCAAAATTGTGGTTCAAAGAGAAAAAATTTAGTTAGGAGAGAGAATGAGTGGTATGACTTTTAACGTAAAAAGTTATCCGCAAGAAGTTCTTGCTAATACTAATTAGTATCCGCAAGAACTTCTTGCGGATACTAATTCTTCCACTTTAATCTGAGTCGTTGCTATTTGAGATGAACGACAGGATATCAGTTGGCCAAGAAATGATCTATAGCCAGCGGTGGCTATGGATCATCTCTCATAAATATATATATATATATATATATATATATATATGAAAATGTAGTGAATTTTGAGTGATTTGAGATAGAAAAGGACATAGTATCCCACTCCTAAATGCATTTTTAATGAAAAACAGTAAATGCTTATCTACAACCTATAGGAATCTTATCTTCATTTTGTAGGCAAGGGTTTGAGTTTCCTCTTACAGAATGTGGGAACTGAATTTCCTTTTCATTCAACATATTTGTGTAAATTACGTGTGTGTGTGTGTGAATATATATATATATATATATATATATATATATAATTTCAGTAGTGAATTTGTTCATCTTATTAATATATCACTATAGTTTATGTTGGGGACAAAGGACTTCCTAGTGGTCCCTAAGGCACATAACCTCCATTTATTTTGGACGAAAAGGCAAAATACCCTATTAAGAGTATCCAAGTCAATTTACATTTTCTGTTTGAAAAATTAACGGAATGTTAACTCTTGCATTTGGCATGTTGGGAAAAATGCACCTAAAATAATCTCAATCCCAGGAATTAGTTTTCCTTCTTTGTGCAATTAAATAGGAAATCAACAAACCCAATAATGAGAACGAAAATAACAAATAATCATCCACAAGCAAGACACAATATTTAACGTGGAAAACCCTTAATGGGAAAAATCACAAGTCGAACTCTGAATCTCCATTATGTCACCAATAATGGGCTTATAATAATCCTCCCAAGTTTTACGCCCTAAAACTTGAGGTTACACAATAAATTGAGAAAATACAAATTTACCTTTAATTAGGTTGAGAAACTTAATTAACTTCACCACCCAAAACATCCCAAGCAATAAAGTCTGCAATAAAGTCTTCAAGCTTTCAATTGAACGATGACGGCAGAATCCCACTAGCAACAAAGTGTAATCCTCTCAATTTATTCTGTCGGCACCTTCTTGCTACCGAGTTTATCTCATAATAATAAAACTCCCTCATAGCCTTATTTATAGTACTTTTCCTAATCCATTCCTATTATGGATTGGAAATAATTTATTCTCCTAATCAAATTAGGGATCACATTTACTTGTCTTGATTACCAACCAAACTAACAAGTAAATCCTTTTTCAACTTGAATTCTTTTCATGGGTGAGGACCCACACCCAACAGTCTAGAATGCATGGAGGTTATCATACTGTTTATGAACTACGTGGATGTTCTTCGTCATTGAGGTAAAACACGAGGGGGTTAATGTGTCATTTCCCCTATATAAACGTCGTTGTCTCAGCTTACTGTCTCATTGTGATGGCTCTGTTTCTTTGAGTGATTGATAATGCGCTTCATATATAGTGGGGAACTTATTTGACCAGATAAAGGATTATCTAATTGTATAAAAGTTGTGTATGCTAATAGGATATCTATTCTCTCTTTTAAAGAGAGAATCCATGTTTAATAAGGCATCCTTTAATTTCTACCCACCATTTCGCCACTAGCATCCTAACATTGAAAATTTTGGAAAGGAAATTAAGTAAAAAGCATTAAATAACCACCATGGAAGAAAATAGTTACATCTATAAGGGAAAGCAAAAAAGATGCAACACACAACTAACTCATTTTATTTATTTTCCTATTTACCTAAACTTATCACGGATTTGTGCATCTAATATAAAATTAACGATTTTGTTGGTATTAAGAATTATAGTTTCAGATTATTCTGTATTTTTTTTTTCTGGGAATATTGCTAATTTGAATTGACTGATATTTTGCAGGAGATGGTAGATTTTTTAGTTGATATTTGGCATGACGAAGGGTTGTTTGATTAGATAGTCATTTGTAGTTTGCAATTTCGGTAGCAAGATGGAGACACAGTAGAAGGAAAAGCAAATCTACACCTTCAGTTTACCAACATCAGTTGACATTCAATTCTTTAGCCAATTCATCTAACTCATAACTTGTACATCTGGAAAGGCCTTGAACAAACTTGTTCAAGTCTAAAGGATTAGATGTTCATGTCCTCAAAGTAGTTGATGTTGCCGTGTTTTAGTGATCAACAAGTAGACATCATGTTGTAACAATAGATGGCTGAGATCTGTCGCATAAACTTGATTATTTACTCTTTCGTTGTTTTATCCATTCATTTGTAAAACAGATTGATGATGAAACTTTGAAGGATAAGCAATCTTCAATATTTCTTGTTGTCGTTGTTACCTTTTGGTGTTTAGGTGCATGGAAATTGGAAACAGCGCAAGAAATTTCATTTTCATGGGCGGCTATGCTGAATGTGACAAGTAGGCGCTTTCAACTAGATTTAATTTCATTTTAAATTATTTTTTTTGCTAAATTAGATTTCATAATTTCGTACATTTTTCTCGAGTTTTTTCAAGTTCTAAACATATTTGTAAGAGAGCGTAACAAGTAGGGAAAAAACTCCGTTAATGATGGAAGAGGGCAACAATAGTTCTGGTTTAGAGAACGAAGAGGAATAACGGGAAGAAAAAGAAAAAGAAGTTCAAATGAGCATTGGAACCACAAAACTATTGTTGTGAAGAGAATGTAAGGTGTTTAGTTGAAAAAGAGAAAGAAAGAGTGCAAAGAGAAAGAAAAGTGCAAAAAGAAAGAACTGATGCAAGCACAAGGACAAAAGTTAAAAGAGGAAAAAAAAAGCAAAAAAGAAAAGAGCTAAACACACTTTTGTCCCTCGAAATATGATCGAGAACATACAAAATCAATCCTAAGTTACAAAAATTAATGAAAGGAAGGTTTTCCCAAGTATATTTAAGTCAATAAAAGTACCTTTTAATACAATTCCGCCCATAACTTAGGTCGGAATGCGTGGTGTAACGACAAATACTCGAATATTTTTTGATAGAATCATGATCCAAAAAAGAAAAAGGATTGAATGCAGTTTTATTAATTTTTTTCAATGTATTTGATTGTGTCAAAATTTTTGATAGAATCATGATCGAAAGAAGAAAAAGGATTGAATGCAGTTTTAATAATTTTTCTTAACGTATTTGATTGTATTTGAAGTCGTTTAACTGTAATTTCTTGTATAAATATAATACAACTAAATAGTATAATGTACAAAATAAATAAAACTCACTACACATTACTATAAATAAATAATTAGTCCCATTAATTAGCTTAAATAAAATAATTAACTTTAGTAATTTACTCAAATAAAATAATTAACTTTAGTATTAACTTAAATATACAACTTCACTAATAAACCAATTTCAAAATTGAAGTTTAAAATCTTAGGATTCCTTGGTGGCCACTTCTTCACTCACACCAATCAACCAAAGTTTCTTCAAATTTGATAAACCCTGCAAAAACCTAAATCCTTAAAGACGGGGAAGATTAAAAGTGAGCGAGAGTGAAAGATACTATTTGAGGGATGGGTTTCTTCACAATTTGCTACTATTAGAAGGATATAGATTTCTTGCCTCGGGAGGGCTATACTCTTTCCATGAAACCAATTACACCCTTCACTAAAATTCGAAAGAAAGTTAGGACGAAAACATTTCCTTCACTAATGAGTGGTTAGGATTGGTATCCTTTACCCGACTAGTAGATTAATGAATAACTAATTACCGGGGGTAGTTCGATTAATGGGCCATCTAATACAATAAATAATAGTAGGAGATGACTTAGATGTCATGCCTGCTATGACTAATTCCCCATCTAAGTAGATAAGAAACATACTCATCTCCTTATTCCAAATCATTCTCTTAGTAGGGGAGAGAGAAAAAAAGAGGGGAAGGAAGAAGAGAGTATGAGAGACAGGGAATAGAGGTGCGGGAAAAAGATATGCAAAGGATGAAGTGGGAGAGAGAGTAATTGATCAATACAGAGAGAAAGAAAGGAGGAAGGAGGGAGGAAGAGAGAGATCGAAAGATTAAATGTGAGAAAGATATTAATTAAGATACAGAGAAAGTGAGGGGTTGGAGAAGAGAGGGATAAGGAAATGAAGGAGGGAAATAGAAGGGAGAATGATGGAGAAGGGGGATATATGGAGGGAGGAAAAAGAGATTGAGAATGATTTAGAGCAGAGACTAAAAGAGGTAAAGGTTGGAAAGACACGTAGTAGGAGAAGAGACAACGACTGTGAGGGGGAGAAAAGGGTGAGAGGTGAGAGATATTGAGAGGGGTGATAGAGAAGGGGAGAGAAAAAGATTGTAATATAAATATGGAGGAGGGAGAGAGAAATCAAGGAAGATTAACAATGAGAGTGAGAGATAAGAGATGGATAGCTAGGAAGACATTAATTACACCAGATTATGTGGCACACACTATATGTGTGCAATTAAGAGAAAAATTAAAATATTTTAAAAAATCTGAAAAACATGGATGAGAAAAGATAGGAGAGAAAATAGGGATAGTAAGTGGGAGAAAGAAAAGAAACTAGTGATAAGTCGTGAGTGGAGTGAAATTGTTACGAGTTTACCTTTTTGAATAGATAATTTAACTAAAATATAACAATTTTTAAATTTTATCATAAAACAGACCAACATAGAGTGAGAGACCAAGTCTCCCTCCCGCTTTATATATATATATATATATATATATATATATATATATATATTAATTACAAGATATAGAGAGAGTGAGAGGGGGAGTGATAGAGAGAGAGACAAAGAGGAGTGAGATAGAGGAATGCAGAGAAGTGAAAAAAAGACAATGATCTCGTACAAGATGGAGGTGGATATTAGAGAGAACTGAGAGAAATCGAGAGTAATATTGATAAAGTGAGGACGGAGGAAAAATATATTGAGAGTGATTTAAAGGATATATTGAGAAAAAGAGAGATTGGTAAGAGACATATTAGGAAAAGAGAGAAAAAAAGGGAAGGAAAAAAAGTGACAAAGCTTGAGAGATAAAGAGATTGAGGGTAGAGTGATAGAGATTGAGAATGTGAGAAGAGAGTGAGAGGCGAGAGAGATGAAGATGAGGTAGTGAAAGAAATAATAAAAAGAGGGGATAGGAAGAACAGTGAAAGGGAAGGAAAAAAAGATATAGAGAGAGGGATTTAAATAGCGAGAAAAATATTGTGAGTGATGGAGAAAAAGAACTCGAGTACTAAGTGAGAGGAAGAATAAGAGATTAGGAGAAGCGTTAGAGAGAGGGAAAGGGAGGGGAGGGGAGAAGGGAGAGCAAGTAAGAGGAACATAGAGGAGTGAGATATAATTTATGGAAGGAAGAAGTGAAGATGAGAGGAGTGGGAGAGGAAGGTGAGATAGAGAAAATGAAAGAGGGAAATAAAGAGAGAGGATAATGGAGGGGAGAAAGGAAAAAGAAATTTAGAGTGAGAGAATGAGAGGGAGAGATTGGGAAGACACGTAGTGGGTGGAAAAGAAAAGAAAATAGAGTGAGAGGGAAGAAGATAGACAGAGTGAGAGATACAGAGAGTTAAAGTAGAGAGATTTGGATTGAATATGAGAGAGAGTGAGAGAGGTGAAAGAGAGAGAGATGAGAGAAAGATAGAGGTGAGGAAGTGAGAGAGATTTAAAGGGGATGAAAGAGTGGGAGGGTGTTGTCCGATTAATATAACGACAATTTACGCACAAGTATACGCGGTCAACAAGTAATAAAGTGTAAGTAGAGTATCGATCCCACGAGGAATTATTACTAATCTTTTCCAAGTACTAACCTTTTATCATCTCAATCTTATTTAAACAAATGACAATTGTTTTTGTTGTTTTACACTAATGAAGATAGCAAATAATCAAAGAACTATGGAAAGCGTTAAGATAATGAAATCTAATATTAACAAGTCTAAGATCACAATTTCCCCCAACACTTCATTTAAATATCCTAACTCTCTCTTTTCAACTAGTTAAATCACAAGAATTGTTATCCGAGAATTCACAAGTATATACAAGCCTCTCTCGATGGTCAAATACGTATTTCCTAATGCGGTGTATAGATATATCTCTATTCTACACACTAGCAAGAATTCAATATCAAGAATAATTAACAAGACACGTGTCACCAAATCTCATTAATCACCCTATCAATTACCAACTTTCGCAATAAAAATCATTAAGCATGGATTCTCAAATGGATACATGTGGTATTTAGGTATATGTCTATCCTAAACACAATCAAATTATCTATTCATGAGGGTAATAAATAAAACACACGTCACTTAATTTCATAAATTACCCATAGGAATATCTAATTTTCACATGATATCATAACAAGGTCTTAACACTATAATTCATTTCTCAATTTCATATAGATTCCCAATGTAATTACTAGCTAGGAAATTAATACATGAAGCATAAATTATGATATTCAATCACAAATAATTAACCAACATCAAAGAGAGAGCATTCAATTCAAACTATGTATTGGGTTCCTTTGAAATCTTAAAAAATTAGTTCTAGTTCATGGTAACTACAAATAACATCATATTCAAATTATACATCATGTTGGATTACAAAATAGAAGGGAAATTAAAGATAAAATCACTTTTGTAGATTTTCATATGATGTTTGATGGGTTGATGATGAACACTAGCTTCTCCTCCTTGATTTTGCAATCCTTGATATTTTTGCTCTTTGGCCTTGCTTGATGTAGCTTGATTTTAGCACTTTGGCCCTCTAATTGAATGTATTTGGTAGCTTCCTCTCTCTAGATTTGATGTTAGAAGGTGTTAGATGGTGTTAGAATGTGAGTTCCAGCCGCCCCCAAGGTGTTATAAGAGATGGGTATAAGAAACCCTAGCCTAGGCATCAAAAATTAGCCAAAAATCGCGAAATCCGACTGCATCCAGGGAGTTATCGCCCCGGCGGTGAAAAATGGCCTGAATTCCTTCGCCCTGGCGGTGGAATAGTGTACCCCGAATCAGTTTTGACGTTCGTTGGAAAAATGGCCATAACTTCTTCATTCGAACTCGGATTAAGGCGATTAAGGAGGCTATGGAAAGTTAAGAAGTAGCTCTACAACTTTCATAACTGGAGCTCGTCGAGATAATGGCTGGATCAAGGCTCAAATTGAGCCCGAAGCAACTGCTGTGTAAAATTCATGCAAAATCCGATGGTAAAATGAACATAACTCTCTCATACGAACTTTAAATTGGATGATTCGGGATGTTCTGGAAATCTAAGACAAAGATCTACAACTTTCATTCTTTGAGTTTTGAGAGATTCGGATTGGATCATGGGTCAAATTGAGAAACAAGCAGCTAGAATGTCAAATTCAAGCCAAAAACACATCGATTCAAGGGGCCTTTATTTCAATTCCTACAAAACAAAGTAAAAACACCTAAAAGCATACAAAAACATATAAAAGTAATACAAAACTACATTACACAATAATAAGATGAAAACACATAAAACCAAACGAAATGACATAGGATTTACACATTATCAAACTCATAAGCACCTAATTTGTGTATATAAAATACACTCATCAAATACCCCCAAACTTAAACCTTTGCTTGTCCTCAAGCAAAACACACAAACTATAAAATTTAAATACTTCTAATAAAACCTATCTTGAGCAACGAGTTAATAAGCATGAATAACGGCCTCAAAGATGCAAAAACAAGAAACTCTAGAAAAACTTTCAAAATATCGCAAGTCGGGAAATTCAAATAGTTAGTCATATCTTGCTTTAGATCCTTTCTGTGTGTGTGTGAGTACCCAATAACACTAAACCAATCAAGCTCGGATGAAGATATGCAACCACATTACCTTATGAAATAATCAAAATAAACCCCAAAACAACATGCTTAACACATCACTCATTACAAAGGTATACAAATCACAATTCCAAAAATTTTGAGAACCAAGGGCTCTAGGTGAGTACATTTTATGCTTCATCTCAACCTTAAGCACGTTCATATGGACGAGTGCATTTTACGCTCAACCTCAACCGCTTGCAAGATTTGCAATATACAATATTCTTTCTTTAATCACAATTATAAGAGAGTGCGTTTTACGCTTTATCTCTCCTACGCATGTGTCCATGAGTGAGTGCATTTTACGCTCCATCTCAACTCACCACATGACCATCAATTCAAACACAACAAATTTGGACACCTTGCTTCGAGTGATGTTTAAACGAGTTCTAGAGTTTATAGATATTTCCCACAAACATTCGGTTATAAAAGCCTTCTCTAAGCATACAACTAGCTCAATACTCATGGGTATGTGCAAAAGAGTGAAAGGATGCATAAGTAAAACAATAACCAACAATAACGATTAAGCACAAAGACTAAACAACATTTATTCATTTTCCATAAGTTAGAATCAATTCAAACAAGTTCTTATCATTGACCACTGATTATAGTTCAAATCAAATTAAAACAATGCTCAAGAGACACATCTTAAAAATAATTTTTTTTTTCATTTTTTTTTCAAAACAGCAAACAAACATTAAAATGTACAAATAACTAACACATGCTATGTAATTATGATGCCAATGCAATATGATACACCCCCAAACTCAAAGTGAACAATGTCCTCATTGTTTATAAGATAAAGAAATGAAAACTGAGAACTTCCCTGATGACCTTGGAAGTGCTAAGAATGACAATCCAATCAAGCTTGGGCAAGAAAAGGAATAGAAACGATCAGCTGGAAAGAACATCAAAAATTGGATTTTTGTGTTTCTCGCCGGGGCGAGCAAATACGCCTGGAATCTACCGCTGGGGCGAGCTCAGCGCCAGGGCAGGAAATTGTACTGCGTTTTGTCGCTGGGGCAGGAATTTTGTTCTTCATTTTGCCGTCGGGGCGCCAACTCCCTGTATCCCAAAACTTGATTTTTTTAGCTTTTCAGTTTAGCAATCATTCTCAATGCCCCACACCTGCATTAATGCAACATATCAAAGATTAAATAGACAACATTGAGATTATGATGAGACATAGCAAGCAAATCCAATCCTAAAACGTAACTAACTAAATACACACATAACTTGAAAACTTTAAAAATGCGGTAAATGAAAAACAACGAATGCAAATGAATGGAAATGAATGGGTTGCCTCCCATCGAGCGCTTGATTTAAAGTCTTTCAGCTTGACTAACTCCCTGTTTTTATCCAATTTTCCTTCGGAAGTTGAGGAACCCACCATCCATTGATAGCCATGAAGCTTTTGGGAGGTTCCCATTGGTGATAGTCATTGAGTTAAAGTCACCTAGCTTGCTTTTTATAGATAAGTTCTCAATTTCAAATGTCAAAAAGCTAGGTGCTTCCTCCGTTGTGTCTGTGCTAAGATTGGGGCATTAGGGCTTGTCAAGCACAACGGGCTCTTCTTCTATCTTCTTTTCCTCGGTCCACCATGGCTTCAAAGTTGTGCTAGCTCTCATGTCATAAAGAGCCTTGCCGACGACATGATTACCAAGTGGACACGGTTTTGTAAAACTGACTTGATTCTTAAACTTCGGTGGATAAGGCACTTGGGGCACTAACACAATTGACTCATCTTCGTTTGAGCTCATACAAAACTCTTCGTCGACTGTGTTATCCTTATCCCCAATTGTCTCCTCTATTCCAATATCTGTTGGCTCATCCAGTTGCAAATTTGGCTTGGGCTTTCCATCAATCTCAGAAACCATGTCATTGGGCCATTCACCTTGAGGAAGATTGCTAATGACGTTGATAAGTTCCCTAATTTGGTTCTCAAGATTTTGAATCGACATCTCCTGACTTTTCATAATCTCATCATTCGAAGCCATGAACTTATACACAAGTTCCTCAAATTTTGACATTCCTTCTTCCTGAGTAGGAGCTTGATTCTGAGATTCAAGAGTGTATGATGGGCCTGGAGCAAAAGTTTAAACTTGAATGTTGTCGCTCCAAGAAAACTCCGGATGATACCCTACATCCTGATGATAATTGTTGGGATAGGAGTAGTAGTTGGGGTAGTCGTCGAAATTGCCACCATACAGTGTCACCTTGAAATTGATGGGGAAAGTATGACTCGAATGGTTTCCAGCACAATAATCATAAATCACCGCCATATTTTGAATATTATGTGCTTCTAAAGCCTCAACGATCTTCAAAATTGCCTCCATATGTGGTGATACCTCCTTGAGTCCATACCTCCCTGCCGCACTTGATTGAGTCATTGTGTAAGGCCATTTATCATTATAGTTATCCATGGTGTACCTTGCAAAGAAGAAAGCATTAACACAGAAAAATAAATGATAAAATAAACTAAAAACAAGTTTATATACAAGTTTAAATTAAGATCAATTTGATTATAATTAATATTGGAAAAACACTAGAAAAATAATTCCCCGGTAACGGCGCCAAAAACTTGTTGTCCGATTAATATAACGACTATTTACGCGCAAGTATACGCGGTCAACAAGTAATAAAGTGTAAGTAGAGTATCGATCTCACGAGGAATTATTACTAATCTTT
The DNA here is from genome assembly GCA_034770075.1 of Aralia elata. NCBI lineage: Eukaryota > Viridiplantae > Streptophyta > Magnoliopsida > Apiales > Araliaceae > Aralia > Aralia elata. The sequence continues at coordinate 27,196,203 of CM068382.1, read as the reverse complement.
TTCAAGTACTAACCTTTTATCATCTCAATCTTATTTAAACAAATGACAATTATTTTTGTTGTTTTACACTAATGAAGATAGCAAATAATCAAAGAACTATGGAAAGCGTTAAGATAATGAAATCTAATATTAACAAGTCTAAGATCACAATTTCCCCCAACACTTCATTTAAATATCCTAACTCTCTCTTTTCAACTAGTTAAATCACAAGAATTGTTATCCGAGAATTCACAAGTATATACAAGCCTCTCTCGATGGTCAAATACGTATTTTCTAATGCGGTGTATAGATATATCTCTATTCTACACACTAACAAGAATTCAATATCAAGAATAATTAAAAAGACACGTGTCACCAAATCTCATTAATCACCCTATCAATTACCAACTTTCGCAATAAAAATCATTAAGCATGGATTCTCAAATGGATACATGTGGTATTTAGGTATATGTCTATCCTAAACACAATCAAATTATCTATTCATGAGGGTAATAAATAAAATACACGTCACTTAATTTCATAAATTACCCATAGGAATATCTAATTTTCACATGATATCATAACAAGGTCTTAACACTATAATTCATTTCTCAATTTCATATAGATTTCCAATGTAATTACTAGCTAGGAAATTAATACATGAAGCATAAATTATGATATTCAATCACAAATAATTAACCAACATCAAAGAGAGAGCATTCAATTCAAACTATGTATTGGGTTCTTTTGAAATCTTAAAAAATTAGTTCTAGTTCATGGTAACTACAAATAATATCATATTCAAATTATACATCATGTTGGATTACAAAATAGAAGGAAAATTAAAGATAAAATCACTTTTGTAGATTTTCATATGATGTTTGATGGGTTGATGATGAACACTAGCTTCTCCTACTTGATTTTGCAATCCTTGATATTTTTGCTCTTTGGCCTTGCTTGATGTAGCTTGATTTTAGCACTTTGGCCCTCTAATTGAATGTATTTGGTAGCTTCCTCTCTCTAGATTTGATGTTAGAAGGTGTTAGATGGTGTTAAAATGTGAGTTCCAGCCGCCCCCAAGGTGTTATAAGAGATGGGTATAAGAAACCCTAGCCTAGGCATAAAAAATTGGCCAAAAATCGCGAAATCCGACTGCATCCAGGGAGTTATCGCCCCGGTGGTGAAAAATGGCATGAATTCCTTTGCCCCGGCAAAGAAATTGTACTAGGAATTCCTGCCCCGACGATGGAATAGTGTACCTCGAATCAGTTTTGACGTCTGTTGGAAAAATGGCCATAACTTCTTCGTTCGAACTCAGATTAAGGCGATTAAGGAGGCTATGGAAAGCTAAGAAGTAGCTCTACAACTTTCATAACTGGAGCTCGTCGAGATAATGGCCGGATCAAGGCTCAAATTGAGCCCGAAGAAACTGCTGTGTAAAATTCATGCAAAATCCGATGGTAAAATGACCATAACTCTCTCATACGAACTTCAAATTGGATGATTCCAGATGTTCTGGAAAGCTAAGACAAAGATCTACAACTTTCATTCTTTGAGTTTTGAGATATTCGGATTGGATCATGGGTCAAATTGAGAAACAAGCAGCTGGAATGCCAAATTCAAGCCAAAAAATACATCGATCCAAGGGGCCTTTATTTCAATTCCTACAGAACAAAGTAAAAACACCTAAAAACATACAAAAACATATAAAAGCAATACAAAATTACATTACACAATAATAAGATGAAAACACATAAAACCAAACGAAATGACATAGGATTTACAAATTATCATGCTCATAAGCACCTAATTTGTGTATATAAAATACACTCATCAGAGGGAGAGAGATTGACAGTGAGCGTAAGAGTGGGAGATAAAAAATATATATGGTACAAAGATAGAGAATAGAGATAAAAAAGGCACAGAGAACGAGAGAGAAGGAGAAGAGAAAGAATGAGATTAATTAGAAGACATGAAATGAGAGGGGGAGTGAGTGAGTGAGAGAGTGAGATCGAGTTAGCGACAAAGAGGAAAAAAGAGGAGTGACAGAGAGAGGAATGGATGGTAGAAGTGAAAGAGAGACACTAAAGTGAGGTGGGAGGGAGGTGAAATAGAATATGGGAAGGAGGGAGGGATGAGTAAGGGATAAATTGAGAGAAGATAAAAAAAGAGATTAAGATAAAGAGTTAAGTAAGAGAGACAGACAACGAGAGAGAAAGAGAATAGGGAAAACGAGATTAATTAGAAAACACAAAGTTAGATTGAAAGAACAACAAAGAGGAAAAAAGAAGTGAAAGATAAATGGATGGAAGAAGTGAGTGAGAAAGGTCTAGGAAGGAGGTGGGATAGAGTAAGGGAGGGAGGGATGAGAAATAGAGAATAGATTGGGAGGATAAGATGATTGAGAAAAGATAGTCACAGAGAAGTGATGGAGAGATGAAGAGAGAAGGGAGAGAAGAAGAGAGATAGAGCGATTGATAAAAGTTAAGATTCAACGGTACGAGTCAGAGGCAGAGGTGAGATGGGAAACAGAGGAGCACGTTAGTTTATATGCTTTTGGTTTTAATGACGACAACTTGAGCTTTTTTAGTATCTTGTATGTTATTACATAGGTTTAGAGATTGAGATGAAAAATTCTCATTTTGGACAAAGTAATATCAAGCTGCTAGAACATCAAGAATGAAGACTTGAAGTTTTCGTAGGATTCATTGTAAGATCTTTTCTAAATCAATAATTTAATTATCAAGCCTTTATAATTTAAAAAGATTTTAAATCAATTTCCTTACTCAATTAAAATATGGGCTGTTATTTTTTAATAAGAGTCTTATTCATAGTTATTGACTAAAATTAAGGAAACTTGTTTTATTAAAAGAGTTCCAGCAGTTTATCAATAGATTATAAAATTTGTTTTGCTTATAAAATATTTTATCCATATTGAAAACAGTTTTTATCTCTTAATATCTTTGGATTAGCTTATCAACAGATTATATCCTCATCATATAACTAATCCTATTAGATAACAAATTGAACTTCAGATTTTGGTTTTCAAATTCGAATTAGGAGTAGTTTAAAAATCTAGGTTCTCTAAATTACTTATGCTAACAGATTTTTAACATTTCCTTAAATCTTGGGATTTGTGTTTTGAGTATATAAAAATTTGTTTCATAAAATAAATATCTTTATAACATATTTTGAAGATTATAGAAGTCTGTTCATCTCAAATATATGTATTCTAAAACATAATTTTAAATTCCAAATAGATCCGTTTAGTTACAACAAACTTGAAAACTAAGTTTCAATTTACCTATTAAATGACAGTTTTCTAAGTTTTAAAAATATAGTCGTTGGGTTTTAAAAGTCTATATATATCAGGCTATTTCATTCATGGAAAAAAATTGAAACATACAAATTCACTTTGCTGAAAATATTCAATATAACTAAGCTATTATCTTAAAGCCTTGAATTATATTATTTAGTGAAGACAATTAGTTTCAGTCATATTCCTTTTTCGTATTAAACTTCTTATCTTGTAAAAGGAGGTTTCAGAGTGCAGTAAGAGGTTTCCTTTAATATTGTACAAAGAGAGTCCAAGGGGGGCAGAGGTGTCCAAGAGAGTAGTGGTACTCAAAGGAGTAGAGGTGCTCAAGGGAGGAGGTTTCTTCTGATCGTAAAGTCAGTTTTAGAATCGCAAAGTAAATTTCCGTAGAGCTGATCGTAAGGTTCACTCATAGAGTGTTTTTCCCATCGTAAAGCAATTCTCAAAGAAGAGAAGGACGTAGAGCAAACTCTACGTTCCACCATCTTCGTAGAGTAAGTCAGGTCTGACATGGGAGCGTTGCTGATTGAAGGTCCTGATGCATTCACCAAACATCCTTGGTTGAAATCGAAGATCAGAAGATGTGTCTACCGGCTATTTTGGCTAAAAGCGACAACTCACTGGTGGTAGGTAAGATAACAGTCTGATGTGATAAACAAGTCAAAAAGTAGCTAACATATGGACTTAAACGTCAACATCAAAGATCCCAAAATATCTAAAGCATTAAATGCATCAACGAAAACTTTCCAACGGGAAAATTTCTGAAGGACTATAAAAGACATTAAAAGATTCAAATTCAAATGAGTGGATGGATCACGAAGAACACAAAGCTCAAATTATGCCAAAGTAGAGCAAGCTCCACTCTATGACTCAATATGTGTTCTACGCTGCTAAGCACCAGAAAGAAGCCAAGCCTCATTGCAAAGCTTAGGAGCACCTTAACAATCATTTCAATCATGATTCAGAGGACTAAGTGTCCTGGTCTTAGTGACTTGAATTTCAAGACTAAATGACTCGAAGGAATCTAAGTGATTCAAAGGATTAAGTGTCCTGGTCTGAGTGACCAATTCTAAGACTGAGTGACTCGAAGGAACCTTAGTGGTTTAGTTGTAAAGATTTGTGTGATCTATATCCTTAGTGGATTTCCTACGCTATGAAGTAGAAGAGTGTACTAGGAGTTATTCAGTTTTCGAACCACTTAAAATCTCTCTATGTCACTTACTTTACTATTCTTATTTTCAGTCATATTATTTATATTGTTTGTGTGACTTAAAATCATAACCAAAGTTAGAACTGAGATTTTTCATTAATCTTCAAAGGGTTTTTCTAAAAGTATATTCCGCTGTGCATAATCAATCTTGATTAATTCATTATCTGGTAATACATTTTTTATTAATCAAAAGTTTTATTAAAGATTTATTCACCCATCTCCTTCTAGATCTCTAGGCGCCTCTGGGAAACAACATTATATATTTAGATATTTATAATAAATATAAATATATAAATATATACTATATATATGTTTAGAACTTATAAAAATAATAATCTCCTACCTAGACCTACCCACCACCTCCTCTCTTTCTCTCTCCAAAACTCCAACCTCCGAATTCAAATTCCAATACTTTCTTACTGCCTCCCTCCTTTTTTTCTATTTTTGCAGTTATATCAAATATTAAAATTAAAAATTCATAGAATGGTAAGATATTATTACCTTAAAGTAGCGGAGCCATGTGCAGTAGTACTTTCATGTTCCAGTCCAAGTTGTTCCTATTTTTGCTAAACCTGTTTACTCAATATGAATATTTAGGGTTAAAATATTTTTTAGGTCACTGAACTTTAGGTCAACTTACAAATGGATAACTGAACTATTTTTTCTTACAGTCAACTCACTGAACTCTATTTTTCTTACAAACCATTAAAAAAATGTCTAGACCGTTAGTTGACTAACAGAAAAATGACGTGGCAGTGGTGACATGGTGCTCTTTCTGGTGTGGCAGTAATAATAATAATAATAATAATAATAAAAACGATAATAATAATAATCGATAATAATAATAATAATAATAATAATAATAACGATAATAAAAATAATAATAACTATAATAATAATAACGATAATAATAATAATAAGAACGATAATAATAATAATAACGATAATAATAATAATAATAATAATAATAATAATAATAATAATAACGATAATAATAATAATAATAATAATAACAACTATATTAATAATAATAATAAGAACGATAATAATAATAATAATAATAACGATATTAATAACAATAATAATAATAACAACAACGATAATAATAATAATAAGAACGATAATAATAATAATAATAAAGATGATAATAATAATAATAATAACGATAATTTTAATAATAATAATAACAATAACGATAATTTTAATAATAATAATAATAATAATAATAATAATAATAATAATAATAATAATAATAATAATAATAATAATAATAATAATAATAATAATAATAATAATAATAATAATAATGGGCAACTCCTAGATTTCATGATTTATTTTAATTTTCTTCTTTTCCTAAATTTCATGAATTATTTTAATTTTTATACTACCAACTCCTAGGTTTCCTTCATTTTCATTTAAGCATGGCCACATCAGAAATGAGTCACCACTGCCACGTCATTTTTCTGTTAGTCAACTAACGGTCTAGACATTTTTTTAACGATTTGTAAGAAAAATAGAGTTCAGTGAGTTAACTGTAATAAAAAATAGTTCAGTTATCCATTTGTAAGTTGACCTAAAGTTCAATGACCTAAAAAGCATTTAACCCTGAATATTTATGAGAGTTAAAAAAAACTCATAAGTTAACTAAGTAGTACCTCATGCCCCATTGGAACTAAATAATTTTAAATTGAAGAAGCTTGCCAAAAATCAGTATAATAACCTGTAAAAATATTCGTAAAAGTTAATTAACTTGCGTCAATACTATATCATTCAGTCAAAGCACTAAAGGAAAATTTTTAATATTAGTAATAATACCTCTGGTGCAAAAAATTCTCCATGCTTGCAAATATCAGCACTAAATTAATTCTCCATGCTTGCAAAAAATTCTCTATCTACTTCTAATTTTTAGCTTACATTAACAGTGAATTCTACATTCAAAATTTTCACTTCTCTCTTTGGCACAATGTGCACCTTACACTAAGAGTTAGTTATACATTACAAAATCTTCACTTAACACAACCACGTTAAGGCAAACAAAATAGATATATGAAAATTTCATCCAAAATCCGGACCACATAATGATTATATGTAGTTTAATAAATAACCACAACCAACACACCGCATTCAAGCATAACCAAGAAAAATAATTGCTACAATTCAAACTAGATTGTAGAAGTACACATTGCCCATATGTTAAACAGCTCATACACACCCATAAACTAATCCATAATAGAAATAGCACCATTTGTAGTGTTGTAGTGCAATCACTTGTTGCTTTATACTGTTGCTTTATGGAGTAGCTTGAAATAGCCTGTTGCTTGAAATAACATGTTGCTTAATGCTGTTGTGCAAAAGTTACATGTTGGGTGTTGCTATTTGGCTCTGATGGCAGGCTTCTGTGTCATGTTACTTGTTGCTCCATGCTGTTGCTTTATGCAGTTCCTAGGCTAATGTGCTACTACTTTTTTGTTGCTAGTTCGTACTACTCTTATTGTATATAAACACATATATTTAGTTATTTATCATAAATATAAATATATAAATAAATATAAATATATTTATTCATAGTATATATTTATATATTTAGATATTTATAATAAATATAAATATAGAAATATATACTATATATATATATATATTTAGAACCTATAAAAATAATAATCTCCTACCTAGACCTACCCACCCCCTCTTCTCTTTCTCTCTCCAAAACTCCAACCTCTAAATTCAAATTCCAATAGTTTCTTACTGCCTCCATCCTTTTTTCTATTTTTGCAGCTATATCAAATATTAAAATTGAAAATTCATAAAATGGTAAGATATTATTAGCTTAAAGTAGCGGAGCCATGTGCAGTAGTACTTCCATGTTCCGGTCCAAGTTGTTGCTGTTTTTGCTAAACCTGTTTACTCAATTTGAACATTTATAAGAGTTTAAAAAAACTCATAAGTTAACTAAGGAGTTCCTCATGCCCCATTGGAACTAAATAATTTTAAATTGAAGAAGCTTGGCAAAAATCAGTATAATAACATGTAAAAATATTCTCAAAAGTTAATTAACTTGCATCAATACTATATCATTCAGTCAAAGCACTAGAGGAAAAATTCTGTAATATCTCAGAAATTCCAAATAATGGCATAAGAATTATAAATGATAAAAGAAATAATGAAAATTGAAGTGCGTTGAAATATCAATGAGAAATTCAAGAAGAAAAAGAGTAAGGTAACGCATGGTAACGTAAATGTAAATAAAGAAGTTATATAGTACAAAAGTCAAATTGGAGTTCGGATGTGAATTTAAAGAAACAGATATTACCACGACGTTGGTGACATCGAAATTAGTAACAATTGACTGTAAACATGAAAAGTTAACTTTTCGGGTCAAAAAAAGGAGAAAAAAGAATTCTGGAGAATTCTGGGAGTAGTTGGTGGGTGATGAAGATGAGGAAGCTTCAGGATTTTTTTTTGTTTCTTTTTGGGCCAAGCTTATCTATTAGGCTATATATAAATATAAATATATATATATATATGGGTGCGCATCCACAGTAACCGGTTGCTGCCAGCAACCAAATAATAAGCCATGCCACTACAAGCTGTAGCGGCTAGGACAATCAATATGGGACATGCCGCTACAACTTGTAGCGGCTAAGACAATTAATATTAATATTTATACTAATATTAATATTTTGTAATATTAGTATTTATAATCACTTAGTAGTTTGTTATATTAATTTTAAATATTAAATGCTAAATTTATTTCTCTTTGGATGCACACCCATTAAAAATTAAAGTACATAATTAAAAATTTAAGTACATTAAAACTTTATCTTATTAAATAGTATATCTAAAGTACATAATTTAAATATAAAATATCATACATAATTTATTTTTATTTTAACAAATATTCAAGTATTAAATGGGTGTGCATCCAAAGAGAAATTATATATAAAATATCATACATAATTTAATTTAAGTATTTGTTAAAATAAAAATAATTTATGTACTTTAATTTTTAATGGGTGTGCCTCCAAAGAGAAATAAATTTAGCATTTAATATTTAAAATTAATATAACAAACTATAAATGATTATAAAAACTAATATTACAAAATATTATTATTAATATTAATAATATTACAAAATATTATTATTAATATTAATAATATTACAAAATATTATTATTATTACAAAATATTATTATTATTAATATAAATATTATAAATACTAATATTACAAAATATTAATATTAGTATAAAATTAATATTAATTGTCCTAGCCGCTACAACTTGTAGCGGCATGTCCCATATTGATTGTCCCAGCCGCTACAGCTTGTAGTGGCATGGCTTATTATTTAGTTGCTGGTAGCAACCGGTTGCTGTGGATGCTCACCCTATATATATATATATATCAGGAAGAGAAAGAGGAGGGCTCAAGCATGGAAAAGGTAATCTTTACTTTCTCTTTAGCATTTAGTTATACTCAGTTACATGTATGGTAGGATTTTGAATGGAAAACAATATGTTAAAACACTATTTCAAGAATTGGAGCCATGGTGGTGGTATTAGATGGGTTTGTTGTTTATTAAATTATATGTTATAAAACATACATGTCCAGAAAGCTAAAAAAGTAAACTAAATGTAATATGATGAAGAGAATAGGGTGAACTAAGGAAATAAAGTTCGTCATAGTTAAATTTCACATTGAAATTTATGCATACAAACATGAATGTTTTTTTTAAAATATTACGTGGTTGGACTCCTGAGATGATGAGGAACTGATCTGGGCAGAAAAGCGATGAAAAATTCGCCGAAAAACCTGCACATTTGTCGGAGAAGATGACCGAAAAATAATTTCTGACCAACTTTTCAGTAAGCTCGATTTTGCTATTTTCGGCCAGAATTTGAAGAAATTTTGTATTAAAAAGTTGTAGAGAATTAAATTTCATGTGAAATGGACATAGAATTCGTAATTTTCAGATAAGCGGTTTAATTATTATGAATTTATGAATTTTCAGCACTTTGAAAAATTAAAATTAAATTACCAGAAAATTATTTTGAGCTGAAATTGTTTTACAGTAATCTTATGATATTAATTCAGAATTACTGAAATTTTTTGGTGAATTATTGAAGAGCATAAGTATTTATTGTATTTTGAAGCCATTTAAAGTTAGTTGAAAAATAGTTAAAATTTATAGAAAAATTTGTGAATGGTGGAAAATTATGAAACTTGGTGAAAATTTTTATAATAATATAAGATGAATATTGACGGTGTTCTGAAGATATAAAAGTATGTTGAGTTATCATTTCTATTTTGAAGCTATTAAACGATAGTTTTTATAAATAGAAATAATTACAGAAAATTGTCGGATAATCCGAAAAATGTGAAAATTGGTTGAAAAGTCTAGAATAATATTCTAAAGACTTTAGAAGGTTTAGTGGACTCGCTAGGTGTTGGGAAGTTATAGATCGTGTGTTGACTGGCTAATGAACGTAAACAGTTAAGTAACGAAGGAGTTACGATAAAATAAAAATAACGTTTGTTAAAGATTAGAACGAGTTTTATAATTCGTTTTTGAAATGAAAATTTGAGGTTTGATATATTTTATCGTAAAATAGCATATTTTGACGTGAAGAGGATATTGTCCAAGATTTTAAGAATTTTTGGACGTAACTCCGAATATTGGAGATTATTGAAAGTAAACAGGAATGTTAAAATATAATTACAGGAAGTAAATTAATATAAGTAAATGCTATTGTAAGGAAGTTAATTTGTTGATGGAAAATATCCTATAATGTTGTAGATTACAGAATTGAGTAGGGGAGAAAGAAATATTGGATGTGAATAATGTATATGATGAACTACAGACCGAGACAAGTTCCCTGACCTATTGCAAGTTCAGCAAATTATGAAATTTCTTATTTTTAAGCTTATGTGCTAGTTCCTTATATTATTGCAAGTTCCCTTATTTTGTGCACATTGTGACAAGAGAGAAGTTAAGTGAAAATTTTGAAATGTAGAATTCACTGTTAATGTAAGCTAAAAATTAGAAACAATTAGAGATTCGATTAGCTGGAATTAATTTAGTGTTGATATTTGCAAGGATGGAGAATTTTTTGCACCAGAGGTATTATTACTATTACTAAAATTAGAATTTGTGATGCCCCCAAATCCCTGTACTCGCTACAGCAGATTCGGTGTATCACGATATACATCTTCCATAACATTTATCAATATTTTTATTAATTTAACTAGTCTGTTTAGGCATTATATCATATACCTCGTCCCTGGATCGCTACTTAGGTCTTACACTTACTTCATCACTGACACCAACCTGTAGCCTCTACATGATTTCTCTTTTTCTACTTCCTTAAATCTGTCCCGTCCAGTCCTATCATTTCTGCCTTCTTGCAATATGATGTTAAAGGTTGCAAGAATGAGCATCAAATATGCTCAACAAGTATAAAAATGAAATGGAACAGTTCAATAAATAAACATTAATCAATAATTTAATATTTTTGAATTGAAAGGATTATCAATTTTAGTTACTTGAATGGTCATAAAGTACTAAGAGTTCTTTCGAACCGTACTATAGGTGATCAACCTAGCAGCACTAAATATGACCTGTAACATGTTACCTCATTGTAGTACACACTGACTTGTCACAATAAGCTCATCAATGAATAAATATGTTTTGAACCAATGAGTAGCTCGTCAATAAAATTTTTAATATTTGAAACTTTAGGAATGTGCATCAGCACATGATTATCAAGAAGTAATAGAACTTCAGCAACAGAATCTTTTTATCTTTGAATCATTACTGAGGGGTCGTAAGGACAATGAACTCTCCATAAATAAGTCGCCACTATATGGCCCAAAAGTGTCCCACAGTTATATAAACTATTGACTATCTACAAGTGTTTAATAGTCACATAGATTGAAAAACTCTCCATAAATATTCCCCTATATTATAGGGTTGTTCATCCTCAGTTTGAATCAGTTTCATAGTGGAATAGCCGAAACAACCGTCATACTCTTTAATTCACATAAGTTCATAAATATTAAGAACTTGTAAATTCAGAAATATTGTTCTGTTCACAGAATTTGCCCCAATAATATGGGTTCCTTAGCTTACCATAGTAATATGAGTTCAAGAATGATTCAGAAACCCACCAAGATACCATGGGCCCAAAAACGAGCTCACCATAGTAATAATATGGTGGGCCTAAGAACTTCCATACTAACAGGAGTTCAAGAACTTCACAAATCTTTCAACACTACAACCCTCCCCTTCCTCTCTTTCACTCAACAACACTCCAACTTCCGAATTCAAATTCCAATACTATCTTACTGCCTCCCTTCTTTTTTTTTCTATTTTTGCAGTTATATCAAATAATAAAATTAAAAATTCATAGAATGGTAAGATATAATAACCTTAAAGTAGTGGAGCCATGTGCAGTAGTACTTCCATGTTTCGGTCCAAGTTATTATTGTATTTGCTAAACCTGTTTACTCAATTTGAACATTTATAAGAGTTAAAAAATAACTCATAAGTTAACTAAGTAGTACCTCATGCCCCATTGGAACTAAATAATTTTAAATTGAAGAAGCTTACCAAAAATCCGTATAATAACCTGTAAAACTATTCCCAAAAAAGTTAATTAACTTGTATCAGTACTATATCATTCAGTTAAAGCACAAAAGCAAAAATTCTGATTTTAGTAATAATACCTCAGGTGCAGAAAATTCTCCATGCTTGCAAAATATCAGCACTGAATTAATTCCAGCCAATCGAATCTCTATCTGCTTCTAATTTTCAGCGTACATTAATAGTGAATTCTACATTTCAAAATTTTCACTTAACTTCTCTCCTTGGCACAATGTGCACCTTACACTAAGAGTGAGTTGTACATTACAAAATCTTAAGTTAACATAACTACGTTAAGACAAACAAAATAGATACATGAAAATTTCATCCAAAATCCGGACCACATAATGATTATAGGTAGTTTAATAAATAACCACAACCAACACACCGTATTCAAACATAACCAAGAAAAATGATTACTACAATTCAAAGTAAAGTGTAGAAATAAACATTGCCCATATGTTAAACAACTCATACACAACCATAAACTAATCCATAATAGAAATAGAACCATTTGTAGTGTTGTACCTGTTATTTTATGTTGTTGTTTTATGGAGTTGTTTGAAATAACCTGTTGCTTAATGTTGTTCAGCAAAGTTACATTTTGGCTGTTGCTATTTGGCTCTGGTGGCAACCTTTTGTGTCTTGTTACCTATTGCTCCATGTTGTTTGCTTTATACAGTTCCTAGGCTAATGTGCACCAACTTTTTTGTAAGAAGTTTGTACTACTATTATTGTATATAAACACATATATTTAGATATTTATCATAAATATAAATATATAAATAAATACAAATATATAAATATTTTTATACGTAGTATATATTTATATTTAGATATTTATAATAAATATATATCTATAAAAATATATACTATATATACATATGTTTAGAAATAAAAATAATAATCTCCTACCCTGACCTATCCACCCTTCCTCTCTTGCTCATTCCAAAACTCGAACTTCTGAATTCAAATTCTAATATTTTCTTACTGCCTCCCCCCTTTAGTCCTATTTTTGCAGTTATATGATATTTTAAAATTGAAAATTCAATGAATGGTAAGATATTATAACCTTAAAATAACGAAGCCATGTGCAATTGTACTTCTATGTTCCGATCCATGTTGTTACTGTTTTTGCTAAACCTGTTTACTCAATTTGAACATTTATAAGTGTAAAAAAAACTAATAAGTTAGCTAAGTAGTACCTCATGACCCATTGGAACTAAATAATTTTAAATTGAACAAGCTTGCCAAAAATCAGTATAATAACCTGTAAAAATATTCCCAAAAATTAATTAACTTGCATTAGTATTATATCAATCAGACAAAGCACTAAAGGAAAATTTCTAGTTTTAATAATAATAATATCTCAGGAGCAAAAAATTCTCCATGCTTGCAAATATGATGACTGAATTAATTCCAGCAAATCGAATCTCTATCTGCTTCTAATCTTCAGCTTACATTAGCAGTGAATTCCATATTTCAAAATTTTCACTTAACCTCTCTCCTTGGCACAATGTGCGCATTACACTAAGAGTGAATTATATTACAAAATCTTCACTTAACACAACCACGTTAAGACAAACAAAATAGATACATGAAAATTTCATCCAAAATCCGGACCACATAATGATTATAGGTAGTTTAATAAATAACCACAATCAACACAACGCATTCAAGCATAGCCAAGAAAAATGATTACTACATTTTAAACCACTGTGTAGAAGTACATATTGCCCATATGTTAAACAGCTCATACACAACCATAAACTAATCCATTATAGAAATAGCACCATTTGTAATGTTGTAGTACAATCACATGTTACTTGATGCTGTTGCTTTATGGAGTTGCTTGAAATAACTTGTTGCTTAATGTTGTTATGTAAAGTTACATGTTGGTTGTTGCTATTTGGCTCTGGTGGCAAGATTTTGTGTCATGTTACCTACAACTCCATGTTGTTTGCTTTATGCAGTTCCTAGGCTAATGTGCAACTACTTTTTTGTTGCTAGTTCGGACTACTCTTATTGTATATAAACACATATATTTAGATATTTATCATAAATATAAATATATAAATAAATATAAATATATAAATAAATATAAATATATAAATATTTAGATATTTATAATATATATATATACTATATATACATATGTTTAGAAAAATAATAATCTCCTACCCTGACCTATCTACCCCTCCTCTCTTGCTCTCTCCAAAACTCCAACTTCCGAATTCAAATTCTAATATTTTCTTACCGCCTCCCTCATTTTGTCCTATTTTTGCAGTTATATGAAATATTAAAATTGAAAATTCAAAGAATGGTAGGATATTATTACCTTAAAGTAGCGGAGCCATGTGCAGTTGTACTTCCATGTTCCGTCCAAGCTGTTACTATTTTTGCTAAACTTGTTTACTCAATTTGAACATTTATAAGTGTAAAACAAAAACTAATAAGTTAGCTAAGTAGTACCTCATGCCCCATTGGAACTAAATAATTTTAAATTGAACAAGCTTGCCAAAAATCAGTATAATAACCTGTAAAAATATTTCCAAAAATTAATTAACTTGCATCAGTATTATATCAATCAGACAAAGCACTAAAGGAAAATTTCTAGTTTTAGTAATAATAATACCTCAGAAGCAAAAAATTCTCCATGCTTGCAAATATGATGGCTGAATTAATTCCAGCAAATCAAATCTCTATCTGCTTCTAATCTTCAGCTTACATTAGCAGTGAATTCCATATTTCAAAATTTTCACTTAACCTCTCTCCTTGGCACAATGTGCGCATTACACTAAGAGTGAGTTACATTACAAAATCTTCACTTAACACAACCACGTTAAGACAAATAAAATAGATACATGAAAATTTCATCCAAAATCCGGACCACATAATGATTATAGGTAGTTTAATAAACAACCACAACCAACACAATGCATTCAGGCATAGCCAAGAAAAATGATTACTACATTTTAAACCACAATGTTGAAGTACACATTGTCCATATGTTAAACAGCTCATACACAACCATAGACTAATCCATAATAGAAATAGCACCATTTGTAGTGTTGTAGTGCAATCACATGTTGCTTGAAATAACCTGTTGCTTAATGCTGTTGTGCAAAGTTACAAGTTGGTTGTTGCTATTTGGCTCTGGTGGCAAGCTTTTGTTTCATGTTACCTGTTGCTCCATGATGTTTGCTTTATGCAGTTCCTAGGCTAATGTGCAACTACTTTTTTGTTGCTAGTTTGTACTGCTCTTATTGTATATACACACATATATTTAGATATTTATCATAAATATAAATATATAAATAAATATAAATATATAAATATTTATATATTTAGACATTTATAATAACTATATATATATATATACACACACATAGTTTAGAACCTATAAAAATAATAATCTCCTACCTTGACCTATCCTCTCCTCTCTTGCTCTCTCCAAAACTCCAACTTCCGAATTCAAATTCTAATATTTTCTTACTGCCTCCCTCATTTTGTCCTATTTTTGCAGTTATATGATATTTTAAAATTGAAAAATTCAATGAATGGTAAGATATTATAACCTTAAAATAACAAAGCCATGTGCAATTGTACTTCCATGTTCCGGTCCAAGCTGTTACTGTTTTTGCCAAACCTGTTTACTCAATTTGAACATTTATAAGTTTAAAAAAAAAACTAATAAGTTACCTCATGCCCCATTGGAACTAAATAATTTTAAATTGAACGAGCTTGCCAAAAATCAGTATAATAACCTGTAAAAATATTCCCAAAAATTAATTAACTTGCATCAGTATTTTATCAATCAGATAAAGCACTAAAGGAAAAATTCTAGTTTAAGTAATATATATTATCTCAGGTGCAAAAAATTCTCCATGTTTGCAAATATCAACACTGAATTAATTCCAGCAAATCGAATCTCTATCTGCTTCTAATCTTCAGCTTACATTAACATTGAATTCTACATGTCAAAATTTTCACTTAACCTCTCTCATTGGCACAATGTGCGCCTTACACTAAGAGTGAGTTGTACATTACAAAATCTTCACTTAACACAACCACGTTAAGACAAACAAAATAGATACATGAAAATTTTATCCAAAATCCGGACCACATAATGATTATAGGTAGTTTAATAAATAACCACAACCAACACAACGCATTCAAGCATAGCCAAGAAAAATGATTACTACATTTTAAACCACAGTGTAGAAGTACACATTGCCCATATGTTAACCAGCTCACACATAACCATAAACTAATCCATAATAGAAATAGCACCATTTGTAGTGTTGGAGTGCATCACCTGTTGCTTTATGTTGTTGCTTTATGGAGTTGCTTGAAATAACCTGTTGATTAATGTTGTTGTGCAAAGTTACATGTTGGTTATTGCTATTTGGCTCTAGTGGCAAGCTTTTGTGTCATGTTACCTGTTGCTCCATGTTGTTTGCTTTATGCAGTTCCTAGGCTAATGTGTAACTACTTTTTTGTTACTAGTTCGTACTACTCTTATTGTATATAAACACATATATTTAGATATTTATCATAAATATAAATATATAAATAAATGTATATATATATATATAAATATTTATATATTTAGATATTTATAATATATATATATATATAAATATATACTATATATATATATATGTTTAGAACCTATAAAAATAATAATCTCCTACCTTGACCTATCCACCCCTCCTCTCTTGCTCTCTCCAAAACTCCAACTTCCGAATTCAAATTCTAATATTTACTTACTGCCTCCCTCATTTTGTCCTATTTTTGCAGTTATATGAAATATTAAAATTGATAATTCATAGAATGGTAAGATATTATTACCTTAAAGTAGCGGAGCCATGTGTAGTTGTACTTCCATGTTCCGGTCCAAGCTGTTACTATTTTTGCTAAACTTGTTTACTCAATTTGAACATTTATAAGTGTAAAAAAAACTAATAAGTTAGCTAAGTAGTACCTCATGCCCCATTGGAACTAAATAATTTTAAATTGAACAAGCTTGCCAAAATTCAGTATAATAACCTGTAAAAATATTCCCAAAAATTAATTAACTTGCATCAGTATTATATCAATCACACAAAGTACTAAAGGAAAAAAATCTGGTTTTATTAATAATACCTCAAGTGCAAAAAATTCTCTATGCTTGCAAATATCAGCACTGAATTAATTCCAGCAAATCGAATCTCTATCTGCTTCTAATCTTCAGCTTACATTAACATTGAAAAGTGAGCCTTACACTAAGAGTGAGTTGGCACAATGTGCGCCTTACACTAAGAGTGAGTTGTACATTACAAAATCTTCACTTAACACAACCACGTTAAGACAAACAAAATAGATACATGAAAATTTCATCCAAAATCCGGACCACATAACGATTATAGGTAGTTTAATAAATAACCACAACCAACACAACACATTAAAGCATAGCCAAGAAAAATGATTACTACATTTTAAACCAGTGTAGAAGTACACATTGCCCATATGTTATCCAACTCACACACAACCATAAACTAATCCATAATAGAAATAGCACCATTTGTAGTGTTGTAGTGCATCACTTGTTGCTTTATGTTGTTGCTTTATGGAGTTGCTTTAAATAACCTGTTGATTAATGTTGTTGTGCAAAGTTACGTGTTGGTTGTTGCTATTTGGTTCTAGTAGCAAGCTTTTGTGTCATGTTACCTGTTGCTCCATGCTGTTTGCTTTATGCAGTTCCTAGGCTAATGTGCAACTACTTTTTTGTTACTAGTTCGTACTACTTTTATTGTGTATATAAACACATATATTTAGATATTTATCATAAATATAAATATATAAATATATATATATATATATAAATATATACTATATATACATATGTTTAGAACCTATAAAAATAATAATCTCCTACCTTGACCTATCCACTCCTCCTCTCTTGCTCTCTCCAAAACTCCAACTTCCGAATTCAAATTCTAATATTTTCTTACTGCCTCCCTCATTTTGTCCTATTTTTGCAGTTATATGAAATATTAAAATTGATAATTCATAGAATGGTAAGATATTATTACCTTAAAGTAGCGGAGCCATGTGTAGTTGTACTTCCATGTTCCGGTCCAAGCTGTTACTATTTTTGCTAAACCTGTTTACTCAATTTGAACATTTGTACAAAAAAACTAATAAGTTAGCTAAGTAGTACCTATGCCCCATTGGAACTAAATAATTTTAAATTGAACAAGCTTGCCAAAAATCAGTATAATACCTGTAAAAATATTTCCAAAAATTAATTAACATAAGTATTATATCAATCAAACAAAGCACTAAAGGAAAAAATCTGGTTTTATTAATAATACCTCAGGTGCAAAAAATTCTCCATGCTTGCAAATATCAGCACTGAATTAATTCCTGCAAATCGAATCTCTATCTGCTTCTAATCTTCAGCTTACATTAACATTGAATTCTGCATTTCAAAATTTTCGCTTAACCTCTCTCATTGGCACAATGTGCGCCTTACATAATGTTCCCGTCCAAGTTGTTGTTTTTACTAAACTTGTTTACTCAAGTTGAACATTTATAAGAGTTCAAAAACAAACTCATAAGTTAACTAAGTAGTACCTCATTGCCAATTGGAACTAAATAATTTTAAGTTGAAGAAGCTCGCCAAAAATCAGTTTCATAACATGTAAAAATATTCCCAAAAGTTAATTAACTTGCATCAGTAGTATATAATTCAGTCAAAGTACTAAAGGAAATTTTTTAATTTTAGTAATAATACCTCTGGTGCAAAAAATTCTCCATGGCTGCAAATATCAGCATTGAATTAATTCCAGCCAATCGAATCTCTATCTGCTTCTAATTTTCAGCTTACATTAATAGTGAATTCTACATTTCAAAATTTTCACTTAACTTCTCTCCTTGACACAATGTGCACCTTACACTAAGAGTGAGTTGTACATAACAAAATCTTCACTTAACACAACCACATTAAGGCAACAAAATAGATACATGAAATTTTCATCCAAAATCCGGAGCACATAATGATTATAGGTTCCTATAATAAAGAACCACAACCAACACACCGCATTCAAGCATAACCAAGAAAAATGATTACTACAATTCAAACTAGAGTGTAGAAGTACACATTGCCTATATGTTAAACAGCTCATACACGACCATAAACTAATCCATAATAGAAATAGCACCATTTATAGTGTTATGGTGCAATCACCTATTGCTTCATGTTGTTACTTTATAGAGTTGCTTGAAATAACGTGTTGCTTAATGTTGTTGTGCAAAGTTACATGTTGGTTGTTGCTATTTGGCTTTGGTGGCAAGCTTTTGTGTCATGTTACCTGTTCCTCCATATTGTTTGCTTTATGCAGTTCCTAGGCAAAAAATGTGCAACTACTTTTTTGTTGCTAATTCGTACTACATTTATTGTATATAAACACATATTTAGATATTTATAATAAATATAAATATATAAATAAATATAAATATATATATATATATATATATTTATACATAGTATATATATTTATATATTTAGATATTTATAATATATATATATATATATATTTATATATATAAATATATACTATATATAATTATATATTTAGAACCTATAAAAATAATAATCTCCTACACTAACCTATCTACCTCTCCTCCCTTGCTCTCTCCAAAACTCCAACTTTCGAATTCTAATTCTAATACTTTCTTACTGCCTCCCTCCTTTTGTCCTATATTTGCAGTTAGATGAAATATTAAAATTGAAAATTCATTAAATGGTAAGATATCACTACCTTAAAGTAACGGAGCCATGTGCAGTTGTACTTCCATGTTCCGGTCCAAGTTGTTGTTGTTTTTGCTAAACCTGTTTACTCAATTTGAACATTTATAAAAGTTCAAAAAAAAAACTCATAAGTAGTACCTCATGGCCAATTGGAACTAAATAATTTTAAATTGAAGAAGCTCGCCAAAAATCAGTTTAATAACCTGTAAAAATATTCCCAAAAGTTAATTAACTTGCATCTGTAGTATATAATTCAGTCAAAGTACTAAAGGAAAAATTTTAGTTTTAGTAATAATACCTCTGGTGCAAAAAATTCTCCATGGTTGCAAATATTAGCAGTAAATTAATTGCAGCCAATCGAATCTCTATCTGCTTCTAATTTTCAGCTTACATTAACAGTGAATTCTACATTTCAAAATTTTCACTTAACTTCTCTCCTTGGCACAATGTGCCCCTTACACTAAGTGTGAGTTGTACATTACAAAATTTTCACTTAACACAACAACGTTAAGGGAACAAAATAGATCATGAAATTTTCATCCAAAATCCGGAGCACATAATGATTATAGGTACTTTAATAAATAACCACAACCAGCACACTGCATTCAAGCATAACCAAGAAAAATGATTACTACAATTCAAACTAGAGTGTAGAAGTACACATTGCCCATATGTTAAACAGCTCATACACAACCATAAACTAATCCATAATAGAAATAGCACCGTTTGTAGTGTTGTGGTGCAATCAGCTGTTGCTTTATGGAGTTGCTTGAAATAACGTGTTGCTTAATGTTGTTGTGCAAAGTTACATGTTGGTTGTTGCTATTTGGCTCTGGTGGCAAGCTTTTGTGCCATGTTACCTGTTGCTCCATGTTGTTTGCTTTATGCAGTTCCTAGGCTAATGTGCAACTACTTTTTATTTGCTAATTCGTACTACTCTTATTGTATATAAACACATATATTTAGATATTTATCATAAATATAATTATATATATATATATACACACATAGTATATATTTATATATTTAGATATTTATAATGAATATATATATGTAAAAATATATACTATATATAATTGTATATTTAGAACCTATAAAAATAATAATCTCCTACCCTAACCTATTCACCTCTCCTCCCTTGCTCACACCAAAACTCCAACCATTGAATTCTAATTCTAGTACTTTCTTACTGCCTCCCTCCTTTTGTCCTATTTTTGCAGTTATATGAAATATTAAATTTAAAATTGAAAATTCATGGAATGGTAAGATATTATTACCTTAAAGTAGCGAAGATATGTGCAGTTGTACTTCCATGTTCCGGTCTAAGTTGTTGTTGTTTTTGCTAAACCTGTTTACTCAATTTGAACATTTATAAGAGTTCAAAAAAAACTCATAAGTAGTACCTCATGGCCAATTGGAACTAAATAATTTTAAATTGAAGAAGCTCGCCAAAAATCAGTTTAATAACCTGTAAAAATATTCCCAAAAGTTAATTAACTTGCATCAGTATTATATAATTCAGTCATAGTACTAAAGGAAAAATTTTAATTTTAGTAATAATACCTCTGGTGCAAAAAATTCTCCATGGTTGCAAATATCAGCAGTGAATTAATTCCAGCCAATCGAATCTCTATCTGATTCTAATTTTCAGCTTACATTAACAGTGAATTCTACATTTTAAAATTTTCACTTAACTTCTCTCCTTGGCACCCTTACACTAAGAGTGAGTTGTACAGTACAAAATCTTCACTTAACACAACCACGTTAAGGCAACAAAATAGATACATGAAATTTTCATCCAAAATCCGGAGCACATAATGATTATAGGTCCTTTAATAAATAACCACAACTAGCACACTGCATTCAAGCATAACCAAGAAAAATGATTACTATAATTCAAACTAGAGTGTAGAAGTACACATTGCTCATATGTTAAACAGCTCATACACAACCATAAACTAATCCATAATAGAAATAGCACCGTTTGTAGTGTTGTGGTGCAATCAGCTGTTGCTTTATGGAGTTGCTTGAAATAACGTGTTGCTTAATGTTGTTGTGCAAAGTTACATGTTGGTTGTTGCTATTTGGCTCTGGTGGCAAGCTTTTGTGTCATGTTACCTATTGCTCCATGTTGTTTGCTTTATGCAATTCCTAGGCTAATGTGCAACTACTTTTTTGTTGCTAATTGGTACTACTCTTATCGTATATAAACACATATATTTAGATATTTATCATAAATATATATATATATATATATAAAATATATACTATATATAATTATATATTTAGAACCTATAAAAATACTAATCTCCTACCCTAACCTATCCACCTCTCCTCCCTTGCTCTCTTCAAAACTCCAACCTTTGAATTCTAATTCTAGTACTTTCTTACTGCCTCCCTCCTTTTGTCCTATATTTGCAGTTATATGAAATATTAAAATTGAAAATTCATGGAATGGTAAGATATTATTACCTTAAAGTAGCGAAGCCATGTGCAGTTGTACTTCCATGTTCCGGTCCAAGTTGTTGTTGTTTTTGCTAAACCTGTTTACTCAATTTGAACATTTATAAGAGTTCAAACAAAACTCACAAGTTAACTAAGTAGTACCTCATGGCCAATTGGAACTAAATAATTTTAAATTGAAGAAGCTCGCCAAAAATCAGTTTAATAACCTGTAAAAATATTCCCAAAAGTTTATTAACTTGCATCAATCAGTAGTATATCATTCAATCAAAGTACTAAAGGAATTTTTTTAATTTTAGTAATAATACCTCTGGCGCAAAAAATTCTCCATGGTTGCAAATATCAGCACTGAATTAATTCCAGCCAATCGAATCTCTATCTGCTTCTAATTTTCAGCTTACATTAACAATGAATTTTACATTTCAAAATTTTCACTTAACTTCTCTCATTGGCACAATGTGCACCTTACACTAAGAGGTAGTTGTACATTACAAAATCTTCACTTAACACAACTACGTTAAGGCAACAAAATAGATACATGAAATTTTCATCCAAAATCCGGAGCACATAATGATTATAGGTACTTTAATAAATAACCACAACCAACACACCGCATTCAAGCATAACCAAGAAAAATGATTACTACAATTCAAACAAGAGTGTAGAAGTACACATTGCCCATATGTTAAACAGCTCATATACAACCATAAACTAATCCATAATAGAAATAACACCATTTGTAGTGTTATAGTGCAATCACTTGTTGCTTTATGCTATTGCTTTATAGAGTTGCTTGACATAACGTGTTGCTTAATGTTGTTATGCAAAGTTATATGTTGGTTGTTGCTATTTGGCTCTAGTGGCAAGCTTTTGTGTCATGTTACATGTTGCTCCATGTTGTTTGCTTTTTGCAGTTCCTAGGCTATTGTGCAACTACTTTTTTGTTGCTAGTTCGTACTACTCTTATTGTATATAAACACATATATTTAGATATTTATCGTAAATATAAATATATAAATAAATATAAATATATATATTTTTATACATAGTATATATTTAGATATTTAGATATTTATAATATATATATATATACTATATATAATTATATATTTAGAACCTATAAAAATAATAATCTCCTACCCTAACCTATCCACCTCTACTCTCTTGCTCTCTCCAAAACTCCAACTTTCGAATTCTAATTCTAATACTTTCTTACTGCCTCCCTCCTTTTGTCCTATTTTTGCAGTTATATGAAATATTAAAATTGAAAATTCATGGAATGGTAAGATATTATTACCTTAAAGTAGCGGAGCCTTGTGCAGTTGTACTTCCTTGTTCCGGTCCAAGTTGTTGTTTTTGCTAAACCTGTTTACTCAATCTTTACCTTACATTAACAGTAATTCTAGATTACAAAATTTTCATTTAGCACAACCATATAGAGATATAGAGATTAACAGAGATCTCCTCCTTAAAGTATAAAATAAACTATATCATTAAATACAGTATTACAAACACTGATAAATGAAAATACTCATCCAGAATCCCTATACAATATAATGGCAAATAAAGTAATGGTAATCAATAACCACCACCATCACAACTCATCCAAGCAAAACCAAGTAAAAGGATTACTATATTTCAAAATAGTGTGCAGAATTACACATTTCTCATATGTTTATCAGCCCATAAATCAATCTATAAATAGAAATTGCAGCATTTTTGTGCTATTGTACCTGTCACCTGCTGCTTAATGCTGTTGCTTTTTGGTTCTATTAGTGAACCAATCCATAAGTAGAAATAGCAGCTCGTATGTTGCTTAATGTTGTTGCCAATACATAAATAGAAATAGCTACTTAAAATGGCTAGTGGTGTGGGAATGCCATCGACTGGTGCTTGGGTTGTTGAGCATGTTGTTTTATTATTATGTTGTTGCCTCTTTCGTTCTAGTGGCAAGCTTATGTGCCATGTCACTTGTTTCTCCATGTTGTTGCTTTATGTTATTCCTTAGTAACTAGTGTACTGATGTGGTTCAGCAGCCACTGCGCTGCTATAATTTGGTGTGCCTGCTACTATTGTTCCTTAATTAGTCTAGTTCAGACTACTCTTATTATACATATATAAACATATATGCAAGTACATATTACATATATATATATATATATAGCCACTTACCTAAAACTCTATAAAGATAGCACTCTTTCCTTCTCCTTTACCTACCCAAAACTCCCACCTCCGAAATCCAAATTCCACTAGTTATTGCCTCCCTCTTTTTTCTCACTCTTTTCTCGTTTATTCTTTTGTAGTTATAGCAAAGATTATAGTTAAACCATTATAGAATGATAAGATATTATTACCTTAGAGTAGACAAGTGTAGTAGTACTTCCGTGTTCAGGTCGAAAAAGAGTTCTTGTCAAACCTGCTGCAGCATACAGGCAAACATTAGATGCATCAGATAAACAAATGTCTTGATATGAAAGCATATTCTTTCTTACATGAAATAATCATTTAAACAAACAAATTCTGTTACATACCTTTGTATTTTCTTTACCCCTGTTAGCTAGTTGTGTGCAAAAGCTCCTAAAAAGACGAAAGCTTCATCAATTAATGCATGAATGGCATATGCAACAATAGAGATTTATACTGACTTACAAACTAGACCTTATATACTGAAATTACATACACTTAATTAAAGATGTTGGTAAAAAAGTTTCCAAAAATGTTAGATCAAAAAGGAAAATGAACATATGGAGAATATCTGACTTGAGCTGATATAGCGACAAAGCAAAAGTCTGATGTATGTACTTCTGTTTAGGTCTCTCTTCCCCTGTATGTACAAAGCAAAAGTCTGATGTATATACATCCTCACACACAACATATCGTGCACAGATTCAAATGCATGACATTATTGTCTTTGAACTAAAAATAAATCACTCAAATCATGAGTCCAAAACCAAGTATATTAAGTTTGAAATCCAGATAATGACTGCAATCTTCAAACCAGTGGTCAAATAGGGCTGAAACTGGAAAGTTTTGCCAATGGTTCAAATCCATTGGACTAAAATTAGCAAGGAAAAAAGGCACAACAAAAAGAAGAAAAAACGATGATGATAATAATAGTGAAATTTATTACTTTTAGGAGAAAAAAATTAATCATGAAATTTGTAACTGCATTTTCAAACTAGCAGTTCAAATCCATTGGACTAAAAGTAGCAGGGGAAACAAAAGCACAACAAAAAGAAAGAAAGAAAGAAACATGATGATGATAGAGACTTATTAGTTAGCAAAAAAAATTAGGCATGAAATTTATATTAAATGTGCAAAACAAAATCTCAAAGAACAACGAAAGATGATGATACAGACCATGTGATAACACTGATGAAATTTATTACTTAGCAAAAAAACTAATGTTGAAATATCAAATGTGCAGGACGAATCTTACATATCAATATAGTATCTACAGAAAAAAGTTAAGATTGCAACTTTAAGACACAGAAACAACGGCTACCCATATAACATATACCATCATGCAGAAGTTAGACACTACTAGGATCAAAACTAGATTAGAAATTTCATAACATTTCAATGTTATAACCACCCCCCACCCCCCCAAATCAAAGTGACTTCTACTTTCATGATTTCCTCAAAGGATCCAAATGTACATCAAAAAAATCACAAGTGAAAAAAATGAGGTTTGAACCACATTTTTCAAATTAGCGGTAAAACAAGACTAGAAGTAGAAAGTAGAACTTTCTGGTGCCAATGACTCCAAAACCTCATGACATAAACAAAGGTATTACAACATATATTCTGTGAAAATATATACACCTAGGCCTGTAAAAACTAACAGAAAAATGACTCGGGACAGTATTGAGCCAACCTATAAGGAAATCATTAATGCATGTGGAACTGTAAAGAACCATAAGGACGCAATGTTATAACAAGATAGGGCAACAAGCCTACTGATCCGGAACATAACTAACACTAATCCAATGAACTTTTCAACTTATCAGAGCCTCACTAACCCACCAATTGGGATCAAGTACGCTGAACGCTAGTTTCAACCATTATGCAT
Organism: Aralia elata; assembly: GCA_034770075.1. NCBI lineage: Eukaryota > Viridiplantae > Streptophyta > Magnoliopsida > Apiales > Araliaceae > Aralia > Aralia elata. The sequence continues at coordinate 27,169,728 of CM068382.1, read as the reverse complement.
TCTAGGAAATTTGAAACTTGATAGTTATGGGCCTTATGGCACTAGCTGGAAAATTAGACAACAATAATTTTTATTTTTAATCAACATAATGTTTAATTACGAAAGGACAAAGCTAAAAAGGATATACAGATAGTTTACTTACTAAAAACAGCTGCACTAAAAAAAAGGACACAAAAAAACTTCAAAAAAATCAATGACCACGAAATGATTATTTGGCTTCAAGAACTATGTGATAAGGGACGGATATTGGCCAAAACTGTGACACCCCCAAATTCAGGTACCAATACCTCGAATCTGGTGCTCACGATAAAATACATCCATACACCTCTAAACAACATAAGTCAACTAAGGCGGAATAAATAAACATATGTTGTTCATTACAAAAGGTTTACTACGGTCCTAAGGTCTATAACCTTAAATAAGATACATCGCAAAATACATTAATAATACAAAACAATTCCACGATTACATAACGGGATAGTACATATAACTATTCCTTATGCTTTCATTTGCCTTTATCCGCTTTGGAACTGTAATGACCGGGAATTTTGGATTCGCCTTGTAATTTCACTTTTGTATATTAATGAGTATGTTATATTTTATTAATATTATTTTGTGTTGCCCGTTTAAAGGTTGTATGACAACCTGGATTATGTGAATGCATGAAATTTTACGTGTTATAATTTTGTTTAAGTGAATAATTGATTTCGCGTAGCGTCGCTAAATCACTATTCACGAGGCACGTTTCCCAAGGCACTATTCATGCCAGATATATTTTTCGTCTTTTTCGATGTTAAATAATTTTGTTAATGCGTGTATGCGAACGAATAATTTTTCAAGTGTCAGGAATTTTATTTGAGTTGATACGTGATTTTATCCGTATCCGAAATATAAATATGGGTGTTCCGAATAAATGGACAAATCCCATAATAATTATTTTTACCCATCCCAATAATTTATGAGAGTACCCATTTTAATTTTGGGTGGAGTTATTTACCAGTTTTGGTACAAAAGTGGGAGTTTTCGGATATATTTTTGTGTATTTGGGTATTTATTTTAGCTTGTTACTCCAAGAGGGAACCAACTCCCAATTTTAGACCAATCAAATGCAAGGAAGGAGAGCTTAGCCAACAAGCCTCATGGAGCACCCAACCCACTTCTCCCAAAATTACTCCTCTACTTCTACCAAATCATTCCTTCTCTCCCCATTCCATCAGCTCCTCGTTCAAACTCCCAACTCATTCCATCAGCTGATAGAGAGAGAGAGCTGTAAAAAAATTGAAGAAAGAGAGAAGAGAGAGCTGCAGAGAGGAAGGCCACCCTCACTTGCCTCCTTCTAGCTCATCCATTAAAACCATCAACTGATAACAAGTAGAGAGATAGAGCTGCCTAGCTTGCTTGAAAAAGAAGAAGAGTATTCGCGAGAAGGAGCCTTCGCCGGTCAGAGAGACGAGCAGAGTCTGGAAGGAGTGAAGCGAAGCTCCAAAGAGGTGAGATCCTGATTTTTTTTCCAAGCATTAGTTTTTCCCGGCTCTGTTAGTATTCTTCTGTTTGAGTCTGTAAAATATGGGTAAAGCATGACCAGTGATAATGCTAACTTTGAACCCTAGAGTGACTGTATAGGAACCCCAGGATTCATAGCATCGTTTAGTGGATTAAAGAACAGAGTCACACTTATGAACTATTACCCTGTAGTATCGGAAGGACCGAAGTCACCCGATGAGGTCCGCCACCCGTCGAACTCTTGGACCTAGGCAACGAGGTTAGGTAACGTTAGTTACCCGACCCCAGACTGTGGAATGGTTTTCGAAGTGGGACCTTTGTATGAGAACAGTTGTCAGACCCGAACCCCGGTGTCAGTAATGCCTGAACCTGATCTTCGAGGACGAAGTCTCAAAACTTCAGTGAGACCCAAACTATCCTCATTACCCTGTAGTATCGGAAGGACCAAAGTCACCCAATGAGGTCTGCCACCCGCCGAACTCTTGGACCTAGGCAATGGGGTTAGGTAACGTTAGTTACCCGACCCCAGACTGTGGAATGGTTTCCAAAGTGGGACCTTTGTATGAGAACAGTTGTCAGACCCGAACCCCTAGTGTCAGTAATGCCTGAACCTGATCTTCGAGGTCGAAGTCTCAAAACTTCAATGAGACCCAAACCTTTGGCTTCCCGAAGAGATTCCCGAAGCCAAACCCAATTCACGTCCGACCCGAAGTAATTCTCGAACTACGTAAGGCTCCGACCTGGAGCCGAAGCCAAGATTATGTCGGCAGAAGGGTCGGCTAGACCCGAAGTATATTCCCATCCCTATCTAACCTTAGATTTAACCGGCCCAAAGGATGCGCCAGGAACTATTATGAGAAATGCTCCTAATCTTCGATGGATCGTAAGGAGAGTGAACCTTGCTAATCGTAGGGTTCCATTCGGCCATCGCAGAGTAAGATCGTCGAACCCAAAGGCCGTAGCCTTTGCTCCGGATTTAGTTCAATACTAGACCCAAAGCCGAACCCCTGGTATCTGTACGGCTCGGACTCAACTTCCGAAGTCATATCCCGAAGTCGAACCCCTGGTATTTGTACGGCTCGGACTCAACTTCCGAAGTCATACCGAAGCCGAAGTCTTAGAATAATAATGAGACCCGATCCTCTGGCTCCTGAAGCCAGACTCAAGGCACATCCGATCCCGAAGGGATCCTCGGACTACGTACGGTCCCGACCTGGAAGCCGAAGCCATGTCGGCAGAGGGTCGGCAAGACCTCACACAGCCCCGAATCAGCTAATAGATGTCCCGACCTGGAAGCCGAAGCCGAAGCCATGTCGGCAGAGGGTCGGCAAGACCTCACACAGCCCCGAATCAGCTAATAGATGTACCACCTTATACTATTTCTAAATTATGGACGAACTATAGAGTCTCGTCCGGCATCTGTTGAGTAAGGTGGCCAAACCCTTTGGCTTACCAATGGTAGAACTGTCCTAACATGCAATAGAGTGTTGGATTGATCCATAGGACAAACCGTGCAAGTCGCTCACGTCTATTTATTAAAGATGTTATTTCGGCATAACTATGTCTAATCAAAGAATGAAACATTATAGAGTTGTATAAACAAATATTTGGTATCCAATATGTGACTAAATATTATGTGAATATGTACTTAATTATGTAGGATATTAAGGAGCGTGTGTTGTAATATTGTAGCAACGCTTCAAGCAAGTTTCCTAACTTCATTCTTTCTACATATTGAATGCAAGTTTTCCTAACCTTACTCAAATTTTAATTGAGCAAGCTTCATACCTTATACAAATGTTGTATATTTTTGCAAGTTTTTTTATTCTAACTTAATTTACTTATTGAGCAAGTATTCTATCTTATTGCGACTTTCATGACTCGAATTGAGTTAGTACGTTCAAATTATATTGGTGGATTAATTATTGTGAATTACTCCACATCAAAGGTAATTTTTGATATTCGCACCTTGTGCATTTGAATTCATGATCTGTTGTTGGACTGTGGAACATTTAAGTTCTCATTCATGAACTGTTTAAGGGAATAGTCTATATGCCATTTGTTTCGGCTAGACATATATAGGTTATTATTTTTAAAAGCTATCCAATCCAATAGTTGGTATGGATTCTTGGACTGAGAGAGCAACCCTTCTTTAGGGGATTTTAATGTGTCGATTATTCGATGCAGTCAGAGTTAAATGTTATGCATATACATAGGGTACGAGAGGTTGATCTCCTCACGTGCTACTGACGGGCCAGTTTCTAAAAGAGTCAGTTGAGTAATTGATTCTTGGGGCCAAAAAAAGTTCATGGTCGGTTGGACCACTCAGCAGTAAATAATCAATATTCATTGTTTCATTTGAACTTTGATTATGTCATTTCAGCTACTTCATCAATGTTCATAAATTGTTGATCTATGCGACCATTATTCTTATTCATTCATGATATATCTTTATTCATTCATGATATATCTTTATTCATTTTAAACTTGCTGAGCAAAGTAGTTGTTCACCCTTGCTATATCATGAACCTATTGCAGTTAAGCCGGGGAGTTCCAAAGCGGATAAAGGCAAAGGAAAACTTAAGGAATAGTTATATGTACTATCCCGTTATGTAATCGTGGATTGTTTTGTATTATTAATGTATTCTGCGATGTATCTTACTTAAGGTTATAGACCTTGGGACCGTAGTAAACTTTTTGTAATGAACAACATATGTTTATTTATTCCGCCTTAGTTGACTTATGTTGTTTAGAGGTGTATGGATGTATTTTATCGTGAGCACCAGATTCGAGGTATTGATACCTGAATTTGGGGGTGTCACAGGTTGGTATCAGAGCTTTAGGTTATAAACTTTAGGAATGCGAAACCTAGGTTATAACCTTAGTATTAAACTCGTATTGAGTACGTTAGGAGGTGAATCGAGGAGATTCATTTGGTGGTCATGTCTGAAGGTGGATTGTGGAAATCCATCGAGCCGAGTGTGCATAGTAAAATATCATTTCATTTTATCAATGAATATATTTTATTGTGACACTGACATCTTGCTGTCTATTTGTTTTTGTCTGTGGCTGTAGGATTTCTGAGATGGGAGAGTCCAGTCTTGCTAGAGAGGCGGAGTTCACAGATATTCATGTGGACGTAGGGCATTTAGTGGAGGTGCAGCCGAGTGAGCCAGAGATGATGGACACTAGGGATGAGTTTGAGGCTGAGTATGGTTCTGAGGAGGAGCCAGTTACCGGAGGAGTACTGAGGCTGTTAAGCGATGAGGACCCCGAGGAGGATCCAATGACGGAAGATGATGAACCACTTGAGTATGCAGATGGCATGGGCACTACTGCTAGTGACATCATCGAATAGCTGATAAATAGAAATGAGGAACTCGAGAATCGAGTAACCCACTTAGAAGAGCAGAACCAGGATCACCAGGACCGAGAGGAGCAGTACAGGTCATTAGCGTATCAGACTTTAGGGGAAAAGGCTGAGTTAACCCAAAAGTTGCAGGAGAAGGAGCAGAGGATTAACGAGCTAGAGGCAAAGTTTCACAGTCGGCATGGGGCTTCTGTTCAGCTTGGTGTGATGGTTTATGACTTCTTAAAGAGGAATGTGGTGTTGGTAGGATAGATAGAGCAGGTAGAGGATCAGTTGGAGACTACTCGTTTAGAGCGAGATGAGGCTATAGAGCAGTTGGCAGCCCTGCAGAGATTGATTCCCTCCGTTTAGGCTTGGCTACTTCCATAGGCAGGTTGAGGGACAGGGTGAGGAGGTACCCCAGGGATGAGGGGAGCAGCAAGCGCGTGATTAGGCGCCGAATGGTCGACAGGCTGGCTCGACGGGAGCTCAGGGTCGCAATTCGCCGCAGCAAGCGGTGATGTGTTATTTTTAGCATTTTGTTCGTAGTAGGTCCCAATTTTGTTGTAATAGGGGCTTACTTATGTTGTAAATCCCTATGCTTGTAGCGTGTATGGGATAGTGGATGAACCCCAATTTTGTTTCTAATAGAGGGGTGGAAGGTTATTATCCCCACGTTATTGTTAAGGGATAGTTAGTTAATGGTTGACAAGCTATGTCGTTTAGCGTTTATAGAAGTATGCCACATGTTGAGTCTGGTTATATTAAAACAGTGGTGTATGATTATAAATGCAGTTATTTTATTTAAATCAATGTGTTTGATAGATACGTTTACTCCTAATTGCTGACTGAAATGACTTATTGTATGAGACCTAGATCTATAAGTAAAAGTCGATGGTTTTCTTTCATCAGATAATGGCGCCAAGAGGACGACCGCGTAACCAACGGGTTGAGGAATCAGAAAGTGAGGTACGGAATCAACAAGACCCAATGAGGGCATTTGTTGAGTTGCTGGCAGAAGCCATGCGAAATAGACCCCCACTTGTTGGAGAACAGCCAGGACGGCAGCCCGCGCAGCATTTGGCTAGCTTCAAGGATTTTAAGCTAGTAGGACCTCCCGAGTTCAAAGGAACACTAGACCTGATTGAAGCCCAAACTTGGATTGAAGAAATAGAGAAAGTGTTCGAGGTTGCAAAGGTGGCCGAAGAATAGAAGACAGGGTTCACCACTTTTATGATGAAAGGTGAAGCTAACTATTGGTGGAAGGCCAACAAAAGTCGTGCTGGAGATGGTGTGATACCATGGGAGCGTTTCAAGGAGTTGTTCTTCGAGAACTATTTCCCAAAGAGTATGCAGCAGAACATGGAGGTGAAGTTTCTGGAGCTCAAGCAAGGGAACATGTCAGTCGCGGAGTACGCGGCTAAATTTAACGAGTTAGCCAGATTTGCAGCTCACCAGGTAGACACTGAAGCCAAAAAGGCAAGAAGATTTGAATTAGGCCTGAAACTGTGGGTGTACAGTAGGGTTGCAGTTCTAAGGATTGACACATTTTCTACGCTGTTGGAAAGGGCCATCATCGCCGAAGGAGGCAACGAGGCTCTAGCAAAGTTCAATCAAGACAAAAAGAAGGGTCACGAAGGAAGCAAGGGAGGAAGTAGCGGGGGAAGTAACCCGAATAAAAGGAAATGGAACGATAGCCAATCTTCCGGTAGCAACAAGTCTGGAGGAGAGGTTAAGAAGGGTAATAAGTGCAATAATTGTGGAAAGAATCACTCGGGGGAGTGTCTGAAGGGCAAAGAGATTTGCTACAATTGTGAGCAACAGGGGCACCTTGCTCCTCAGTGCCCAAAGGGAAAGAAAGAAAGATGTTTTTCATGTGGAGCATCAGATCATCAAATTAAGGATTGCTCGAAAAGGAAGGGGGATGCAGCAAGTGGCAACAGAAACAACAACAACAGGCTGAGCATTGAAGGACCAGCTAGCCAAACCAACAGGCCCACGGCACGCACTTTCAACATGACAGTGCAGGATGCAGTGGAGTCAAAGGACGTGGTGCCAGGTATTATTTCAATCAATAATATCAGTTCATATGTATTGTTTGATTCGGGTGCTACCTATTCATTTGTGTCGGATGAATTTGCTAAACGGTTAAATTTACTTCGTGAGAAATTAGAGAATCCAATGAATATAGAAGTAGCTAATAAAGAAGTTATTCCTGTGGAATACGTTCATAGAAATTATCGTGCCGAGATAAACGGGTATAAACTGAGCGTAGATTTGATTCTGATACGACTAGGAGAATTCAACGTTATCCTTGGAATGGATTGGTTATCTAGTCACGAAGCTATAATTAATTGTAAGAAGAAATGTATACACTAGAAGGATAAGTCGAGGGTTGTATTTTACGGTAGTAAATCGCCGAGACAATCTTGTTGTCTGACGATGATGCAAGCGAAGAGATTGTTAAGAAAGGGTTGTATAGGTTATCTGGCTCGCGTGGTTGATACCCGAAGAGCGGGGAGCGAGCTGGGTTAGATACCTGTAGTAAGGAAATTTCCAGATGTTTTCCCAGATGAGTTACCGGGTTTACCACCGGACAGAGAGGTCGAGTTCGTGATCGATTTAGTACCAGGGATAGCACCGATATCGAAGGCACCATACCGGATGGCACCGGTGGAAATGAAAGAATTAATGGTTCAACTGCAAGAGTTGCTAGATAAGGGGTATATTCGTCCGAGTGTATCCCCATGGGAGCGCCAATACTATTTGTAAAGAAGAAAGACAGATCGCTTAGGCTTTGTATTGACTATCGGAAGTTGAACAAAGTCACTATTAAGAACAAATACCCATTGCCCAGAATTGATGATTTATTCGATCAATTGAAGGGAGCGAAATACTTTTCGAAGATTGACTTGAGGACGGGATATCACCAACTGAAGGTGAGGCATGAGGATATTCCAAAGACAACATTCAGAACTCGATATGGACACTTTGAGCTTTTGGTGATGTCATTTGGGCTGACGAACGCGCCAGCAGCATTTATGGACATGATGAACAGAGTGTTCAAGCAATATCTAGATAATTTTTTTGTCATTTTCATAGATGACATTGTAGTCTACTCGAAGACAGAGGAGGTACATGTCGAGCATTTGAGGATAGCCCTGCTGAGAAGGGAGAAGCTATATGCAAAGTTTTCTAAGTGTGAATTTTGGCTACAAAGGGTGCAGTTTTTGGGGCACGTGATTGACAAGGATGGTGTACCAGTGGATCCTGCGAAGGTAGAAGCTGTAATAAACTGGGAACAGCCGAAGACGCCGACAGAAGTCCGAAGTTTCTCGGGATTAGCGGGTTACTATCGGAGATTTATTCAGAATTTTTCGAAGATAGCGACGCCGTTAACAAATTTGACAAGGAAGACTGTGAAGTTTCAGTGGACGGATAAGTGCGAGGAGAGTTTCTTGGAGTTGAAGAAGAAACTTAGTAAAGCACCTGTGCTATCACTACCAGATAATACAGGGGGATTTGTGGTGTACAGCAGTGATGCGTCGCACAAAGGCCTTGGGTGCGTACTAATGCAGCATGGGAAGGTCATTGCGTACGCGTCACGACAGCTGAAGGACTATGAGAAGGGATATCCGACTCATGACCTGGAACTAGCGGCAGTGGTGTTTGCTCTGAAAATTTGGAGGCACTATCTGTATGGGAAAAAGTGTGAGATATACATAGACCACAAAAGTCTGAAGTATATCGTCACTCAGAAGGAGCTAAATATGAGGCAGTGACGATGGTTAGAGTTGATCAAGGATTATGATTGTGAAATTCTGTACCATCCCGGTAAGGCCAATGTAGTAGTCGATGCTCTAAGTAGGAAGGGCAGAGATAAGTTGATGATGCTGACAGCTCAAGAATCAAGGATATGGAAAGACTGGAGTTGGAAGTCAAGTATCCGACAAATGCAGATGAGAAACTGTTCGCAGTGGAGGCGAGTCCGACTTTATTAGACAAGATAAAGGAGGCTCAAGGAAAGGATGATGAATGTGTTGCCATAAGGGAGCGAATCTCGGAAGGAGAAGACTTGAAGTACAAAATTGATAGCACAAGACTGCTAAGGTTTGAAGGGAAGATCTGGATACCGATGGTTCCAGGGTTAAGGGAAGAGATTCTGCAGGAAGCTCATTCTACAAGATATTCGATACACCCTGGTAGTACCAAGATGTATCAGGATTTGCGCCAACACTTCTGGTGGCCGAACATGAAGAGGGAGGTCGCGGAATGTGTTGGACGATGTTTGACATGTCAGAGGGTAAAAGCAGAACATCAGAAACCGGGTGGACTGCTACAACCATTGGAGATTCCAGAGTGGAAGTGGGAGCATATCACGATGGATTTTGTGACGGGGCTTCCACCAACTCAGAAGGGTTACGACGCGATTTGGGTGATCGTGGATCGTTTAACTAAATCTGCACATTTTCTACCAATCAAGATAAGGTACAATCTGAAGCAGCTAGCAAAATTATATGTGAAAGAGATTGTGTCACGACATGGAGTGCCGGTATCTATTGTATCTGACAGAGATCCGCGTTTCACGTCGAACTTCTGGAAGAGCTTGCAAGATAGATTGGGAACTCAGTTGAGGTTGAGTACAGCGTACCATCCTCAAACGGATGGGAAAAGCGAATGAACGATTCAGACTCTTGAAGACATGCTTAGAGCATGTGTAATGGACTTTAAAGGCAGTTGGGATAACCACCTACCATTGGTGGAGTTTGCCTATAACAATAGTTATCATGCGAGTATTGGCATGCCGCCATATGAAGCATTATACGGAAAGAAGTGTCGAACACCTCTGTGTTGGGATGAAGTCGGTGAGCGAAGACTGTTGGGACCTAAATTGGTGCAGCAGACTATGGATGTTATCAAAGTAATAAGAGCTCGATTAGTAGCGGCTCAGGACCGACAGAAGAAATATGCTGATTTACATCGTCAGAAACGAGACTTTGAAGTTGGCAGCTTTGTATTTTTGAAGGTATCTCCCTGGAAAGGGAAGATTAGATTTGGAAAGAAGGAGAAATTGAGTCCCCGGTTCGTAGGACCTTTTGAAGTATTAAAGAGGGTAAGTGAAGTGGCGTACGAGGTAGCTTTACCTCCTGAACTTGAGCACATTCACAATGTGTTTCACGTTTCTGTGTTACGACCCTATAAACCCGACTACAATTTCTATGAATGTATTCCACATGAATAACTTTTTTATTAGCTACTTCCACATTCATTGGATTCTCTAATTTCTCACGAGGTAAATTTAACCGTTTAGCAAGTTCATCCGACACGAATGAACAGGTAGCACCCGAATCAAACAATACATATGCACTGATATTATTGATTGAAATAATACCTGACACCACGTCCTTTGACTCCACTGCATCCTGCACTGTCATGTTGAAAGTGCGTGTCGTGGGCCTGTTGGTTTGGCTAGCTGGTCCTCTAATGCTCAGCCTGTTGTTGTTGTTGTTGTTGTTTCTGTTGCCACTTGTTACATCCCCCTTCCTTTTCGGGCAATCCTTAATGTGATGATCTGATGCTCCACATGAGAAACATCCTGCTTTCATTCCCTTTGGCACTGAGGAGCAAGGTGCCCCTGTTGCCCACAGTTGTAGCAAATCCCTTTGCCCTTCAGACACTCCCATGAGTGACTCTTTCCACAATTATTGCACTTATTACCCTTCTTAACCTCTCCTCCAGACTTGTTGCCACCGGAAGATTGGCCATCATTCCATTTCCTTTTATTCGGGTTACTTCCCCCGCTACTTCCTCCCTTGCTTCCTCCTTTGTGACCCTTCTTTTTGTCTTGATTGAACTTTGTTAGAGCCTCGTTGCCTCCTTCGGCGATGATGGCCCTTTCCAACAGCGTAGAAAATGTGTCAATCCTTAGAACTGCAACCCTACTGTACACCCACAGTTTCAGGCCTAATTCAAATCTTCTTGCCTTTCTGGCTTCAGTGTCTACCTGGTGAGCTGCAAATCTGGCTAACTCGTTAAATTTAGCCGCGTACTCCGCGACTGACATGTTCCCTTGCTTGAGCTCCAGAAACTTCACCTCCATGTTCTGCTGCATACTCTTTGGGAAATAGTTCTCGAAGAACAACTCCTTGAAACGCTCCCATGGTATCACACCATCTCCAACACGACTTTTGTTGGCCTTCCACCAATAGTTAGCTTCACCTTTCATCATAAAAGTGGTGAACCCTGTCTTCTGTTCTTCGGCCACCTTTGCAACCTCGAACACTTTCTCTATTTCTTCAATCCAAGTTTGGGCTTCAATCAGGTCTAGTGTTCCTTTGAACTCGGGAGGTCCTACTAGCTTAAAATCCTTGAAGCTAGCCAAATGTTGCGCGGGCTGCCGTCCTGGCTGTTCTCCAACAAGTGGGGGTCTATTTCGCATGGCTTCTGCCAGCAACTCAACAAATGCCCTCATTGGGTTGATTCCGTACCTCACTTTCTGACTCCTCAACCCGTTGGTTACGCGGTCGTCCTCTTGGCGCCATTATCTGATGAAAGAAAACCATCGACTTTTACTTATAGATCTAGGTCTCATACAATAAGTCATTTCAGTCAGCAATTAGGAGTAAACGTATCTATCAAACACATTGATTTAAATAAAACAACTGCATTTATAATCATACACCACTGTTTTAATACAATCAGACTCAACATGTGGCATACTTGTATAAACGCTAAACGACATAGCTTGCCAACCATTAACTATCCCCTAACAACAAACGTGGGGGATAATAACCTTCCACCCCTCTATTAGAAACAAAATTGGGGTTCATCCACTATCCCATACACGCTACAAGCATAGGGATTTACAACATAAGTAAGCCCCTATTACAACAAAATTGGGACCTACTGCGAACAAAATGCTAAAAATAACACATCACCGCTTGCTGCGGCGAATTGCGACCCTGAGCTCCCGTCGAGCCAGCCTGTCGACCATTCGGCGCCTAATCACGCGCTTGCTGCTCCCCTCATCCCTGGGGTACCTCCTCACCCTGTCCCTCAGCCTGCCTATGGAAGTAGCCAAGCCTAAACGGAGGGAATCAATCTCTGCAGTCAGGGCTGCCAACTGCTCTATAGCCTCATCTCGCTCTAAACGAGTAGTCTCCAACTGATCCTCTACCCGCTCTATCTATCCTACCAACACCACATTCCTCTCTAAGAAGTCATAAACCATCACACCAAGCTGAACAGAAGCCCCATGCCGACCGTGAAACTTTGCCTCTAGCTCGTTAATCCTCTGCTCATTCTCCTGCAACTTTTGGGTTAACTCAGCCTTTTCCCCTAAAGTCTGATACGCTAATGACTTGTACTGCTCCTCTCGGTCCTGGTGATCCTGGTTCTGCTCTTCTAAGTGGGTTACTCGATTCTCGAGTTCCTCATTTCTATTTGTCAGCTCTTCGATGATGTCACTAGCAGTAGGCCCATGCCATCTGCATACTCAAGTGGTTCATCATCTTCCGTCATTGGATCCTCCCGGGGTCCTCATCCTCCCCCTCATCGCTTAACAGCCTCAGTACTCCTCCGGTAACTGGCTCCTCCTCAGAACCATACTCAGCCTCAAACTCATCCCTAGTGTCCATCATCTCTGGCTCACTCGGCTGCACCACCACTAAATGCCCTACGTCCACATGAATATCTGTGAACTCCATCTCTCTAGCAAGACTGGACTCTCCCATCTCAGAAATCCTACAGCTACATACAAAAACAAATAGACAGCAAGATGTCAGTGTCACGATAAAATATATTCATTGATAAAATGAAATGATATTTTACCATGCACACTCGGCTCGATGGATTTCCATAATCCACCTTCAGACATGACCACCAAATGAATCTCCTCGATTCACCTCCTAACGTACTCAATACGAGTTTAATACTAAGGTTATAACCTAGGTTTCGCATTCCTAAAGTTTATAACCTAAAGCTCTGATACCAACATGTGACACCCCCAAATTCAGGTACTAATACCTCGAATCTGGTGCTCACGATAAAATACATCCATACACCTCTAAACAACATAAGTCAACTAAGGCGGAATAAATAAACATATGTTGTTCATTACAAAAGGTTTATTACGGTCCCAAAGTCTATAACCTTAAATAAGATACATCGCAGAATACATTAATAATATAAAATAATTCCACGATTACATAACGGGATAGTACATATAACTATTCCTTAAGCTTTCCTTTGCCTTTATCCGCTTTGGAACTCACCGGCTTAACTGCAATAGGTTCATGATATAGCAAGGGTGAGCAACTACTTTGCTTAGCAAGTTTAAAATGAATAAAGATATATCATGAATGAATAAGAATAATAGTCGCATAGATCAACAATTTATGAACATTGATGAAGTAGCTGAAATGACATAATCAAAGTTCAAATGAAACAATGAATATTGATTATTTACTACTGATTGGTCCAACCGACCATGAACTTTTTGGCCACAAGAATCAATTATTCAACTGACTCTTTTAGAAACTGGCCCGTTAGTAGCACGTGAGGGGATCGGCCTCTCGTACCCTATGTATATGCATAACATTTAACTCTGACTGCATCAAATAATCGACACATTAAAATCCCCTAAATAAGGGTTGCCCTCTCAGTCCAAGAATCCATACCAACGATTGGATTGGATAGCTTTTAAAAATAATAACCTGTATATGTCTAGCCGAAACAAATGGCATAGACTATTCCCTTAAACAGTTCATGAATGAGAACTTAAACGTTCCACAGTCCAACAACAGATCATGAATTCAAATGCACAAGGTGCGAATATCAATAATTACCTTTGATGTGGAGTAATTCACAATAATTAATCCACCAATATAATTTGAACGTAATAACTCAATTCGAGTCATGAAAGTCGAAATAAGATAGGATACTTGCTCAATAAGTAAATTGAGTTAGAATAAAGAAACTTGCAAACATATACAACATTTGTATAAGGTATGAAGCTTGCTCAACTAAAATTTGAGTAAGGTTAGGGAAACTTGCATTCAATATGTAGAAAAAATGAAGTTAGGAAACTTGCCTGAAGCGCTGCTACAATATTATAACACACGCTCCTTAATATCCTACACAATTAAGTACATATTCACATAATATTTAGTCACATATTAGATACCAAATATTGTTTATACAACTCTATAATATTTCATTCTTTGATCAGACATATTTATGCAGAAATAACATCTTTAATAAATAGACGTGAACGACTTGCACGATTTGTCCTATGGATCAATCCGACACTCTACTGCCTGTTAGGACAGTTCTACCATCGATAGGCCAAAGGGTTCGACCACCTTACTCAACAGATGCCGAACGGGACTCTACAGTTCGTCCATAATTTAGAAATAGTACAAGGTACATCTATTAGCTGATTCGGGGCTGTGTGAGGTCTTGCCGACCCTCTACCGACATGGCTTCGGCTTCGGCTTCCAGGTCGGGACCGTACGTAGTCCGAGGATCCCTTCGGGATCGGATGTGTCTTGAGTCTGGCTTCGGGAGCCAGAGGATCGGGTCTCATTATTATTCTAAGACTTCGGCTTCGGGGCATGACTTCGGAAGTTGAGTCCGAGCCGTACAGATACCAGGGGTTCGGCTTCGGGATATGACTTCGGAAGTTGAGTCCGAGTCGTACAGATACCAGGGGTTCGGCTTTGGGTTTAGTATTGAACTAAATCCGGAGCAAAGGCTACAGTCTTTGGGTTTGACGATCTTACTCTGCGATGGTCGAATGGAACCCTACGATTAGCAAGGTTCACTCTCCTTACGATCCATCGAAGATTAGGAGCATTTCTCATAATAGTTCCTAGCGCATCCTTTGGGCCGATTAAATCTAAGGTTAGATAGGGATTGGAATATACTTTGGGTCTGGCCGACCCTTCTGCCGACATAATCTTGGCTTCGGCTCCAAGTCGGAGCCTTACGTAGTTCGGGAATCACTTCGGGTCGGATGTGAATTGGGTTTGGCTTCGGGAAGCCAAAGGTTTGGGTCTCACTGAAGTTTTGAGACTTCGACCTCGAAGATCAGGTTCAGGCATTACTGACACTAGGGGTTCGGGTCTGACAACTGTTCTCATACAAAGGTCCCACTTCGGAAACCATTCCACAGTCTGGGGTCGGGTAACTAATGTTACCTAACCCCGTTGCCTAGGTACAAGAGTTCGGCGGGTGGCGGAGGAGTGACTTCGGTCCTTCCGATACTACAGGGTAATGAGGATAGGTTCATAAGTGTGACTCTGTTTTTAATCCACTAACCGATGCTATGAAGCCTGGGGTTCCTGTACAGTCACTCTAAGGTTCAAAGTTAGCATTATCACTGGTCATGCTTTACCCATCTTTTACAGACTCAAACAGAAGAATACTAACAGAACCGGGAAAAACTAATGCTGGGAAAAAAATCAGGATCTTCTTCCAGACTCCTTCCAGACTCTGCTCGTCTCTTCGACCGGCGAAAAACAGAAGAATACCTCTTTGCAGCTTTGCTTCACTCCTTCCAGAC
Source organism: Aralia elata (assembly GCA_034770075.1). Classification (NCBI taxonomy): domain Eukaryota; kingdom Viridiplantae; phylum Streptophyta; class Magnoliopsida; order Apiales; family Araliaceae; genus Aralia; species Aralia elata. The sequence continues at coordinate 27,154,312 of CM068382.1, read as the reverse complement.
TCTGCTCGTCTCTTCGACCGGCGAAGGTTCCTTCTCGCGGATACTTTTCTTATTTTTCAAGCAAGCTAGGCAGCTCTCTCTCTCTCTCTACTTGTTATCAGCTGATGGTTTTAATGGATGAGCTAGGAGGAGGTAAGTGACGGTGGCCTTCCTCTCTGCAGCTCTCTCTTCTCTCTTTCTTCAAATTTTTTGCAGCTCTCTCTCCCTCGCTCTCTCTCTCTATCAGCCGATGGAATGAGTTGGGAGTTTGAATGAGGAGCTGATGGAATGGGGAGAGAAGGAATGATTTGGTAGAAGTGGAGGAGTAATTTTGGGAGAAGTGGGTTGGGTGCTCCATGAGGCTTGCCGGCATTTGATTGGTCTAAAATTGAGAGTTGGTTTCCTCTTGGAGTAACAAGCCAAAATAAATACCCAAATACACAAAAATATATCCGAAAACTCCCACTTTTGTACCAAAACTGGTAAATAATCCACCCAAAATTAAAATGGGTACTCCTATAAATTATTGGGATGGATAAAAATAATTATTATGGGATTTGTCCATTTATTCGGAACACCCATATTTACATTTCGGATACGGATAAAATCACGTATCAGCTCAAATAAAATTCCCGACACTTGGAAAAATTATTCGTTCGCATACACGCATTAACAAAATTATTTAACATCGAAAAAGACGAAAAATATACCCGGCATGAAACGTGCCTCGGGAAACGTGCCTCAGGAAACGTGCCCCGTGAATAGTGATTTAGCGACGCTACGCGAAATCAATTATTCACTTAAACAAAACTATAACATATAAAATTTCGTGCATTCACATAATCCAGGTTGTCGCACAACCTTTAAACGAGTAACACAAAATAATATTAATAAAATATAACATACTCATTAATATACAAAAGTGAAATTAGAAGGCGAATCCAAAATTCCCGGTCGTTACAGTATCTACGAGAAAAAAATTAAGATTGCAACTTTAAGACAAAGAAACAATGGCTACCCATATAACACGTACCATGCAGAAGTTAGACACTACTAGGATCAGAATTGGATTAGAAATTTCAGTACATTTCAGCACTATATGCCCCCACCCTCTTTCAAAGTTGCTTCCACTTTCATGATATCCTCAAAGGATCTAAATGCATAAAAAAATCACAAGTTCAAAACTACTTATATGAAGTTTGAAATCTAGAAAATATCTACATTCTTCAAATTAGCGGTAAACAGGACTAGAACTAGAAAGTAGAACTTTCCGGTGCCAATGTCTCAAACTACTCATGACATAAACAAAGGTATTACAACAGATTTTCTGTGAAAATGTATAGACCTGGGTCTGTGAAAACTAACAGAATAATGACATGGGACAGCATTGAGTCAACCTATAAGGAAAAATTAATGCATGTGAAACTGTGGAAAACCAAAAGGATGCAATGTTATAACAAGGTAATATGACTACAAGCGATCTGGAATGTAACTAACACTAATTTTATAAACATTTCAACTTATCAAAGCCTCAGCCACTAACTCAACAATTGGGACCAAGTACGCTGATCACTAATTTAATGAACTAATAGTTTCTAGGAAATTTGAAACTTGATAGATGATGGCACTAGCTAGCAAAATAGAATATTAGATAATAATAATAATTTTTATTTTTAAACAAAATGATGCTTAAATATGAAAAGTGAATGCTGAAACGACGTAATAGATACTTTACTTACTAGAGAAAGTTGCAAAAAAATAAAGGAAAAGACAAAAATAAAAGAAGAGGAATTAAAATTAAAAGTATACTTAAAAATAGGTTGTTTGGCTCCCTATAATACACTTTTCACTTGAATTCACTCACCAAGTGAATAATAACTGACAAAAGTATTCAACTTTTGCAACTTTGAATCATCTATTCATGTACTATGTGTATATGTAAAATTGGGTGGGAGTATTGCTTTCTGACCAATACCCACTAGTGGAGCCGCCAATAACACCATCAACCAAAAATAGGAGAAGCTGTGGACATATAAACCAATTATATTACTCATTTTGTACCAAAAAAAGAGTTTTATGTGTTAATTCTTTTTATCTCACAAAAAAAGTTGATTTTTTCAATTTCATTCTTTTATACCACACTACTAAACTGACAACCTTTTTTAAAAGAATACATATAAAGTTAATGAGCGACGAGCAAAGTTAATAAAGTTTAAGTCAAAAATTATCTCGGTCTACAATTTCCTAGACCCCTATAGATGGATTGACTAAAAGTAAAACAATAACCAACACTTGCTATGGTCATACAACGTGTCTCTCTGTGTGTGAGAGAGAAAGGGAGGGGAGAGGGAGAGAGAGAGAGAGAGTTAATTTGCCTAATTCATCAAATTAATCTCAAAACTTTTAAATTTCCAACCAATTATCTGTTTGCCAATTATGATAAAATGAATTAATAAAATTAAAGCATAAGCTTAAATAAAACTCCTCTTAAAGGCCATACACACTGACAAGTCAATTAACTCACAAAATGAAATAGCTTACTATACAAAATAAATAGTAAATGTGTTTATACTATATACTCAGAGAGCTATTTCAGTAAACTGCGTAATCTATGAAGATGATATACACCTGTTACTTCTACATCCTGGCTGCTAGTTGTTGCTAGTTCTATGATGATGACAAAAGATAGCTACAAAAAATTGGAAACAAAAATGAAGTGTCTTATTATAATTAGTTGATGTTCCACCATAAATGAATGGGTCCAATGGTTATAATCAATCACTATCATACACATCATTTTATATCTAATCTTTCGTCACCAAAGTATTATTGAGAAACGAATGGTTTATTCATCAACTCCACAAAATCAATGATCACGAAATGATTATTTGGCTTCAAGAACTTGGTACTAAGGGACGGATATTTGCCAAAACTCCCAAACAATACTGAATCTCACTTGAAACACACATAATTGATATATACAAACATGTGCGTGCACACAGACACGTGCATTGTGGAGGCAAAGGGAGAGAGAGATGGTAAGTCAAACGGCAATGGGTCTAGGTATATGAAATCTATATCAATCAACAAATAAAGTAGTTACAGGGAAATATCGAACACTTGAACAACATATTAAGTTTAGTAACCCACAATCTCATCATTGATCAGCATAATTGTTCACATTCATTTTAGTTTTTCTCCAAATAGTATTACTATGGTCTGCATCGGCCAGTTAAAAACAATACTTTTCGATCAACTTTTTAATATCAAACTGTAGACTTGTAGTCTTCAAGATGTACTAGAGAAATAGTGATCCATCAAAATTAAAAGAGTAATATGCATAAAATAATATTAAAAAGTCAATAAAAGAAGAGAAGTATTATATTCAATAATCAATACTATGACCTCACATATAAGCTCTGGTATTAGGAGTTGGGCCATGCAACTTCATACTATGCGCTAAACCTTAGATTGCCTAAGTATGCACTGAGAGTAATTACGAGTTGAACCATTAGTTGTTTCACAGGAAATTATAATTATCACATATATGTACCGAAAGATAATAGTTGTAGAATTTGCAAAAGCTTGTCAACTTAGAGTACACTGAACTATGTTTCACAAATGTTAAATAGCTGTTGTAAAGTACAAAAGGGAGGGAGACAAAGCAGAGAGAAGCGCCTAATAAATCACCTGTAATAAACTTTCTTGGCCTCAGTTTATTGTTCTGCAATTTCTTGCTAAAATCAATATACATCCCGCATCTTCAATGTGCACACCCTAATTGAGCAGAGATTGTTGAACGACTGAAAAAAAATGGTGTGTGAAAATATATTAATGTTCTGCAATTCTACCTTGTTAAAAGTCCAATTGGGCCAAGGAAAGCAAATATATAGTTTTTAATACCCTCTCTTTCTACATGATCACAATAAGGTGAAAAAAAAACATCTTCATGACATAAACAAAGAAGGCTTGTGCAGCCTTTTTACTGGCCATGGTGAGAGAGTTGCAATTAGCAAACTTTAATACTTTTATTCAAGACAGACAATTCCATAACGACTCAACGTAGTGACTTCAACTTTGGTTTTCTTTGTTTTTGTTATAGTAATGATATAAGCTTACGAACTAGTTAGATTTAAACCACCTTATCATGCTTCAAATATGCTAACGTAAACAGGAATAAAAATGAACATTCCATCACTGTTACACCACGCCAATTAGAAAATTAATCACAGGAATTCAATATTTTACTTCAGAGAAACACACACACAGAGAGAGAGAGAGAGAGAGTGACACCTTGTGATCGGAAAAAAAAATTTTAATAACTCACTTTATTTTGGATATCAAAAATTAAGTATGAATACAGCAAAACCAAGAATTTAAAGAACACCTCAAGTAAGGAATAGAAACAACCCATACAAAGAACCCACAAATTAAAACCAAGATATGAAAATTTACGGTAGACAAGTATTAAAACTTAAAACAGACTCCACAAAAAAGGAAAAACTCAAAGAACACAACATGGATTGAATAAAATATCCCTTGTAACGAACCCTCTCTTTAGACTTTATCACAATAAGGCAACTTTTTAGCTAGATCTAAACCACCTGATGTGTCCTGCTTCAGAGATGCCAACATAAACAGGAATAAAAATGAACATTCCATCACTGTTACACCACATCAATTAAGAAATTGACTACAGGAAATCAATATTTTCCTATTCAGCAGGGGAAAAAAATCAAACACACAGAGACAGACACAAACACGTATATATGGAATATATATATATATATATATATATATATATATATACACACACACACACAAACATATGTATATATATATAGAGAGAGAGAGAGAGTAAACCTTGTGATCAGAAAAAAATTTCAAATAACTTGCTTTATTTTGGATATCAAAAGTTATCAATTCAGCAAAACAAGAAGTTAAGTAACACATCATTTATAGAATAGAAACAACCCAAATAAGGAACCCACAAATAAAAACCAAGATATGAAAATTTTCAGTAGATAAGTATCAAGGCAGACTCCACAGAAAAGGAAAAACCCAAAGAACACAACCTGGATTGAATAAATTAAGGGTGTAACAAACCACCAAATCTAAACCAAGATACAACCAGATATTCAAAAAACAAACTCCACTGAGAAGAATATTCAACTGAATTACTTTCTCTTGATATAAAAATTTTAAGCATCAGTATACACCAAAAACAAGGGTTTACAGAACACACCATGGACAGAAAAGATGTAATTGTAGAATAATTAAAAGAAATCAAAGACCCAATATGACATCATTACAAAAATTATATAAAAAATATGTAAGAGAATACAACCAGACAATAATAAAACTAACTCCAGAGAGAAGAAAACATTGAAATGAATTACTGTCTCTTGATATCAAAATTTAAGCATCAATACACCAAAAAATAGGGTTCACAGAACACACGTAGATAAAAAAAAAAAAAAAGATGCAAGTGTAGAATAATCAAAAGAAATAGAAGACCTAATAATCACTATAAACAATAAATAAAATAGAGGTAAAAGAATTTAAAGAACCCTAGAACGCAAGAGAAACCGAACGAACTCCACATAGAAGAAAATATTCAAATGAATTACTTTCTCTTGAAATCAAAATTAAGAATCAATATACACCAAAAACTAGGGTTTACAGAACACAATATGGATGGAGAAGATGTAATTGTTTTATAATCAAAACAGATCGAAGATCCAATACAAGAAAACATGTAACTAAATTTGAAGAACCCTAGATGCAAGAGAAACCGAACAAAATCCACATAGAAGAAAATATTCAAATGAATTACTTTCTCTTGAAATCAAAATTAAGAATCAATATACACCAAAAACTAGGGTTTACAGAACACAATATGGATGGAGGGGATGTAATTGTAGAATAATCAAAAGAAATCGAAGATGCAATAAAAGAAAACGTGTAAATGAATTTGAAGAACCCTAGAACGCAATTAAAATCGAACCTCTGATTTGTTGAACTATTGGTCTCGAATCAATTACAGAACACGTTGAATCAGCACAAGCTCCTTCGTTCTTCTGTCTCTGTAAGTAGCCGCTACTATGAAATTCAAATTGAAATTAAAATCAAACCTCTGATTTGTTGAACGATTGGTCTCTATTTTGCTCTCTCAATTGAAATTCAAATTGTAAGAATTGAGAGAATCCTTCAGCCGCTGCTATGATCAAATTCAGAGAGAGAGAGAATTGAAATTCAAATATTTTGCTCTCTCAGATGAAATTCAAATGGAGAGAATTGAGAGTGTATATAACACAACGCCTAACGGTCTTATTCTTTTCAAAATATGGCCGTAGGATCTGATCTGCGCCCAATCCAACGGCTTTGATTCTAAACTCGCTCCCGGCTCCCATATTATGGTTTGCCTTGTTCAATAGTTACTGTTGGTTCACTAAAAAATGGAGTACAAAAAAATAAATAAATAAATAGGAGAAAAATAACATATAGTTTGGCAGAGTATATATAATATAAAGAATTGTTACTTTTATAAGGCAAATTTAATATTTATAAAAGATTTTATTTATTTGACTGTGAGTCTCATTTTATTATTCATGTAAAATGATCTTGAAAAATTATGAAATTCACTTATAAAAATATCAACGATCATAATTTAATTTAAAAATCATTCAATATGAGATCATTTAATTTTTTATTTGTTGAATCCCACCATATTTATAAATGTATCACTTATTAATTTAAGTTACGTCATTTTTAGTGATTTTTTAGATGAAAATTTCAATTTAATGTGTCATACTAAATGTTATATGTCTATATTATTATATTATAAAGAGAGAGGAGTGGGAGCAGTTACTTTTGAAAAAGTTGTATAAATAACTTATGATAAAAATAAAAATAAAAATGATGAAGCTATTACTTATGCCACTAAACTCTAGTTTATTCTATTTAGTTTATTGAATAGTTAAAAACTCCAATTGACCCCACTAAACAAAATTAAAACTCCAATTGTACTATTTGGACCAAAATTACTAATGGACGCCGAATAAATACTGATGTGTCACGGATTAAAAAAATAAAAACATTTGGTAATAGCTATACCTCAGAAATAACTATCAATTTGAGGATATAAAAAATAATCATCACATGCCCTAGTCTTGGCTATATCAGTATTTGTGCTATATCAGTATTTACTTGGCGTCCCTTAGTAATTTTGGATGGAATGATACAATTGGAGTTTTAATTTTGTTTAGTAGGGCAATTGGAGTTTAACCGTTAAGTGATCCAATTAAAATGAACTAAAGAGTTTAATGGCATAAGTAAGAATTTTGCCTTACTTTACTAATATTGTCTATTCCATGTTTTTATCTCCTAATTTTTCTCACATTCCTATATTATTTTCAAAATACTACCTTGCAAATTTTAACCTGCACATACTTAGTGTACGCCAAAGGAGGACTAGTAATGATAATGTAGGGAGTAAGGCATAACTCGGTTCATAATTTTATGCTATTCTTGTGCAACATGATTTTAGTATGGATAATGTAACTTGAATATGTCGTTATCTTAGATACTCAGTAATATGAGCTGGTCATTGTGGAAATTGATTTGAGTTTGAGGTTTCCTATCTAAAACTAGCACAATTACTCTTCCTTCTTACTTTTTGTCCGACTTTTTGCTTTAAATCTCCCCCTAAAAGTACATTACAAATAATTTTCTAATTAGATATGAATCGAATGTGAAATAAGCAAATGAGTGATTCAAAAAGAGAAAAAAGTTGAAAAAATCATTCATTAATAACAAATTACAATTTCTCATTCCAACGACCATGGAAAGTTAAGAAAAAAACCTCTCTCTAGTTCTTATTCCTGGCAATTTCGACCTAAAACCCCTCTTTCTTCTCCTTTCTAAATTCTTCCACTTTGCATTTTCTCTTCTTTCTCTTTCTATTTCTCTCTCTTTCATCTTTATTTCTATTCTTAATTGTTTTTCATTTCCTTCTTAAAAAATTACCAAGAAACCTAAACGATCATTAATCCTTAACTTTTAAAATTGTGGTGGATCAAATCTAATCCAACAACTTACAAGGTTTTTTCCTGTTTTCATTCGGTTAGTTGGGTGTATGAATAGTGGTCAACATTTTAGTTTTTAACTAACTTTGATCAAGGGTTTTGACAATTGTAGCCTTATTTTCTAAAAAAAAGATTTATTTTTTTTATTTGTACTTTGCATGTGTCCTTTTCGTTTTTTTTAGACTTTATGAAGATATTTCATTCATTTTAAAATTAGAGACATATGTTTATTATGACCTTACAAATGAGTTGGGTCCTCCATAATGGACTGGGTCATGACTGGATCGGGCAAAAAAATGGATTGGATTAAGAAGGTTTGATTTTTGGGTTTTTTACATAAATATACAACAAATAGAAAATAATTACAAGAAAAGTGCATCAACCAAATAATTACAAAAAGAGTATAATTAGGACCCATATTACAAAAATAGTACAATTCACATTAATAAGGAAACCTAAAATCAAGGACAAATAACTGCCATAATTAATCATTCAAATTCAAATATTTGGATCTAACAACAAAAACAAATTCAAATTCAAAATAATAATTCAAATTCAAATCATCATCTCCCTCACATACACTTTGAAATAATAGTCCGCCGTTACACCTCACATACTCCGCCGCTACACCGCCGCGAATCTCCGTTGTCCAAAATGCCAATGAGAATAAGAAGAAAATTCGTCCTATAAAAAGTTTAAAAATAAATAGATGTAACTTTTAATGTTCTGAAATTTTTTTTATAACTATTTTGTTACACATAAATAATAAAATAGTTACCTTTGTATGAATGGTTGGCTACCAACTGCATCACATTCAAACAAAATTGGTAACTTAATAAATTTGAATTGGTTACCTTGGTCTGAAGGTTTGGTTACCAACTGCACTATGAAAAAACTGCAGATGTAGTTGTGAATTAGTTACTTTGGTATGAAGGTTTTGTTATCTTCGTACGAAAGTTTGCTTACCTTGATCTGAAGGTTTGGTTACCATCATCCAGTATTCATATCCACCGCCACAACCGCCTGAATCTTCATACACACCTCCATTTTGACCCTTCATTTTGAGAAACTACTGGAGATATACAGTTGGTTGACTCATAAATATATATATATATATATATAAAGATTTGGGGTTATGGATGAGAAATGATATGAATTCTATAGTGGCATTGGCGGCATGGTGTGTATATATTTATATATAATATATAAATAAGTATATATATTTATATAGAAAGAATACGTTGAATGAAGAAGAAGGGTGATTATTAACTGCAGTTGTTATAGATGATGAGAGAGAGAAGAAGCCATGAGTATAACTAATCCCTAAATTAAGGAATTCTAATTGAATACTAATTCCCTAAATTAAGGAATCCTAATTGTACTAACATTGTAAATAAATATGGAAGTGAATTAGTTGTGTAAAGATTTTATGAGTGCACTATTGTTGTAATTATTTTTAAAAATATAATAGAATACGTAAATCATCCTTGATTTTTAGTGGGTTACAAAAGTGAGTCACATGGCCTAGGATACAATGGGCAAGGCCAGCCCATGGGGTTTTTTATATTTTTTATATTTTCCTTTAATTTAAAAAAATAAGTTTATGTAATGTAAATGAATTAGTTTTTTTAACAAAGGGAGTAATAGTCATCTATAAGAAAAATGGTGTACAAGAACACTAACAAACTTTTAGGTACTTGGTCTTTTTACTGACTATAGAGAACGAACAAGTAGTTTTAATTGATTAGTATGACATTAATAATAGAAAATTAAATTTGACTAGTTCACTAATTATTTTTTACTTTTCTTGTTTTTTTTTTTGTTCTTATATATCGTGTTTTCTTATTATACACAATTAAAATACTATTTATAATTTTCCTTGTTTTCTTAACAAAATAATATTGAATGCCTCAACATCATCGTTCGCAAATAATTCTACTACATAGGCTAAATCACTAGAAGTTAATGATAAAATATAATAATTTCTTTCAATTCAAATATCACAAGTAATGTATAGTTAAGGCAGATGTACCACACAAATTTTAATTTGATCATATTGAGAGATGGAAGCAATATTACTATAAAATGATGTGAATAAAAGAACAAAAGTAATCGATTTGAGGAAGACAAGTGGGAGAAAGAGGGAGTAAGATTGAAAGTTTGGACGAAGCGATATTTTATTTTCTTTTGTTTACTTTTAAATTCCTAAAACAGTTGGATTTGACTTTTACCTTTTAATAGTGTTATAGTGGCATGGATAAGTGAACTAAATTACTTTTAGATGTTTTTAAGGGATAAGTTGGATCACTCATGGGTAGACCCGGCAATTAAGGCCCGGGCCCGCGGGCGGGGCGGGCTTGGCCCATAAAAATTGGGCTACGGGCTCGAGAATTTTAGCCCAGGAAAAATTGGGCCGTTTTGGCCCGGCCCGTGATGGCCCGGCCCGTCCACATGTTTTTTGCAAAAATCTAATGCCAATGCTTCCAAGAAGACTCGAACCAAAGACCTCTCCAACTTCATAACAAGTGTTTAGACCAACTGAGCTACAATAGTTATTGTTACGTATACGTTACATATATATCTATATATATATATATATTATTAACATATATATATATATAACAATATATATTATTAATGTATATATATTATTAACGTTATATATATATATATATTATATATATATATAATAAAATTTATTATTATTTATTTTCCTCTCTCTAAGTTACCTTCTCCTTTCTCAAGATTTTCAAAAGTTTTTAAAAAATTGTTATATATATATATTATTAACGTGTATATATAACAATATTTGTTATTATTTATTTTCCTCTGTCTAAGTTATCTTTTTATTTCTCAAGATTTCCAAAAGTTTTACTAACATTATTATATATATATATATATATATATTATTGTTATATATATATGTTATTGTTATATATACGTTATTATTATATATATATATATATATATATATGCATGTATATATATTATTGACGTGTGTGTGTGTATATATATATATACACACACGTTATTGCCTTATTTGTATGAGTTCTTATTTAGTAATGACTAATGAGAGGTGTATATATTAGTAACGTGTTATATATATATATATATATATATATATATATATACATATATATATAATTATATATATTATTAATGTTATATATAATTATATATATTATTAACGTTATATATATAACAATATATATTATATATATACACGTTATTGTTATATATATTTATATATTAGTTACGTGTGTATATATATATTATTAACGTGTATATATAACAATATTTGTTATTATTTATTTTCCTCTGTCTAAGTTATCTTTTTATTTCTCACGATTTCCAAAAGTTTTACTAACATTATTATATATATATATATATATATTATTGTTATATATATATGTTATTGTTATATATACGTTATTATTATATATATAGATATATATATATATATATATATATATATGTATGTATATATATTATTGACGTGTGTATATATATATGTATATATTAGTAACGTGTTATATATATATATATATATATATATATAATATAATTATATATATTATTAACGTTATATATAATTATACATATTATTAACGTTATATATAATTATACATATTATTAACGTTATATATATAACAATATATATTATTAATATATATTATATATATGTTATTGTTATATATATTTATATATTAGTAACGTGTATATATATATATATATATATATATATATTATTATTAACGTGTATATATAACAATATTTGTTATTAATTATTTTTCTCTGTCTAAGTTACCTTTTTATTTCTCAAGATTTCCAAAAGTTTTACAAAATTTGATACATATATATGTTATTGTTATATATATATACACGTTATTGTTATGTGTGTGGATATATATATATATTTATATATTAGTAACGTGTATATATATATAATTATATATATTATTAATGTTATATATATATATATATAACAATATAAATTAACTGTGTATATATATATATATTATTAACGTATACAATGTCACAAAGTTCTTCTAGCTCAGTTGGTAAGTGCTCTTGTTTAGTTGTAATTGGTCATGAGTTCAAATCTTCCCAAATGTATTGTTTTAAAAAAAAAATAGAAAGCCTGCGGGCTGGCCCGGTCCGGCCCAACCCGGGTCACGGGCCTATAGATTTCAGCCCATAAAAACCCGGGCCTTTTCGGCCCGGCCCGTTCTTAGCCCGGCCCGTTCTTAGCCCGGCCCGTCTCAAGCCCGACCCGTTTAGGCTGGCCCGACCCGTTTGTCCAGGTCTACTCATGGGTTGGACTAGGCTGATTTAGGCTAGGTCAAAATTAGGTTGGGCCAAAAAGGCCTAAATTTTTTTTCTACTTAAAAATATAAACCCCAATCCCACTTTTTTATGGGTGGGCTGGGCTAACCTGTGGGATGGACCCACTTTTACCATGTTAAAGTAATAGACTAATAATAATAGTGTGGTAATAGAAATGATAGTAAAAAAATAATGGCAAATTAAGAATATCATGTCGTTTTATACTTTTAAAATAAAAATATATGATTTTAAAACATGTAGAAATGGAAAATATATATGTAATTTTGAAATGAAGAGAGTATTAGCTAGACATTAGTATTAAAAAAAATTCCCAAGTGCATGAGAATATTATAAATTTTTTTTAAAAATAAGTGAGGTTATTCACGTAAAACCACTAGTTAATTTATATTTTCATTTACATGTACAATAAGCAAGAAAAAATTGTGAGAAAAATATCTATACACACACACACACATATATATATATAATACAAAATGGTATTTCAACCCAAAATTTTAAGGAACGATCCTTTAACCCAAAATTTTAGATAAATAATCTATTATATAATTAAAGTCACAAAATAATATGTTTGGTTATGAAAACATTTGACTATTTTTCATCTTTTATTCGACTTTTAAACTCTTTTAATTCATATTTTTACTACCATAATTATTTCTTATATTCATCTTCTATTTTCATATATAATTTTTCGATTTAGTTAATGTGTTATTACAATTCAAATTCTTATTATTAGCAACATCTCATATTTAACTATATTATTATTATTATTATTATTATTATAGTTGTTCGAGTTCAAGTTAAATTTTATTGGCCTAAATATGGATTAATACTCTGAACTTTTAAAAAGAAAATTCACTTTGGAGATTGTCTTCTCAATGTTTTCAATTAGGAGAATAAACTCTTACTTTTTTTCCACCTTGGAGATTGTCTTCTCAATTTTTTCAATTAGAGAATTAAACTTTTAACTTTTTCTATTTACGTCTAATTGATAGTATCACATCAGAAATTGATGACATGACAACGACGTGTGGCTAAAAAATGTTTATGTGTAATAATGAGTCTCATTTTAACATTTATTCTATTAATGTTTTATACCAAAAAGGATAAATATAAGACCATTATTAGTTTTTTAAAGTAAATTTAGTACATTACAAACTCAGCTTAAAAATATCATCAATAATCAATATAATGATAAATATTTTAAAATATATAAATGTACTACTAATTAAAATCTTGTTATTTCATAATCATCAATAATTAATATAATGACAATTTTACTCTTTTTGTTTAAAAAATTAAGGCATAAATATAGATTAATACCCTGAATTTTAAGTTTATTTTATAATCATCAATAATCAATATAATTAATTTTTTATACTAAAAAGGGTAAACTTGTCATTAAATTTACTTTAAAAAATTAATAACGGTCTTATATTTACCCTTTTTTGGTACAAAAAATTAATTGCATAAATATTAAAATGAGACCCAATATTACACACAAGTATTTTTCAGTCACATGTCGCTGTCATGTTATCAATTTTCTAACTTGGCACTATCAATTAAACGTAATCAGAAAAAATTAAATTTTTAATCCCTTAATTGAAAAAATTGAGAAGACAATCGCTAAAGTGGAAAAAAAATTAAAAGTTTAATCCCCTAATTGAAAAAAATTGAGAACATAGTCCCCAAAATAGAAAAAAATTAAAAGTTTAATCGCCTAATTGAAAAAATTGAGATGACAGTCCCTAAAGTAGAATTTTTTTAACAAAAATTCAGAGTATTTATGACGCCCCCAAAATAGGTCCATATAACCCATTTTGAGTCGCCAATAACATTATACAAAATACAAATACGAATTTTTCCATTTACAACTAATAAGTGTTGTGCAAAATATGACAACACAATACAAATACATCTTAAATTCTCAATACACTTATTGTCACACTAATAGTAATGTATTGAGATACTTCTATTGTCTCGGACCATTACTCCATTCCCCGGCTAGTCCCCGTTACACTCTCTTTTCCTGAAGAGAACAATGGAACAAAAAGGAAAATGGTGAGCACAAATAGCCTAGTAGAAAATATCATGACTAAGATAATGAAGAATAAAATTATCTTTAGCCTTCAACCGAAATAAATCAGAGATTTAAAGATATTATAATTGTTCAATAACAACAACTGCAGCGGAACGAACAATCCATTAGAAGAGTCAAGTAGATTATAATATCTACCATCTTCTATAAGTTAAAGGATCACCACCAATATTTTATCCCTGTAACACCAATCAACAGTTCCTGTTTATGAACATCCAAATCAATAGTTTATAATCAACAGCTTCTTTTTGCACTATGTGACAAAGATATTTATTTGTAACATCACCGGTCATGATCATGCCAAACGCCAGTTCATCTTTGCACTACGGGCCAAAGAGAACTTTCACCATACGCCTTTGTTTGTAACACCAAAAGTCATGATTATACCAATACACGGTTTGGTCAAAATCATGTCACGCCAGTTCATCTTTGCACTACGGGCCAAAGAGAACTTTCACCACAATTTAAGTATGAGGATGATGACAATGATATAGAATGAATACAGTGAGATCAAGAATAAGAATGAATGTTTAATTTATCCAGTGTCGAAGGTTGACCAAATTGCCAACATGATGACCAAATTGTGGAGTCAAATTCAAGAATGATATTGAAGAATAAAATTCACGATTCAACTATATCGTATCAAATGAAATAAAAAGATTCAGGTGAAAAGATATTAGATGAAGCACAAACTATTAAGGATATTCTACAAATTTTCAGGGATTTTCACCATTTAAAATAAGGTTTTGGAAACAAACAGAGATTTCTTATCATAAATAGAGATATGTGAAAGAAAAAGATATCTCTTAAAGAGTACAAAAGAAATGATACGTTATACGAGTATAAAAGAATATATGAAACTGCAAATGGATTTTCACCCGTCATGCGGTAATCCGCGTAGACAGATTATTTTCACAAAAGATTAATAAGTAATGAACACGAAGGGTTATTCACCAGGCATGCGTCAATCCGCACAAACAGATTATACCCACAGATTAATAAGGAATAAATGCAAAGGGATATTCACCAGGTACGACACTCCGTACATACAGGTTATTCCCACAGAGTAATAAAGAATGAATACAAAAGGATATTCATCAGGTACGACACTCCGTACATACAGGTTATTCCTACAGAGTAATAAGGAATAAATACAAAAGGATATTCACCAGGCATGCGTCAATCCGCACGGACAGGTTATCCCTACAAATTAATACGGAATGAATAACAACTTTTATGAGTATAATATCACTTACGAACATGGAAGCAAATGATATTACGTAAGAGTATGAAAGAAATGATATCCCTTACCTTCGTTAATAAGTGATTGGATGTTGCTTTCTATGAAGTTTACTAACTTGAACAATACTAGTATTCTCACAAATATTTACAAT
Source organism: Aralia elata (assembly GCA_034770075.1). Taxonomy (NCBI): domain Eukaryota; kingdom Viridiplantae; phylum Streptophyta; class Magnoliopsida; order Apiales; family Araliaceae; genus Aralia; species Aralia elata. The sequence continues at coordinate 27,138,410 of CM068382.1, read as the reverse complement.
AGCCTAGCACACTTAGAGAATTTAAGAAATTTAGAGAGAGAGTGGAAGTATAAGCAAGGAAGGTGTGAAGATTTCTTAAGATAATCCTTCCTATTTATAGGAAAACTAATTTTCATTAATTGCACAATAAGGGCTCCACTTATTACACTTTAGTACCTCCATCTTTGTCTCTATTTTTAATATAATCTCTTAAGTATTATCAATCTTGCATAACATCTTCTAATAGTTCCCACATGTGAACCAATAGTTCCATCATGTGAACCAATAGTTCATTGCATGTGAATTTCACAATTTTAATTAGGTACCCCTAAGTTAGACTCCACTTTTAATCCGTCAATAATGCTAAAATATCATATCAAATAATATGAGTTACAGTACCATGACAAATAATAAAAAGTACCATGCAGATGTTATTATAATTATTGAATCAAAATACTGTGCAATTGCTACTTTATCAATTATTGAATCAATAATATAAAATACTGTACAACACCGTGTGCTAATATGGAATACCGCGTGCTACTGTGCAATAACGCGTTTTACTGTATTTTTATCACCGGGTACTTTAACAGTTAACAGTTAAAGTTTTGCCGCCAATTTCTATCGCTTTCTATATACGCCAGTTATTCCGTTGCGGGGCCCACCAATGATTGGTTATTCCAGCGCCGTACGTTACCGAATATAATATTGGTTATTTCGACGGCACCGTCGTGCTTTACCGAATATAATATTCCCCGACAAAACGAATATTATTCGATAGAAGGAATATTTCCCGACATCCATGTTTGACTTTTTGTATAAATGAATAGTATATTTGTATGAATAGTACTTTCGTATTTATACCGTATAATTTTCGTATCCAGCTCATATAAACGTTATGACGTAATTCGAAGATCGAAGAAAGTGTAAAAGTGTTTTTAGCGTGAATAGGCCCCCGTGAATAGTGATCGCGTGAATAGTGATTTAGCGTTATTACTAGACTTCTCAATTATCACATTTCACTAGTAAGTTTATCGTTATCGATTTAACACCTTTCTGTTTAAAATAATAATAAGAAGAAAAATAAATTCTCTTTATTAAAATTTTCAGGGTCTTACAGTATTAATCCATATTTATGCCAATTTTATTATTACATAAATAGATGAATGTATGAATATTATTTTGATTATTCAACTCGAAAAAGCCGGAAAAACATTTACTTGCCTAATTTTCCTTCTAAACTATTTCTATCCATATTCATATTACTATAAATTATAAATATCTTCTTACTGTAAATTATAATTATCTCCTTACAATCATCTCTTATTTTTATATATTTTTAATTTAGTTAGTGTTTCAGTGACATTCATATTCATACCACTTATGAAAAAAATATATATTATCATAGTATATAAATATGACTATTCGAGTTTATTCGAGTTTAATTAAGTAAGATTCTATTATTATGAATATAAATTAGAAAATCAGTTTGATGAAAATTCTATTACTTTATTCATTTGAATAGATTAAATATTATTGTAAAATTTTCAAATTATTTATTTTTATTAATAAATAATTATATTTTAAATTATATTATTAATTAAATAATATATTTTTAGAAGGAACCATAGTTTTTATGAAGATCATCTTCAACAAATATTAATATATTATTATTAGATTGCTATTATTGAAATATTAATATAATATAATAAATTACCAATAAAAATAAAACTAATTACTTTATAATAATAAAATAACTTTACAAATAGAATCTATAATCTATAATATAAAACAGAGCGACTTCAACATCCAACGGTCTCAAATCATTTCATCCATCCAACGACCACTAATTCTTCTTTCATTTCCCTCCAAAATCATTTTTTTCCACCCACAATATTTTTCAAAATTCTAACCTCTCAATCAATCATTTCATCCATTCAACGACCACTAATTCTTCTTTCGTTTTTTCCCAAAATTATTATTTTTCACTCACAATATTTTTCAAAATTCTAACCTCTCAATCAATATTCAGTCACCTCAGCCTCTCTTCTTTTTTTCCCCTCCCTTCTGTCAGTCGAGCAAAACAATAATTTTTAAGTGTCAAGTTACAATTTAAAAAGTTACAATCAATCAAAAAGGCTTATAAATAATAAAAAATAAATCTTGAAATGTAGTTAAACTTAGTTTAGATTTATGGGACTTTGACTATTAAAGTTGAATATTGATTGAGAGGTTAGAATTTTGAAAAATATTGTAGGTGAAAAAAAATGATTTTGGGGGAAACGAAAGAAGAATTAGTGGTTGTTGAATGGATGAAATGATTTGAGACCATTGGATGTTGAAATCGCTCTATTTTATATTATAGATTAAAATTTGTCTTTATAAGAATTTTTATTTAAATGCTTTGTGGAGTATGTATGGAAAATGCGAGTAGGTTAAGAATGAATTTAGGCTTTTAGTTTAGTGTGTGTTTATATTCGGTGTTTTATTTTTTTATGTCCATGATTTATTTATATATTTTTTTGAATTATACAGCGCCTTTAGCCGCTTCACGCGCGGGTTATCGCCAGTAATTTTACTATGACATTAGGGCTAGTATATTGGGGGCTGGGGGCTGGGGCTAGGCGAGAGCGATAGTGAGAATTAGAAAGAAGGAGAGCTTCGTTTAGCTAGCGACGGGAATAACACACCCAACTGAGAAATCTGAACTGGTGAGTAAATACATTGCGTTATATACTTCCCCATTTGCATATATCATGTTAATCTTTATTTGTAGAAGAAGACTTGTGGGTAGTTCATACAATTTCCAATTGCAAAATGCATCACATACAATCAGTCTTTTTTCCTGCTATTTTTCCTCATCTGCGAAAAAACAAGAAAAATCAGGGAGGATTATGACATTTCTAAGAAATCATGGATTTACTGATACTCAAATCTCCAAAATTGTCAAAGCAAGTCCTCAAGTTCTATCAGCTAATATCCAGAAAACCCTTTTGCCCAAAATTGAATTTTTAAGCTCTATAGGCATCTCTGGTACTGACATTCCAGCAGTAATTTTGCGCACTCCGACTCTGTTGTCGAGAAGCCTAGAAAAAAAGATAGTCCCTGGTTATAATTTCCTCAAAAGTTTACTTTGTGATAATGAAAAAGATGTTGCTAAGTCGATCAGGCGCGATTCGAATATTCTTGTTCGTACTATGGGGACTGTTGCTTTGAATGTGGAATTTTTAAGAGGAGTCGGGTTGCCTCAATCGCGTATTTCGTTAATGCTTTTGAGTTTCCCCAATGTAGCATATCAAAGTCATGTTAAGCTTAAGAGATCTGTCGAGGATGTTATCAAAATGGGGTTTGACCCTTTGCAAGTTATATTTATCCTCGCAGTGCATGTGAAATGTGGAATAAGTAAAGATACTTGGGATCGCAGAATGGAGATTTATAGGAGCTGAGGTTTGTCTGATGAGGAGATTTTACTCGGATTTAGGAAGCATCCCCTTTTTATGTATATTACCGATGAGAATATAGCGAGGACAATGGATGTCCTTGTTAATAAAATGGGTTGGGAGGCTGCAATCATTGCCAGAAGTCCTTCAGTTCTCTTTTATAATTTGGAGAAGAGGATTATCCCAAGATGCCATGTGATTAAAGTCCTGATGTCCAAGGGTTTGGTAAAGAAAACTTTGAGACCAAGTTCTTTTATAGTGCAGCCTGAGAAGCGATTCTTGGATAGGTTTGTCAGTACGTATAAGAATGATCTTCCTGAGCTAATCAAGATTTATCTTGGGGAAATTGATCTTTTGGAACCTGGATTTGGATTATAAATTGTAGTATAAGTTTCAGAATTAGTTGTTGTAAGCTCTTCTTTGTATGTCAGTATGTGCATGCTGTTTCTCTACATAACATTACTTTAGTAGTGCTGCTCGGAAGGGGAAGTTAAGCTATTTCCTGTAGCAAATTTTGTTCTTAGAATGTTTTCTGCTGGGGCCAATTTTGATTTCTCTGTCGTGCTTGCCAATTCTCAGAAGTGGATGCTAAGTATCACGGCTATTCATATATCTAGAGATGTCAAGGTCTTCATCCTCACTAGAACTACAGATTTGTTGTTAAGCACAACTGCTCATCTCTGTCAGCAACTTTGGGGTTTACCATTCCGGGCAAACTTCGTCTCCTCAGGACCTATCTCAACTCCGGATGAATCGATATGTGAAATATATATTTGCGAAAGTCTTTTTAACTGAGGAACTAGTAGGTTTACCTATGTTATAAGTAAACTAATGTGCCCCCACCCAAGTGGCCAAGTTTTCTTGTTCTTTATGAATTTCAAGTGCTGGGTCATTTATTTTCTTAAGATTCCAGAATATTTTTGAGTAAGCTATGAAAAACATGTCTACCCTTTCTAATATTGTTGGCTACTACTTTATTGTTACTCAGCCTTCTGATCTTACTCAATTTTTTTTGGCATACTTTTGCCAGAACACTAGTGCGGCTTCGCACCATTTGCTTCCTTCTTTAAGTAAAATAAAAATGACCGCTGGATTATTTTATTAAGTCTATTTTGGAAGTTCTGAGCTTAGAAAGAATGACTAGAAGCTGATAATCATATTTTTTTTTTCCACTTATATACATATGTAACTGTCCCATATATATCATATTTTTTCACAATCACTAATTGAAAAAGCATGGTTAAAACAATTTTTATTTTCAACCTTCAAGTCTATTCATCGAAGGACAATTTTGATGTTTATACAAAATATAGCATAACTTTTTCCAGGTGATTTTTCAGTTTTATAAGGTCTTTGTGCTGCAAGCATTGGGGGATCAATTTTGAATCTTTTTTGGTCAATTGGCAGTTAAACTTGATGCTACATTACAAGTCAGATAATGCCAGAACTGATGCTAGATTGGTGTTGGGTATATCTCAAAGGAATATTGTTTCTTGTTCATGATTCCACAACTTACAAATGATGAATCTATGGTCCAGTTTAAAGTTTTGCTTTTAATGTCAATACTAGTTGCAATTATTTGTAAGATTATCAGCTTACAAATGATGAAAATGTCATTATAAATGTCACACAAGCAAAGACACACAGTCGGTCTTATAAATGCACTACTTTTCGATTGTACCACAATAAAGTGGAGATTCTGTAGGATGTTTCAAATTTACATGAAGGTTCTCCCTTTCTCAATTAAGGAGTAGTCTTAGGGCAACAAATTTTGCAGGAGAAGCTGCTCTGCTTTCTCTGTTTTACGTTCCAATAAATTCAGCACATATAACCTTTGTGTTATCCCTTTCAAAGCAAGAGTCAAAACACTGAATGTACAATGAACACGTAGATCAATTAGTTTTCCATGTCCCAGCTACTATTTGCTGTGTTTCTTGACCTGAGAAAAACATTGAATAAAACAAAAACCAGAATAAAACAAAAACCAGAGCATTGCCCTAAAAGCTAACCAATTTACATGCATTAACGTTGACAACAAATTTCATAAACCTGTAAATTAGTGGCACCACAACTGAACTCACAAGTTAGTTGAAGGTCATATTACATATTTTCATGAAAGCTAGAGCATGCAGCGTAAATTATGTGCCCCAAACATGCAATATTCAGATATATACTAAAAAATGTAACAAATATAGTACCAAAACATTTAAGAAAAACCCAACTATAATTTCGACTAGGGGGAAGCAACCCACCCAAAAAGAAAAAAGAAAAACCCAGCTACCATTTCCAGATAGTGGGACACTAACCCTATAAATACAAACAATATGTTGGACAATCGAACTTCCACTTCTCAAACTTCTATCTGTGCGAATCTTGAATCTTCATACTAGTCCAACTGCCTTGCAGACTACACAGAATAGAAGAAACTACAATCAGTAACGCAATAAATAAATGATGTTTGAGGATACGACATACATTCGAGCAGGGGACATGAATGTACCATCATTTCATGGTCTCCCATGATCTCTTCCATCATTTCTTGTAAGGGTTTATCAGCACTATTGGGAACAAGAGCTGCAAATACAGGAGGTTCTATACCTGCATATTACCATCTTACTGTCAGAAGTTGTTAAACAATGTACAACCACAAAGCAAACAGCAGAATGGTCACCAATGGAAGAACCCTTTCTTGGTAGAAGAATGATGAAAATGAAAACAACATAGTTTACCACTTTGACATCCACAATTTTTAGGAATTTGTTGTTGGAAATCTAGCAGTATTAAGAAGAGCAACTGAACAATAAAATTGGAACAATTTATCTGGTATATGAATGAAACCGAGGCGTATCGAAGCTACTGTCCTAAAAAGTGATTTCGCCCACACCGGTCATAACCTTTGGTACAGATGAGCTCCGACGTTCACTCTCCAGGATTCGACGAAGCCTCCAATTGTGTGTACTCACATAAGGAGACTTTGGACTTGTCTCTATGGATGGCCCAGAAAATAGTAACAGAGTATACAATGAAGAGAAGATGATTTTTCTGAGTGAGTTAACTCCAAAGATCAGATTGGTTTTTATAGGAGAAAAATGGTGAAGAGAACGTTGCAAAAAACTAAACGTTATTGGCGTTTGTTGCGGCTTAATTAGCGGCAAAAAACAGAAAATGCGATTGTGTGCCCTAGAAATAAGGGGTAAAAACTGAGTTAGGAAGGCCCAATGGACTCGGATTTGCACCCCCCTGCTCAGGAGTATCGTGCGCCCACACGTATTAAGGTTTTCTGGCCGAAAGTCCAAAATTCAAGCTTGGCCCAACACAATTCCTTAGCCAACCTCATGTGCGCGAACCCATCCATTTTTCCTCAACCATGTTACTAAGCCCAACAAGAGAGTGTTCTAATATACTCAAGAAAGTTTTCCATAGTGAGCAATATGGGACTTTGCTTAACAATAGGATTTTTGAAGCACAACTACCAATCCCCCGCATAATTCAAAAATATCATTAAAAGAAAAATTTACAAAGGAAGTAAAATGGGCAATGGATTTTAGATATATAATATCGATACCTTGTGGGTTTGAATTGACACTTAGTGGAAACTTGTTTTATTAAAAGAGTTCCAGCAAAATAGATTGTTTCCAAATATAGAGTTTGATATTATAAAATTTGTTTTGCTTATAAAATATTTTATCCATATTTAAAACAGTTTTTATCTCCTAATATCTTTGGATTAGCTTATCAACAGATTATATCCTCATTGTTAGAAGCTAAGTGTATGTGTGTGCTGTGTATGTTACTTGAGTGCTGTTAGCACTGAGGAAAACATGATCCATGTTTCCTCCTCCACTAGCTCAACTTCTGTATATAAATGTAGCTACCATCAATGAAAGAAAATAAGAAAGAGTACATATTTATTCTAGCTTTCTTCATGGTATCAGAGCCTACTGCTTAACATTTTTTTTTTGCAGTTAATTTTTTTTTCTTTCCTCCCGCGTCGCTACTGACCATACAATCGATCAGAAAACTAGCCCAACAATTATATATTGAGAAATTGACATCGTATCTGGGATACCTGTTGCCGGGCGACCTCGTCGGAACTTTCAATTTTCCGACCCACCGCCGCACGCGCCGCCACGCGCCGACCAGTCGCCAGAGCTCCGACGCCACGCGCCGGCGCGTGAGCCTGTTTTCGGCAGCCTTTTCCGGCGCGGCTTCTCCCAGTCCGGTCGCCTCTTCCTCCTCTTTCCATCCACAGTGTTCTCATAGAGAAAATATCAGGTTTGCTTGGATTTGGCTTAATTTTTGGTTCGGTTGTCTTATTTTTCTCCACTGTTATCACCTGCGGCTTGAAACCTCCACTGTTTGGCTTTGCTGGTATTACCAAGTACTGCTGCTGCTATTCGTATATCTATTTGGCTTATTTGTATTACCAAGTACTGTTTGACTTTGGTATATCTATTTGGCTATACATATACTGCTGCTGTTATTCATACTGTTTGGCCAATCCTGCTGCTATTCATACTGTTTGACACCAAAAAGGGCTTGTTTTATCAGTGTTAAGCTAGTACTGTCTAAACCCTCATACTATTTTTGGGAGCCTGTATATTATCCTTGTTGCTAAATTCCTTGGATAAATTGTTGCTCCTATTATATCACCATGGCAGAATCTGGTCCTATTATCGAAACCAATAAGGGACAAATGATTAGAAATCATCATCTCAATTCCGCTTTGGTTCTTAGTCCATTTAAATTGGATGGAAACAATTATCTTGCCTGGTCCCAAGCATGTCGTATGTCCATTGAAGCAAATCGAATGCAGCACTTTATCACTGGTACAAACACCATGCCTGTACAAGCAGGTACTGCTCAAGAAGAATGGAAATCTGATAACTCCATGGTAAAAACATAGATTTTTAACTCAATGGAACCTAGTCTAAGGAGTAGTTACATGTTCTTAGACACTGCACATGCACTTTGGGAAGCTATATCTCAAACCTTCTCTATCTCTGGTGATATGTCTAAAGCCTATGATATTCGTAAACGAATCCGTGAGTTAGGCCAATAAGAGAAATCTGTGGCATAATATTTTGCAGAGATTAATGCACTTTGGCAGGAGCTTGATCATTATCGGGTTTTCTCAGCTAAATGTCCGGAAGATGCAGCAGCTTATCAAAAGTTTATTAATGAAGATAAAGTTGTGGATTTCTTGGCTGGTTTGAATATAGAGTTTGATCAAGTTCGAGCTCAACTGCTTGGTCAGACACCTTTTCCATCCCTGAGAGAGGCTCATGCTAGAGTCCAGCAAGAGGAAAGTAGACGACGAGTGATGATACTAAAAGCTAATCCTGTTGACCGATCAGCCTTGATTGCCTCGTATCCTAAACCTGGCTCTCCCATTTCCTCTCCGATTGAGAAGGAGTCCCGTGCATGTGATTATTGTGGGGGGAAGAATCATACCCGGGATCGCTGCTTTAAGCTCCATGGTCGTCCTAGAGGACGTGGAGGTCGGTCTGGTCCTGGTTGTGGACGTGGATCCCATGCCTACATGTCTGCTCCACCTTCTGCTAATGTATCCGGCACTGCAGACACTACTGTGACACTCACTCCTGAGGAAATCTTAGCCTTTCGGAACTCTATTCCAACCCTACTTCCTCTCATTATGCCCAAACAGGTATACCTCCTTGTGCTTTTCATGTTTCACACTCTAGCCCTAGTTGGATTATAGACACAGGTGCCTCCGAGCATATGACAGGGTCTTCTAACCTGTTTACTTCATACACACCCCGCTCTGGAAAAGACAAAGTTCGAGTTGCTGATGGCTCCCTGTCTCCTATCTCCGGGAGTGGTTCTGTAGTTTGTACCTCTTCATTAACATTATCATCCGTTCTCTATATTCCTTCCTTCAATGCAAATTTACTATCTGTTCAACGTCTTTCTGAATCTATGCACTGTTCCGTAACCTTTTTTCCCAATCATTGTATTTTTCAGGACTTGGTGACGGGGCAGAAGATTGGCAGTGGTAGTGCAGTTAATGGTCTCTATTATTTAGATGTTCCCTCATCTAATATGATCTCCACTCAGGCTCATCACTCTATTTCAGACTCCAGCTTAACCTCTCTCCATCAATGGCATCGTCGTTTGGGTCATCCTTCCTTTTCAGTATTAGAGTCTTTATTTCCATCTTTAGTTAAAGGATGTAACAAAACTCAGTTCTTGTGTGAACCATGTGAATTCGGTAAACACAAACGTTTGACTTATTCTGCTATTAACAGTCGTCATTCTGAGTCTTTTGCTATTATCCATACTGATGTATGGGGCCCTTCTCGGGTTATTTCTCGTTCTGGTTTTAGGTGGTTTGTTAGCTTTATTGATTGTCATTCTCGTGTCACTTAGATTTACCTTTTGCGTTCCAAAAATGAAGTTTTTGATTGCTTTCAGGACTTTCATAAAATGATTCAAACTCAATTTAACACTAAAGTCAAAATTCTCCATAGTGATAACGGTCGTGAATACAGTAATAATCACGTTTTTGAATCATACCTCTCCCAACATGGTATCATCCTTCAAACCTCCTATGTCAAAACCCCAGAACAAAATGGAGTAGCAGAAAGAAAAAATTGACACATACTAGAAGTTGCCCGCACTCTTATGTTTACAATGAAAACTCCTAAATTTTTATGGGGTGATGCGGTTCTGACTGCGGCTTTCCTTATCAACCGCCTTCCTTCTAGAAGTCTTGGAAACAAAAGTCCTATCTCCTTTCTCCAGCACATAACCACCCCTTCCCCCTCGCCACGAGTTTATGGATGTGTGTGTTATGTTCATGATAAATCTCCCACTCGGGGTAAATTGGATCCCAAAGCCCTTCGATGTGTTTTCATTGGTTATTCCCCAACCCAAAAGGGTTATAAATGTTATCATCCTCCTTCTCATAAAGTGTTTGTCACTCGGGATGTAACGTTTTGGGAATCTGAACCTTTTTATTCTTCTTCACCATCTCCTCAGGGGGAGGATGTTATTGATGAGGAGACGTCTTTTGAATCTGGTACTACAAGTATTATACCATCTTCTACTCCTGTTGATTCTGATAATGCTACACAGGGGGAGTTACAGTTACACGTGTCATCTTCCTCTACTCCTGTTGTTGTTTCTGATAATGCTACACAGGGGGAGTTACAGTTACAGTCCGAATCCGAGCTTGAGTTGAGGACCTATACTCAAAAAGGGAAGGATAAGGTCACCATTGCTGCACCACTACACCAACTTTGCCCTGAACCGAGTCTTGGTAATACTAATGGTATGAATCCTGATCCTATTTGTTCTTCGGATGAAACTGACATTCCTATTGCTCTTAGAAAAGGTGTCAGGTCTTGTACACAACATCCTATCTCGCATTTTGTTTCATATGATAAATTATCTGCATCCTACCATTCCTTTGTTTCTTCCTTGTCCTCTATATCTATTCCTCAGGGGTGGAAAGAAGCAATTAGCAACGAGAAGTAGAAACATGCTATGATAGAAGAGATGAATGCCCTAAAAAAGAATGATACTTGGGAACTAGTTACTCTTCCTTATGGGAAAAGCCCAGTTGGTTGGAAATGGGTATATACAGTGAAACAAAAGGCAAATGGGACAGTTGAAAGACTCAAAGCCAGGCTAGTTGCAAAAGGGTACACTCAGACTCACGGGATTGATTACCAGGAGACTTTTGCTCCCGTGGCAAAAATGAACTCTGTTCGTACCATAATCTCATGTGCAGCAAACTTTGGCCGGGATATTCAGCAATTGAATGTGAAAAATGTATTTCTTCATGGTGATCTAGAAGAAGAGGTATACATAAAAATACCCTCTGGTTTTGCCTCATCTATCACCAAAGGTAAGGTTTGTAGACTGCGAAAGGCTTTATACGGATTGAAGCAATCTCCTCGAGCCTGGTTTGGTAGATTCCACAAAGCAATGATAAAACTTGGATACAAACAGAGTCGAGCAGATCACACTCTATTTGTCAAACAAATAAATGGTAAGACTGTCATCCTTATTGTTTATGTTGATGACATTGTAGTGACAGGGGATAATAAAGAAGAGATAGTCAAACTCAAGGCAAGCCTGACTAAAGAGTTTGAAATCAAAGATCTAGGCACCTTGAAATATTTCCTTGGTATTGAAGTTGCAAGATCTTCCAGTAGAATTTTTCTATCTCAACGAAAGTATGTTCTTGATCTCTTAACAGAAACTGGCATGCTAGGGTGTAAACCTGCTGATTCTCCTATTGAAGTTAATCATCATCTAAAAGGAGGCACATGACCTACGGTTGATAGAGAAAGATATCAACGTCTAGTGGGACGACTGATATACCTGTCTCATACTATACCCGATATATCTTATGCCGTGGGTATAGTCAGCCAATATATGCATGATCCTCGGCAAAGTCATATGGAAACCGTTTACAGAATAGTGAGGTATCTCAAGTCTGCACCCGGTAAAGGTCTATTGTTTGCACCACATGGTCATATGAGAGTCGAAGCTTTTTTCGACTCAGATTGGGCTAGCTCTATAGAGGATCGTCGATCTACATCAGGATACTGTTCATTTGTTGGAGGTAATCTTGTCACTTGGCGTAGTAAGAAACAGTCTATTGTGGCAAGATCTAGTGCTGAGGCTGAATACCGAGCTATCGCCTTGGGTATATGTGAACTAATGTGGCTTCGAACCTTGCTAAAAGATTTGGGTGTCTCAACTAAAGGGCCTATGCAGTTGTTTTGCGATAACAAGGCAGCCATTAGTATTGCAAATGATCCAGTACAACATGATAGAACGAAGCACATTGAGATTGACCGACACTTCATCAAAGAAAAATTACTCAGTGGTCTTATTTGCTTACCTTTTGTAAAAACAGAATATCAGCTAGCTGATATTCTGACTAAGGGTCTTAGTGGTAAGATGTTTCATCCCTTGTGTTTCAAGTTGGGTATGCGAAATATCTATACACCAACTTGAGGGGGAGTGTTAGAAGCTAAGTGTATGTGTGTGCTGTGTATGTTACTTGAGTGCTGTTAGCACTGAGGAAAACATGATCCATGTTTCCTCCTCCACTAGCTCAACTTCTGTATATAAATGTAGCTACCATCAATGAAAGAAAATAAGAAAGAGTACATATTTATTCTAGCTTTCTTCACTCATCATATAACTAATCCTATTAGATAACAAATTGAACTTCAGATTTTGGTTTCCAAATTCGAAGTAGGAGTAGTTTAAAAATCTAGGTTCTCTAAATTACTTATGCTAACAGATTTTTAACATTTCCTTAAATCTCGGGATTTGTGTTTTGAGTATATAAAAATTTGTTTCATAAAATATCTTTATAACATATTTTGAAGATTATAGAAGTCTGTTCATCTCAAACAAACAAATTCACCTAAGAAAACTAAGTTTTAATTTACCTATTAAATGACAGTTTTCTAAGTTTTAAAAATATAGTCGTTGTCTATATATATCAGGCTATTTCATTCATGGAAAAAATTTGAAACATACAAATTCACTTTGCTGAAAATATTCAATATACTAAGCTATTATCTTAAAGCCTTGAATTATATTATTTACCTAAGATAATTAGTTTCAGTTATATTCCCTTTTCGTATTAAACTTCTTATCTTGTAAAAGGGGGCTTCGGAGTGAAGTAAGAGGTTTTCTTTAATATTGTACAAGGAGAGTTCAAGGGGGGTAGAAGTGTCCAAGAGAGTAGTGGTACTCAAAGGAGTAGAGGTGCTCAGGGGAGAAGGTTTCCTTTGATCGTAAAGTCAGTTCCAGAATCGCAAAGTAAATTTTCGTAGAGCTGATCGTAAGGTTCACTCGTAGAGTGTTTTTCCCATCGTAAAGCAATTCTCGTAGAATAGAAGGACGTAGAGCAAACTCTACGTTCCACCATCTTCATAGAGTAAGTCAGGTCTGACAACATGACTGACATGGGAGTGTTGCTGATTGAAGGTCCCGATGCATTCACTAAACATCCTTGGTTGAAATCGAAGATCAGAAGATGTGTCTAATGGCTATTTTGGCTGAAAGCGACGACTCACTGGTGGTAGGTGAGATAGCAGTCTGATGTGACAAGCAAGTCAAAAAGTAGCTAACATATGTACTTGAACGTCAACATCAAGGATCCCAAAATATCTAAAGCATTAAATGCATCAACGAAAACTTTCCAACGAGAAAATTTCTGAAGGACTATAAAAGACATCAAAAGATTCAAATTCAAATGAGCGGATGGATCACGAAGAACACAAAGCTCAAATTATGCCAAAGTAGAGCAAGCTCCACTCTATGACTCAAGACGTGTTCTACGCTGCTAAGCACCAGAAAGAAGTCGAGCCTCATTGCAAAGCTTAGCAGCACCTCAACAATCATTTCAATCATGATTCAGAGGACTAAGTGTCCTGGTCTTAATGACCTGAATTCCGAGACTAAGTGACTTGAAGGAATCTAAGTGATTCAAAGGACTAAGTGTCCTGGTCTGAGTGACCAATTCTGAGACTGAGTGACTCGAAGGAACCTTAGTGATTCAGTTGTAAAGATCTATGTGATCTATATCCTTAGTGGATTTCCTACTATGTGAAGTAGAAGAGTGAACTAGGAGTTATTTAGTCTTCGAACCACTTAAAATCTCTCTGTCATTTACTTTACTGTTCTTATTTTCTGTCATATTATTTATATTGTTTGTGTGACTTAAAATCATAACTAAAGTTAGAACTGAGATTTTTCATTAATCTTCAAAGGGTTTTTTCTAAAAGTATATTCCGCTGTGCATAATCAATCTTGATTAATTCATTATCTAGTAATACATCTTTTATTAATCAAATTTTTTATTAAAGATCTATTCACCCCCTCCTTCTAGATCTCTAAGTGCCTCTGAGAAACAACATTATATATTTTGATATTTATAATAAATATATACTATATATATATTTAGAACCTATAAAAATAATAATCTCCTACCTAGACCTACCCACCCCTCCTCTCTTTCTCTCTCCAAAACTCCAACCTCCAAATTCAAATTCCAATACTTTCTTACCACCTCCCTCATTTTTTTCTATTTTTGCAGCTATATCAAATATTAAAATTGAAAATTCATAGAATGGTAAGATATTATTACCGAAAAGTAGTAGATCAATGTGCAGTAGTACTTCCATGTTCCGGTCCAAGTTGTTGTTGTTTTTGCTAAACCTATTTACTTAATTTGAACATTTATAAGAGTTAAAAAAACTCATAAGTTAACTAAGTAGTACCTCATGCCTCATTGGAACTAAATAATTTTAAATTGAAGAAGCTTGCCAAAAATCAGTATAATAACCTGTAAAAATATTCCTAAAAGTTAATTAACTTGCATTAGTACTATATCATTCAGTCAAAGCACTAAAGGAAAAATTCTAATTTTAGTAATAATACCTCTGGTGCAAAAAATTCTCCATGCTTGCAAATAATCAGCACTGAATTACTTCCAGCCAATCGACTCTTTTTCTGCTTCTAATCTTCAACTTACCTTAACAGTGAATTCTACATTTCAAAATTTTCACTTAATTTCTCTATTTGGTACAATGTGCACCTTACAATAAGAGTTAGTTGTACATTACAAAATCTTCACTTAACACAACCACGCTAAGGCAAACAAAATAGATATATGAAAATTTCAACCAATTAAAATCCGGATCACATAATGATTATAGGTAGTTTAATAAATAACCACAACCAACACACCGCATTCAAGCATAACCAAGAAAAATGATTACTACAATTCAAACTAGATTGTAGAAGTACACGGTGCCCATATGTTAAACAGCTCATACACAACCATAAACTAATCCATAATAGAAATAGCACCATTTGTAATGTTGTAGTGCAATCACCTGTTGCTTTATGGAGTTGCTTGAAATAATCTGTTGCTTAATTTTGCTGTGCAAAGTTACATGTTGGCTGTTGTTATTTGGCTCTGGTGGCAAGCTTTTGTGTCATGTTACTTGTTGCTCCATGCTGTTATATGCATTTCCTAGACTTATATGCAACTACTTTTTGTTGCTAGTTCGTACTACTCTTATTGTATATAAACACATATATTTAGATATTTATCATAAATATAAATATATAAATAAATATAAATACATAAATATTTTAATACATAATATATATATATATATATTTTGATATTTATAATATATATATATATACATATATTTAAAACCTATAAAAATAATAATCTCCTACCCTGGCCCATCCACCCCTCCTCTCTTGCTCTCTCCAAAACTCCAACTTCTGAATTCAAATTCTAATACCTTCTTACTGCCTCCCTCCTTTTGTCCTATTCTTGCAGTTATATGAAATATTAAAATTGAAAATTCATAGAATGGTAAGATATTATTACCTTAAAGTAGCGGAGCCATGTGCAATTGTATTTTCATATTGCAGTCCACGCTGTTACTGTTTTTGCTAAACCTGTTTACTCAATTTGAACATTTATAAGTGTAAAAAAAAACTAATAAGTTGGCTAAGTAGTACCTCATGTCCTATTGGAACTAAATAATTTTAAATTGAACAAGCTTGCCAAAAATCAGTATAATAACCTATAAAAATATTCCCAAAAGTTAATTAACTTGCATCAATATTATATCAATCAGTCAAAGCACTAAAGGAAAAATTCTAAATTAAGTGATAATATCTTAGGTGCAAAAAATTCTCCATGCTTGCAAATATCAGCAGCACAGAATTAATTCCAGCAAATCGAATCTCTATCTGCTTCTCATCTTCAGCTTACCTTAACAGTGAATTCTACATTTCAAAATTTTCACTTAACCTCTCTCCTGGGCACAATGTGCACCTTACACCAAGAGTGAGTTGTACGTTACAAAATCTTCACTTAACACAACCACGTTAAGACAAACAAAATAGATATATGAAATTTTCATCCAAAATCCCTACCACATAATATGATTATAGGAAGTTTAATAAATAACCACAACCAACACAACGCATTCAAGCATAACCAAGAAAAATGATTACTACATTTTAAACCACAATGTAGAAGTACACATTGCCCATATGTTAAATAGCTCATACACAACCATAAACTAATCTATAATAGAAATAACACCATTTGTAGTGTTGTAGTGCAATCACCTGTTGATTTATGTTGTTGCTTTATGGAGTTGCTTGAAATAGCCTATTGCTTGAAATAACATGTTGCTTAATGCTGTTGTGCAAAAGTTACAAGTTGGGTGTTGCTATTTGGCTCTGATGGCAAGCTTCTGTGTCATGTTACCTGTTGCTCCATGCTGTTGCTTTATGCAGTTCCTAGGCTAATGTGCTACTACTTTTTTGTTGCTAGTTCGTACTACTCTTATTGTATATAAAGACATATATTTAGATATTTATCATAAATATAAATATATAAATATTTATATATTTAAATATAAATATATAAATATTTATAATAACTATATATATAGAAATATATACTATATATATATATATATATATTTAGAACCCATAAAAATAATAATCTCCTACCTAGACCTACCCACCACCTCCTCTCTTTCTCTCTCCAAAACTCCAACCTCTGGATTCAAATTCCAATACTTTCTTACTGCTTCCCTCCTTTTTTTTTTCTTTTTTTGCAGCTATATCAAATATTAAAATTGAAAATTCATAGAATGGTAAGATATTATTACCTTAAAGTAGCGGAGCCATGTGCAGTGGTACTTCATGTTCCGGTCCAAGTTGTTGTTGTTTTTGCTAAACTTGTTTACTCAATTTGAACATTTATAAGAGTTAAAAAAAACTCATAAGTTAACTAAGTAGTACCTCATGCCCCATTGGAACTAAATAATTTTAAATTGAAGAAGCTTGTCAAAAATCAGTATAATAACCTATAAAAATATTCCCAAAAGTTAATTAACTTGCATCAGTAATATATCATTTAGTTTAAGCACCAGAGGAAATGTGGCACCCCCAAATCCAGGTTTCCAAACCTCGAATTCGGTGCTCACGATAATCGATGACAAACATACTATCTAACTAAATGCGGAATAATAAACATACATTGTTTATCGAATGGAAATAAAGTCTTACAATTCTGGTCCCAAGGTTCTTTAACCTTAACATAAAACGTACTCTTAACACAAATAAGGGCTCACTTAATCAAACCACATTCAGAAATAGCTAGTCCGTAGGCACTAACGGGCATCTACTCTTGCACCTTCCCTTTTCCTTTGTCTCCTCTAGACGATTCTGCCTTAGCTGAAATAGAGATCATGATATAGCAAGGGTAAGCAACTAGTTTGCTTAGCAAGTTTATACACATGGAGATATATCATGATGGAAGGAAGTTTCGCTTTCAATGTTCAACAACAGTATAAGAGTGTGAAGGAACATGAATTATTAAACAACAGTGGAATATTCGAATAATTGAATAACAATTACTGAGTGGTTTGAAATAACCAAGGACGTTTTCCAAGGTTCTCAGCAATTAAACTGGACCTCTTAAAAGTTTTGGTAATCGAGGGGATCAGCCTCTCATACCCCGTGATTTATGCATAAACACTTAATAACCGACATTGATATCATGCCTTAAACAAGTTTATCCTTTTCTCAGCCAAGAGTTCTTACCATAGCAATTTAATAAGAACAGCTTTTAAAATACCTTTGATTTAACAAATTAGACATGCTTGATCTAGCTGATACAATTAGCATAGGTCTATCTCATAAACAATTCCTGCTTGAAAGAACTTTAACCAAATTCACAATTTAATAATAATAGAATAGGAATTTCAATTGCACAAGGTGCGAATCTCAATGACTAGTATAGATGTGAATAATCAACAATAATTATTCACTAACATGCTTCGAAAATAATAACTCGAGTTTGAGTTAGGGAACTTGCAATAATGTAAGAAGTTTAGGGTTAGGAACTTGCCTGTTTGCTCAGCTACAATAATTCTAGCTTTAACTATTTGGCCTTGAAGAGTTAACCTAACATAGATAATGTCGGTCTATCAATTAGTACTGCGTAGTTATACGCCGATACGCTTACTTATGCTATTTATTTAATAATTTAAGAAATTCACATAGCACACAGTAAATAAACTATAGCAAATTTCATACGGCACTTAATTGGCTTTTAGGTTGATGGTTTAAATAAATCAACCATGTATCCCTTAAGTAATAAATACTTATTAATCCCTTAAGCAATTAATTTTAATTGTGTAATTAACATTACTTTTTAAGTAATATTCATTTATTAAACCCTTAAACAATTAATTATAATTGTCTAATTAATGAGCTATTTAACTCTCTCTATTTTATTAACTCCATCTTCATTTAATTACTATTAAATAGTAATTAATTAATTATCTTTAGTTATTATTAATAGTAATTAATAACTAATTATATTCACTTATTATTTAATTATTAATTAAATAATAATCGAATTATAAATTTTAATTGTTTTTAATTATTATTTAAGCTTAAATAATAATTAATTAGGTTTGTTTATTATTTAAGGTTATTCAAATAATTAACTAACACGTATGAATTACCTTTAGTTATTATTTAATAGAAAAAAATAACTAATTAGGTTTATTCACCAATTAGAGTTAATCAAATAATTATTAATGAACTTATCTTTAGTTATTATTTAGTAATAAATAATAACTAATTAGGTTTATTTATTATTTAAGTAAATCAAATAATAAGTAAATAATTTACAATTCTTAATCATTGTAAAACAAAAATCAAGTAAACACTTTATTTGATACTAATAATAATTAATTATTTATTATCTTTATTTATTAAAAAAAATAATTACTTTTGTTAATATTTAATTATACTTAATTATTATCTAATATTAATTAAACAATAATTAAAAATTTATTATCTTTATTTTATTATTTATTGATAAATAATAAATAATTACTTACTAATTTATTTGTACTTAATTATTATTTAATATTAATCAAGCAATAATTAAATACTTATTATCTTTATTTATTATTTATTGATAAATAATAAATAATTATTTGATTGATTTTATTATTATATATATATATATATTTCTTATAATAATTAATCAATTCACAAGTATAATATTAGTTCCAAATTAATAACCAAATTTGAGCCATTGATAGCACAGGTAGTACATCAAACCTTGCAACCTTCATTTCAAGCTAACAAAATTTCCACCAAACACAACAATACCCACTGTTGGGGTTTATAACCCAAGCTACAATTAACACCAACACTGATTTCACAATCTATAATCAGCCCCAACCATTATCACCTTAAAAGAAAAGCCTCGTTTGATTTTATAACCATGTTGCTGACAGCAAAATTAATACCAAATAAAACTCAGTTGGATTCAGGCATTACAGTTCCTAAAACACAACATTAATCTATTCGCAGTACAAACTCAAACTGTCAGAATTCATCTATTCCAGAGTTCCTAAAATCAATACCATACGGTATCGGCACAACCCAAGCAAAACGATACAACACAATAATCTATAGGCCTAATGAATTGCTTAACACAAGCCTAGAAATTTATTGAATCAACGAATGAGCAAAGCTAGCAACTGACTCTCATAGACATTATAACAAACAGTTTATGTGCATAGTAATGTTCTTCAAACGAAACAGGGATTACATGGTATCTCACAACCAAAATCCATCCTTATACCTCCTGGCCATTCATGGCTCCCAACACAGACTTCCCAAAACAACATGACCCAACAACAGTAAAACGAACAAAAATGAACGGAAGGAAAATAAAAACAAAACCAACACGGTTACTGGGTTTGGCACGAAACTGAAGCCAGGCTTATACCTCACGGTTTGGGTCGAAGGCGGCGACGAGTTCCTTGCTCTGTTTCCTCTTCTCCTCTGCTCTCCGATTCGCACGGCACCAAGGTATTTTGGACTGGAGATTTCAGCAGTTCGAACTAGGGTTTTGGGTGTCCAATTTATAGAAAAATTGGTTACCCAAATAATTGGGTATTACCTAAATCAATTTACCAAAACCCAACGGTTGGAAGGAGTGGCCGTCCGATCGTACCTATCAAGCCACTGTGACGTCGCTCGGCAGCCCTCGAGCCGCGCATCTCGTGGGTCGCTTCGCCTAAAACTCGGAACCCATGGTCCGTCCGCTTGTTGCTCTCGGTCGCTCCCTTGATCCTTTAGTTAGCCGCCGGTCCTTCATCATCCTGTCCATTCGACTCGAGCTGTCGCCGGCCTTCCTCTCGTCTCCTATCTCTGACTGATCGATTGACATGGTGGATCTGATGTGAGGGACTCGATTTTGTTAAATCCCCCAATTTGCTTTACCGATTTCCTTTGGTTCGGTCTTTCCCCCAAAATAATTCCCACCGATTGAATTTCCTTTTTCCCAAATTGGCTTTACCAGTTGACTGGATCAAACGAAATGGATCCAATCCGGCAAAACAAGGAATGGGTCTGACCCGGCTGAAATGAAATTGGGCTCAACCTAATTGGTTCGGTCCAGTAGGGAAAGAAAAGGAGTTTGGGCCAACCAAAAGATTGGGCCAATTTACTTATTAGAGTTAATACACCATACTTTTAGTATTTAATTTAAATGACCTCTTAATTACTTAATTGCTTGAAATATTTATTTTTTTAACGATAACCCCCAATAACAGTTATTAATCCGAAATGATGAAATCGTTTATTTAATTTCCCCAAATTTTCTTGCCACTCAAATGTTAGGGTTAACTCGTTAATTATTCAACTTTTAATGAGTCCCTTTTAACGCGAGAAAATTATTGGACCATACATTTAGATAATTAATTAATAATACCTACATGGGTCCAATTAAATTCATTGAATAAAATGAATTTCATATATTAAAATAAATCAATACAATGTTTAAAAAAAATTCTCGGACATTACATCCTCTCCCCCTTATAAAAATTCCGTCCTCGGAATTTCAATCTAAGGTTACTCGAATAACTGGGGGTAATTCGCTCTCATTTTCTCTTCGAGTTCCCACGTGGCTTCTTCCACCGCGTGATTTCTCCAGAGAACTTTAACAGAATGAATGGTTTTATTCCTCAGCGTTTGCTCCTTCCTATCAAGTATTTGGACAGGAATCTCCTCGTACGACAAGTCCTTTTCGACTTGAATTGGCTCATAGGAAATGACATGCTTGTAATCCGGCTTATACGGACGCAACACTGATACGTGAAACACGTTGTGAATGTGCTCAAGTTCAGGAGGTAATGCTACCTCGTACGCCACTTCGCCTATTCTCCTTAATATTTCAAAAGGTCCTATGAACCTGGGGCTCAGCTTGCCCTTCTTCCCAAAACGGATCTTCCCTTTCCAGGGAGATACCTTCAGAAACACATAACTACCAACTTCAAAGTCTCTTTTCTGACGATGTAAGTCGGCGTACTTCTTCTGACGATCCTGGGCCGCTACTAACCGTTGTCTTATTACTTTAATGATTTCCACGGTTTGTTGTACCAATTCTGGTCCCAACAATCTCCGTTCACCAACTTCATCCCAACACAACGGCGTTCGACACTTTCTTCCATATAACGCTTCGTACGGTGGCATACCGATGCTAGCGTGATAACTATTGTTGTAAGCGAACTCTACCAAGGGCAAATGATCGTCCCAGCTGCCACTTAAGTCCATCACAACTGCCCGGAGCATATCCTCTAAAGTTTGAATTGTTCGCTCACTCTGACCATCAGTCTGAGGATGATACGCAGTACTCATTCTCAACTGTGTTCCCATTCTTTCCTGCAGACTTCTCCAAAAATTTGACGTGAAGCGCGGATCTCTGTCAGATACAATAGACACCGGTACTCCATGTCGCGATACTATCTCCTTCACATAAAGTTTCGCCAACTGTTCCAATTTGTACCTGATCTTAATCGGTAGAAAATGGGCAGACTTGGTCAAACGATCTACGATCACCCAGATGGCGTCTAGACCCTTTTGTGTTGTCGGGAGTCCTACCACAAAATCCATAGTGATGTGCTCCCATTTCCACTCGGGAATCTCTAAGGGTTGCAACAATCCGCTCGGCCGTTGGTGCTCTGCCTTGACCCTTTGACAAGTTAAACACCGACTGACGAATTCTGCAACTTCCCCTTTTAAATGCGGCCACCAATAATGTTGACGAAGATCTTGATACATCTTGGTGCTACCCGGATGTACCGAAAATCTCGTATTATGGGCCTCCTGCAATATTTCTTCCCTTAAGTCTGGTACATAGGGTATCCAGATCCTTCCCTCGAACCTCAGTAGACCTGTGCTGTCAACCTTGAACTTCAATGTTTTTCCCTCCAACAGTTGTCTCTTAATGCCAATGCATTCTTCATCAAATTCTTGGGCCTCCTTTATCTTATCCAGTAGAGTCGGACCTACTGTCACGGTGAACAATTTTTCGTCCGTTTCCGTCGGATACTTAACCTCCAATTCCAGGCGTCCAAAGTCCTTTATTAGTTCTGCCTGAGTTGTCAGCCTCATCAATTTCTCTCTGCCTTTCCTACTCAGGGCATCCGCTACTACATTTGCTTTGCCTGGATGGTACAGAATCTCACAATCGTAATCCTTGATCAATTCTAACCATCGGCGCTGCCTCATATTCAGCTCCTTCTGAGTGAAGATATATTTCAGACTTTTGTGATCTGTATATATCTCGCACTTTTCTCCATATAAGTAGTGCCTCCAAATCTTCAAGGCAAACACTACTGCTGCTAACTCCAGATCATGAGTCGGGTATCCCTTCTCATAGTCCTTCAGCTGGCGTGAAGCGTACGCAATGACCCTGCCGTGCTGCATTAGTACACAACCAAGGCCCTTGTGTGACGCATCACTGTATACTATAAAACCTCCAGTGTCGTCTGGTAATGCCAACACTGGTGCTTGGCTAAGTCTCTTCTTCAACTCCAAGAAACTCTCCTCGCACTTCTCTGTCCAGACGAACTTTACCGCCTTTCTGGTCAGATTGGTCAATGGTGATGCTATCTTTGAAAAATCCTGGATGAATCTCCGATAGTATCCCGCTAACCCTAGGAAACTTCTGATCTCCGTTGGTGTCTTCGGTTGCTCCCAGTTGATAATGGCTTCCACCTTTGCTGGGTCTACTGAAACACCACTACTGTCAATGACGTGTCCAAGAAACTGCACCCTCTGCAACCAAAATTCACACTTCGAAAACTTTGCGTACAGTTTCTCCCTTCTTAATGCCTCCAGAGCAATCCTTAGATGTTCAGCATGTTCTTCCTCTGACACTGAATACACCAAGATATCATCGATGAATACTACCACGAACTTGTCCAAATACTGCTTGAACACTCTATTCATCATATCCATGAATGCCGCTGGTGCATTTGTCAGTCCAAATGACATGACCAGAAACTCGAAATGTCCATAACGAGTTCTGAATGCCGTCTTCGGAATATCCTCCGGTCTTACCCTTAGTTGATGATAGCCCGTCCTTAAATCGATCTTCGAAAAGTATTTCGCTCCCTTGAGTTGATCAAACAGATCGTCTATCCTGGGCAGCGGATACCTATTCTTAATCGTAACTTTGTTCAACTCACGGTAGTCGATACAAAGCCTCATCGAGCCATCCTTCTTCTTTACGAACAGAACTGGCGCTCCCCATGGTGACACGCTTGGCCTGATATAACCCCTGTCTAACAGTTCCTGCAGTTGAACCATCAGTTCTTTCATCTCTACTGGTGCCATTCGGTAAGGCGCCTTAGATATCGGTGCCGTCCCGGGTACCAAGTCGATTGCAAATTCTACTTCTCTATCCGGTGGCAGTCCCGGAAGTTCATCTGGGAAGACATCAGCGAATTCCCTTACAACGGGTATCTGACTCAGCTCACCCTCGACCCGTCGAGTATCTACCACGTGAGCCAAATAACCTATACAACCCTTCTTAAGCAATTTCTTCGCTTGCATCATCGTCAGACAACGAGATTGTCTCGGCGATTTACTACCATAGTACACCACCTTCGACTTATCCGGAGTCTGCAAGTGTATGCACTTTTTCTTACAGTCAATGACCGCCCCGTGGCTTGCTAACCAGTCCATCCCAAGGATTACATCGAATTCTCCAAGACGAATCGGCAACAAGTCCACGTTAAGCTTAAACCCTCTCACATCAGCACAACAATTCTTATAAATGTAGTTTACGGGGATAATCTCTTTGTTCGCTACTTTTATATTCATCGGGTGTTCTAACAGTTCACTAGGCAAATTAAGTCTTTGAGCAAATTCATCAGAAACAAAAGAACATGAAGCTCCCGAATCAAATAGCACATAGGCATCTATGTTGTTGATTGGAATAATACCTGACACCACCTCTCTGGATGCCATAGCATCTTGTACTGTCATGTTGAAGGTCCTTGCTGTTGGCTTATTTGACTGGGTTGGTCCTCCACTGGTTGTTCTCGAGTTGTTGCCCCTATTGCCGTTTCCGCCATCCAAGTTCCTCTTTCGGGGACATTCCTTGCTCCGATGTCCTAACTCTCCACAATTGAAACAACCTCCCTTCTTTGCCTTAGGACAATTGGGCGAGATATGCCCTTCTTGCCCACAGGTATAACAAACCATCTTTCCCCTCATGCACTCTCCCGAGTGACCCTTTCCGCATTTCCCACATACCGGCCTTTTCTGCTGCGTGTTCCCTTGCTGCATTTCAGAATTGCTACCCCCACTGCTCCATTGGCGCTTCCTGTTGTTGCTGCCACCACTACTAACATTCACATTTCCTCCTTCTACCTTCTTCTTGTTCCTTTCCCGGTTATATCTTGAAACCGCTTCACTTCCACCTTCAGCAATAAGAGCTTTCTCCAGCAAGGTGGAGAACGATGTAATTTGCAAAACCGCTACCTTACTGTAGATCCACGGCTTTAATCCATTCTCGAATCTCCTGGCCTTCCTCACCTCAGTGTCCACCTGATGTGGGGCGAATCTAGCCAATTCATTGAATTTTGCAGCGTACTCTGACACTGACAAGTTTTCCTGCTTCAACTCTAAAAACTTGATCTCCATTTTCGCCTGCGTACTCTCAGGGAAGTAATTCTCGAAAAACAACGTCTTGAATGCTTCCCACGCCACGACTCCAGTTCCAGCTTTGTTCTGATTGGCTTCCCACCAGAAGTTAGCCTCACCTTTCATTAAGTAAGTAGCAAAAACTGTCTTTTGCTCCTCAGCGACTCTAGCGATGACAAAGGCCTTTTCAATCTCCTTTATCCATGACTGGGCCTCTATCGGGTCTGCTGTTCCTCTAAACTCTGGAGGCCCTACTGCCTTGAAGTCTTTAAAATTGGCTAAGTGGTTGCCTGCCTGATTTCCTGTAGTAGTGGTTTTGATTCCGCAAGGCTTCTGCCATCATGTTCACAAAATCTTGCATTGGGTTTGGTGGAGTTCTCTCTACATTGTTAACTGACTGACTCTTCATTCACTTGGTTTCGTAGGATTCGTCTGGGCGGCATTATCTGTTTAAGCAAACCCTAACACGTTACTCGGGCTTTCTTAAAACATAAGTATTTAGCATGTAATACAATAATCACATGACTCTTGTGTGGGAGTTTTAGATTACCCAACCTCGGGAATTCTACTTTTACCCGATTAGTGAATTAAGTTGCTAAGATACCGATTCAGTCTCACTGAATTAACATAATCATTGCATAAATGGTATATCAAGTAAAATTCTCAAGCACATACCATAATATTGCACTTATATTCATATACCAACTTTAGTGTTTTACAGATTCATCACAGGTATATTGCTATAAACGCTACCATCCCGATAATCTGGAGGGTGTGGTTCTGCGCCTCTAGTTGTTCAGCCCTAACCTCTAACTCTATGGGTTTCTGGTTTACTGAACAGCATCTCGACTCTCGTCCGACATCCTACCAACACCACACAATTAGATCAATATCAGTACCATAATAAAATACATTCATTGATAAAATGAAATGATATTTTATTCGGTACAACTAGAACTCGATGAATCTCCTCAACCCCTTACCTACATACTCTATATGAGCTTTCTACTAAGGTTATAACCTAGGTTTCTCATTCCTAACGTTTATAACCTATAGCTTTGATACCAACCTGTGGCACCCCCAAATCCAGGTTTCCAAACCTCGAATTCGGTGCTCACGATAATCGATGACAAACATACTATCTAACTAAATGCGGAATAATAAACATACATTGTTTATCGAATGGAAATAAAGTCTTACAATTCTGGTCCCAAGGTTCTTTAACCTTAACATAAAACGTACTCTTAACACAAATAAGGGCTCACTTAATCAAACCACATTCAGAAATAGCTAGTCCGTAGGCACTAACGGGCATCTACTCTTGCACCTTCCCTTTTCCTTTGTCTCCTCTAGACGATTCTGCCTTAGCTGAAATAGAGATCATGATATAGCAAGGGTAAGCAACTAGTTTGCTTAGCAAGTTTATACACATGGAGATATATCATGATGGAAGGAAGTTTCGCTTTCAATGTTCAACAACAGTATAAGAGTGTGAAGGAACATGAATTTATTAAACAACAGTGGAATATTCGAATAATTGAATAACAATTACTGAGTGGTTTGAAATTAACCAAGGAACGTTTTCCAAGGTTCTCAGCAATTAAACTGGACCTCTTAAAAGTTTTGGTAATCGAGGGGATCAGCCTCTCATACCCCGTGATTTATGCATAAACACTTAATAACCGACATTGATATCATGCCTTAAACAAGTTTATCCTTTTCTCAGCCAAGAGTTCTTACCATAGCAATTTAATAAGAACAGCTTTTAAAATACCTTTGATTTAACAAATTAGACATGCTTGATCTAGCTGATACAATTAGCATAGGTCTATCTCATAAACAATTCCTGCTTGAAAGAACTTTAACCAAATTCACAATTTAATAATAATAGAATAGGAATTTCAATTGCACAAGGTGCGAATCTCAATGACTAGTATAGATGTGAATAATCAACAATAATTATTCACTAACATGCTTCGAAAATAATAACTCGAGTTTGAGTTAGGGAACTTGCAATAATGTAAGAAGTTTAGGGTTAGGAACTTGCCTGTCTGCTCAGCTACAACAATTCTAGCTTTAACTAATTGTCCTTGAAGAGTTAACCTAACATAGATAATGTCGGTCTATCAATTAGTACTGCGTAGTTATACGCCGATACGCTTACTTATGCTATTTATTTAATAATTTAAGAAATTCACATAGCACACAGTAAATAAACTATAGCAAATTTCATACGGCACTTAATTGGCTTTTAGGTTGATGGTTTAAATAAATCAACCATGTATCCCTTAAGTAATAAATACTTATTAATCCCTTAAGCAATTAATTTTAATTGTGTAATTAAACATTACTTTTTTAAGTAATATTCATTTATTAAACCCTTAAACAATTAATTATAATTGTCTAATTAATGAGCTATTTAACTCTCTCTATTTTATTAACTCCATCTTCATTTAATTTACTATTAAATAGTAATTAATTAATTATCTTTAGTTATTATTAATAGTAATTAATAACTAATTATATTCACTTATTATTTAATTATTAATTAAATAATAATCGAATTATAAATTTTTAATTGTCTTTAATTATTATTTAAGATTAAATAATAATTAATTAGGTTTGTTTATTATTTAAAGTTATTCAAATAATTAACTAACACGTATGAATTACCTTTAGTTATTATTTAATAGAAAAAAAATAACTAATTAGGTTTATTCACCAATTAGAGTTAATCAAATAATTATTAATGAACTTATCTTTAGTTATTATTTAGTAATAAATAATAACTAATTAGGTTTTATTTATTATTTAAGTAAATCAAATAATAAGTAAATAATTTACAATTCCTTAATCATTGAAAAAACAAAAATCAAATAAACACTTTATTTGATACTAATTAAATAATAATTAATTATTTATTATCTTTATTTATTAAAAAAAATAATTACTTTGTTAATATTTAATTATACTTAATTATTATCTAATATTAATTAAACAATAATTAAAAATTTATTATCTTTATTTATTATTTATTGATAAATAATAAATAATTACTTACTAATTTATTTGTACTTAATTATTATTTAATATTAATCAAGCAATAATTAAATACTTATTATCTTTATTTATTATTTATTGATAAATAATAAATAATTATTTTGATTGATTTTATTATTATTATATATATATATTTCTTATAATAATTAATCAATTCACAAGTATAATATTAGTTCCAAATTAATAACCAAATTTGAGCCATTGATAGCACAGGTAGTACATCAAACCTTGCAACCTTCATTTCAAGCTAACAAAATTTCCACCAAACACAACAATACCCACTGTTGGGGTTTATAACCCAAGCTACAATTAACACCAACACTGATTTCACAATCTATAATCAGCCCCAACCATTATCACCTTAAAAGAAAAGCCTCGTTTGATTTTATAACCATGTTGCTGACAGCAAAATTAATACCAAATAAAACTCAGTTGGATTCAGGCATTACAGTTCCTAAAACACAACATTAATCTATTCGCAGTACAAACTCAAACTGTCAGAATTCATCTATTCCAGAGTTCCTAAAATCAATACCATACGGTATCGGCACAACCCAAGCAAAACGATACAACACAATAATCTATAGGCCTAATGAATTGCTTAACACAAGCCTAGAAATTTATTGAATCAACGAATGAGCAAAGCTAGCAACTGACTCTCATAGACATTATAACAAACAGTTTATGTGCATAGTAATGTTCTTCAAACGAAACAGGGATTACATGGTATCTCACAACCAAAATCCATCCTTATACCTCCTGGCCATTCATGGCTCCCAACACAGACTTCCCAAAACAACATGACCCAACAACAGTAAAACGAACAAAAATGAACGGAAGGAAAATAAAAACAAAACCAACACGGTTACTGGGTTTGGCACGAAACTGAAGCCAGGCTTATACCTCACGGTTTGGGTCGAAGGCGACGAGTTCCTTGCTCTGTTTCCTCTTCTCCTCTGCTCTCTTCCGATTCGCACGGCACCAAGGTATTTTGGACTGGAGATTTCAGCAGTTCGAAACTAGGGTTTTGGGTGTCCAATTTATAGAAAATTGGTTACCCAAATAATTGGGTATTACCTAAATCAATTTACCAAAACCCAACGGTTGGAAGGAGTGGCCGTCCGATCGTACCTATCAAGCCACTGTGACGTCGCCGGCAGCCCTCGAGCCGCGCATCTCGTGGGTCGCTTCGCCTAAAACTCGGAACCCATGGTCCGTCCGCTTGTTGCTCGGTCGCTCCCTTGATCCTTTAGTTAGCCGCCGGTCCTTCATCATCCTGTCCATTCGACTCGAGCTGTCGCCGGCCTTCCTCTCGTCTCCTATCTCTGACTGATCGATTGACATGGTGGATCTGATGTTGAGGGACTCGATTTTGTTAAATCCCCCAATTTGCTTTACCGATTTCCTTTGGTTCGGTCTTTCCCCCCCCAAAATAATTCCCACCGATTGAATTTCCTTTTTCCCAAATTGGCTTTACCAGTTGACTGGATCAAACGAAATGGATCCAATCCGGCAAAACAAGGAATGGGTCTGACCCGGCTGAAATGAAATTGGGCTCAACCTAATTGGTTCGGTCCAGTAGGGAAAGAAAAGGAGTTTGGGCCAACCAAAAGATTGGGCCAATTTACTTATTAGAGTTAATACACCATACTTTTAGTATTTAATTTAAATGACCTCTTAATTACTTAATTGCTTGAAATATTTATTTTTTTAACGATAACCCCCAATAACAGTTATTAATCCGAAATGATGAAATCGTTTATTTAATTTCCCCAAATTTTCTTGCCACTCAAATGTTAGGGTTAACTCGTTAATTATTCAACTTTTAATGAGTCCCTTTTAACGCGAGAAAATTATTGGACCATACATTTAGATAATTAATTAATAATACCTACATGGGTCCAATTAAATTCATTGAATAAAATGAATTTCATATATTAAAATAAATCAATACAATGTTTAAAAAAAATTCTCGGACATTACAGGAAAAATTCTGTAATATCTCAAACATTCAAAATAATGGTATAAGAATTATAAATGAGAAAAAGAAATAATGAAAATTGAAGTGCATTGAAATATCAATGAGAAATTCAAGAAAAAAAACTAAGGTAACGCATGGTAACGTAAATGTAAATAAAGAAGTTATACTATACAAAAGTCAAATTGGAGTTCGGAGGTGAATTTGAAGAAACAAATATTATCATGATGTCGGGGACGTCGAAATTAGTAGGAATCGACTATAAACATGAAAAGTTGACTTTTCAGGTCAAAAAGTCAAAGGAGAGAAAAAAAGAATTTTGGAGAATTGTGGGTGTAGTTGGCGACTGATGAAGATAAGGAAGCTTTAGGATTTTTTTTTCTTTTTGGGCCAAGCTTATCTACTAGGCTATTATACATACATATATATATATATACTAAGTCGGCAGAATAAGAAAAGGGAGAGAAAAACAATGGAAGAGAAAGAAAGGGATCAGGAAGAGAAAGAGGTGGGCTCAAGCATGGAAAAGGTAATCTTTACTTTCTCTTTAGCATTTAGTTATACTCAGTTGCATGTATGGTAGGATTTTGAATGGAAAACAATATGTTAAAACACTATTTCAGGAATTGGAGCCATGGTGGTGGTATTAGATGAGTTTGCTGTTTATTAGATTATATGTTATAAAACATACATGTTCAGAAGCTAAAAAAGTAAACTAGATGTAATATGATGAAGAGAATAGGGTGAAACTAAGGAAATAAAGTTCGCCGGAGTTAAATTTCACATTGAAATTTAAGCATGCAAATGTGAATGTTTTTTTTAAATAATTACGTGGTTAGACTCCTAAGATGATGGGGAACTGATCTAGGCAGAAAAGCGATGAAAAATTCGCCGAAAAACCTGCAAATTTGCCGGAGAAGATGACCGGAAAATATTTTCCGACCAACTTTTCGGTAACCCCGATTCTGCTATTTTAGGCCAGAATTTGAAGAACTTTTGTATTAAGAAGTTGAAGAGAATTAAATTTCATGTGAAATGGACATTGAATTCGTAATTTTCGGATAAGCGGTTTAATTATTATGAATTTTTAAAGTTTCAGCACTTTGAATAATTATAATTAAATTACCAGAAAATTGTTTTGAGCTGAAATTATTTTACAGTAATCTTATGATATTATTTTAGAATTAATTAATTTTTTTGGTGAATTATTGAAGAGCATAAGTATTTATTGTATTTTGAAGCCATTTAAAGTTAGTTGAAAAATAGTTGAAATTTATAGAAATTTTTGTGAATGGTGGAAAATTATGAAACTTGGTTGAAACTTTTATAATAATATAAGATGAATATTGATGGTGTTCTGAAGATATAAAAGTATGTTGAGTTATCATTTATATTTTGAAACTATTAAACGATAGTTTTTATAAATAGAAATAATTACAGAAAATTGTCGGATAATCCGAAAAATGTGAAAATTGGTTGGAAAGTCTAGAATAATATTCTAAAGACTTTAGAAGGTTTAGTGGACTCGCTAAGTGTTGGGAGTTTATGGATCGTGTGTTGACTGGCTAATGAACGTAAACAGTTAATTAATGAAGGAGTTACGATAAATTAAAAACAATGTTTGTTAAAGATTAGAACGAGTTTTATAATTCCTTTTTGGAAATGAAATTTTGAGTAACGATATATTTTGTCATAAAATAGCATATTTTGACGTGAAGAAGATATTGTCCAAGAATTTTTGGACGTAATTCCGAATATTGGAGATTATTGAAAGTAAACAGGAATGTTAAAATATAATTACGGGAAGTAAATTAATATAAGTAAATGCTATTATAAGGAAGTTAATTTGTTGATGGAAAATATTTTATAACATTGTAGATTACTCAGAATTGAGTACGGGAGAAATAAATATTGGATATGAATAATGTAGATGATGAACTACGGACCGAGGCAAGTTCCCTAACCTATTGCAAGTTCATGAAATTTCTTATTTTTGAGCTTATGTACTAGTTCCTTATATTATTGCAAGTTCCGTTATTTTGTGCAAGTTCTCTGTTTTATTGAGCAAGTTCCCTAGCTTATGCTAGTTTTCGTGAATTCTGCGATTTGTGCGTTTTTATTTTCTTCTGATTGAGCTATGATTACAAGTTTTGAAAGATTTGTGAAGTTCTTGAACTCCTGTTAGTATGGAAGTTCTTAGGCCCATATTATTACTATGGTGAGCTCATTTTTGGGTCCATGGTATCATGGTGAGTTCCTGAATCATTCTTGAACTGATATTACTATGGTGAGCTAAGGAACCCATATTATTGGGGCAAGTTTTGTGAACAGAACAATATTTCTGAATTTACAAGTTCTTAATATTCGTGAACTTATTATGTGAATTAAAGAGTATGTCGGTTGTTTCGGCTACTCCATTGTGAAACTGATTCAAACTGAGGATGAACAACCCTATAATATAGGGAAATATTTATTTAGAGTTTTTTAGTCTATGCGACTGTTAAACACTTATAGAGAGTCAACAGTTTATATAACTGCGGGACACTTTTGGGCCATATAGTGGCGACTTATTTATGGAGAGTTCATGGTCCTTACGACCCCTCAGTAATGATTCAAAGATAAAAAGATTCTGATACTAAAGTTCTATTACTTCTTGATAATCATGTGCTGATGCACATTCCTAAAGTTTCAAATATTAAAATTTTATTGACGAGCTACTCATTGGTTTAAAACATATTTATTCATTGATGAGCTTATTCTGACAAGTCATTGTGTACTACAGTGAGGTAACATGTTACAGGTCATATTTAGTGTTGCTAGGCTGATCACCTATAGTACGGTTCGAAATAACTATTGGTCCTTTATGACCATTCAAGTAACTAAAATTGATAATCCTTTCAATTCGAAAATATTAAATTATTGATTCATGTTTATTTATTGAACTGTTCCATTTCATTTTTATACTTGCTAAGCATATTTGATGCTCACTCTTGCAACCTTTAACATATTGCAGGAAGACAGAAATGATAGGACCGGAAGGGACAAATTTAAGGAAGTAGAGAAAGAGAAATCATGTAGAGGCCACAAGTTGGTGTCAGTGATGAAGTAAAGTGTAAGACTTGAGTTGCGATCCAGGGACGAGGTATATGATATAATGTCGAAACAAACTAGTTAAATTAATAAAAATATTGATAAATATTATGGAAGATGTGTATCGTAATGCACTGAATCTGCTGTAGCGAGTACAGAGATTTGGGGGCGTCACAAATTAGTTTTAGTAATAATACCTCAGGTATAAAAATTTTCCATCCTTGCAAATATCAGCACTAAATTAATTCCAGCCAATCGAATCTCTATCTGCTTCTAATTTTTAGCTTACATTAATAGTGAATTCTACATTTCAAAATTTTCACATAACTTCTCTCCTTGGCACAATGTGCGCCTTACTCTAAGAGTGAGTTGTACATTACAAAATCTTCACTTAACACAACCACGTTAAGGCAAACAAAATAGATACATGAAAATTTCATCCACAATCCGGAACACATAATGATTATAGGTAGTTTAATAAATAACCACAACCAACACACCGAATTCAAGCATAACCAAGAAAAATGATTACTACAATTCAAAGTAGAGTGTAGAAGTACACATTGCCCATATGTTAAACAACTAATACACAACCATAAACTAATCCATAATAGAAATAACATCATTTGTAAAGTTGTAGTGCAATCACATGATGCTTTATGTTGTTATTTTATGGAGTTGCTTGAAATAACCTGTTGCTTAATGTTGTTGTGCAAAGTGACATGTTGGTTGTTGCTATTTGGCTCTGGTGGCAAGCTTTTGTGTCATGTTACTTGTTGCTCCATGTTGTTAGCTTTATGCATTTCCTAGACTAATATGCAACTACTTTTTTGTTGCTAGTTCGTACTACTCTTATTGCATATAAACACATATATTTAGATATTTATCATAAATATAAATATATAAATATTTTTATACATAGTATATATTTATATATTTAGATATTTATAATAAATATATATATATATACACAGTGGCGGAACCAGGACCATATTAAAGGGGGGGTCAAAATCTCTCAGTAAAAAAAAATTATTTATTGACGCTTGAACTGCTTCTTTCGGCTATACGACTGAGAGGAGGCAACTGTATTCTGCGACTCTGCATAGCTTGAAAACGTCTCAAAATTTGTTCGTTTTCAATTGTTGAAAAAATATCTTTCTCAATATAAACTATCAGACTGTCATTCATCCACTCGTCTCCCATTTTATTACGCAAGTCAGTCTTGACAATTTTCATCGCAGAGAATACTCTTTCAACAATTGTAGTCGCAACTGGTAAAACCAAAGCCAACTCAATTAATCGATATACCAATGTAAAAGTCATGTTTCTTCTTGTTTCAATCAGCTTCTTAGCTAGATTTCCCAAAACTTCGATCCGAAAAAAGTGATTATCGCATCGCATATCATAAATGTAATTAACAAGTTGATCCACAAGCATCATGCGATCAGTCACTGAGAAATCTTCTGGATAAAGCTCAGCAAGACGGAGTAACTTATTTTTGTCAAATTAAGAGAACGAATCACTTGGATCAAGACATGATATGCATAAAAGTAACTTTGTGCTTGCTTCTGAAAAACGATTGTTCATCTCTTGAACAATTGAATCAACAACCTACATTTTAATAATGAAAAATCAACAAAAAAGATAAATTCTTGGATAGGAATTAATGAAAAAAGATTTATAGAGATTATACTTATACCTGACAAAAAATCTTAACACGATAATGATGAAAATTAATAATAATTTGTCCATTGTGCCTGCTACGACGGCGAGATCTCATGTTGTCTTCCATATTAATTATTGGGATCATGTTCTTCTCGCAAAAAATATTAACTTCCTTCAAAAAATTCTCCCATTCCGCCTCCCTAAAATCTTGTAGTCGAGCTTTTATTACCCCAATCAATCTCACAGCATGTACAATGTTTTGATCTTTTTGTTGTAAGGCAAGTGACAAATCATTTGTGATTCCCAATAAATATTTCATCAAATGCATCACAAATACAAATTCATAATTCTCCATCTTATCAATCAAACTTATGGATATACCGTTATTATCACCAGAAGCACCATCATCATGCATATTTTCAAGCACTTGTAATACGGAAGTCCACATAGACATAAGACGGGTTATAGTTATGTAATGTGACCCCCAACGAGTATCTCCTTGTCGTTTTAAACTCATTTCTTGATTTTTTTCCTTTACCACTAACTATCTCTTCCTTTTCCAAACACTCTACGATCCTATCATGTTCAAGCTGTCTAAGTTTATCTTTCCTTTTACATGATGCTCCAGCCACATTCACAATCATAATAACATATTGAAAAAAATCACTCACAATACGGCTGCCCTTGGCAATAGCAACAACAACTAATTGGAGTTGGTGAGAAACACAATGGACATACCTTGCATATGGATTTTCTTTTAGAATAAGAGCCTTCAATCCATTGAACTCGCCTCGCATATTTGAAGCCCCATCATATCCTTGACCTCTCAATCTCGATAATGACAATTTATGTTTTGCAAACAATTCATCAATAGCATTCTTCAAAGAAATAGATGAACTGTCAGGCACATGTACCACACCAAGAAACCTTTCAATCACCTCTCCATGGTTATTTACATATCTCAAAACAACTCCCATTTGCTCCTTTATTGAAACATCTCGAGACTCATCAACCATAATAGAAAAGATGTTGTTCCCAATATCATTGATGATGGCAAGTGTAGTTTCCACAGCACAAGCACTTGCTAGTTCTTTTTGAATTTTTGGAGAAGTCATTTGATTGTTTCTAGGAGCATTCTCATTAACTACCTTGCCTACCTCTTCATTTCGTCGGTTGTACCACTCAAAAAACTCAAGAAAATTTCCCTTATTTGATGAAGTCGATGACTCATCATGTCCACGAAAAGGCAAACCTTGCTTCAAAAGAAGGCGTGTGACATCCAAAGCTGCCGTTAAACGGGTGCGATAAGCAACCTCCATCTCTTGCCCTTGTGCTAGTAGTATATGTGACATACTCTGCCTTTGATTTTGAAAACCTTGAAGTTGTATTCTAACATCATTATGAGTACTATTCGAAGCACCCACATGTTCATAAAAATTTTCATTTGCCTTTTTCCAGTTGTTGAACCCTTTTTTTGTAAAAGCATCTACTCTATTTGAATTGCTAAATAGATAGCAGCAAAAGCAAAAGGTCGCATCCTTTGAAATGCTATACTCCAACCATTCAAAAATTTTAAACCAAGCGGGCCGAAAGCTTCTTTTCACATTAGAAAAATATTTTTGGGGATAATTATGGGCAATTGGTTGACATGGACATCTAGTCAAATACTCCCTTCGAACTTGATCTCTAATCACAATATCAAAGTCTTCAATTGATTTACGTAACCCCGGATCACTAACAATATCATTCAGATTGAACTCCACACGTGAATTATTTATACCACCACTTGCTTCGGAACTTGGTAATTGATTATTAGAAGAATCAACAGTTCTTGGTCGCTTAATCAAATATTTATCCATAATCTAGAATAAATAAAAATATCAATTTCTAATCAATAATTTCATCCTTCATCAATTCAATTATTCAAAAATTTCATCATAATTTCATCAAAACATCAACTAACCTTATTGAATAATTTTAATTATTTCACAAACAATATATCATAAATATACCATAAATTGATAAATATACAATATTAATTCAAATATTCAATGAAAATTACACAATCTCTAAATCTCTAATTCATGGCATAAGTAACAAATTCTAAATATCTAATTTAAATATTTAATGGCAAAATTAACTAATTAAGCACAAAGAAATGAAGAATTAAGAAACTTGGAGAGAGAAAGGGAGAAGTCC
This sequence comes from Aralia elata, assembly GCA_034770075.1. Lineage (NCBI taxonomy): Eukaryota > Viridiplantae > Streptophyta > Magnoliopsida > Apiales > Araliaceae > Aralia > Aralia elata. Next base: position 27,100,931 of record CM068382.1, on the reverse strand, counting down.
GCCACCGCCGGACTGTCGACCAAGCTAGCCAGCCAGCCACCGGCGTGCTTCAAAAGAACTGCGGAACAGCGGAAGCCGGAAGGGATTAGGGAATAGGGATAGTGAGATTTGAGAATTGAGAGCACTGAGCAAGCAGTCTAGCAGAGGCGGCTGTAGTAGGTTAAAGAAAAGGATTTTTTTTAACCTTACATGAACGACGTCGTTTCATGTAAGTTTAAAAAAAAAAACTAACTTGTTGACGTGTTGCAGTTGCAGCGCCGAAGAAGAAGGCTGAAGGCGGCATGAGGTGAGGCCGTGACTGGCTGCAGTGCTGCAGTTGGACGCCTGGACTGGGGGCGTAGTGGCCAGTGGGGGCAGTGGAGGTACCAGGGTCGTTTGCCCCCCCCCCCCGACCCCCTAGTTCCGCCACTGTATATACATATATTTAGAACCTATAAAAATAATAAACTCCTACCCTGACCTATTCACCTCCCTTCTCTTGCTCTCTCCAAAACTCGAACTTCCGAATTCAAATTCCAATAATTTCTTACTGGCTCCCTCCTTTTGTCCTATTTTTGTAGTTATATGAAATATTAAAATTGAAAATTTATAGAATGGTAAGATATTATTACCTTAAAGTAGCAAAGCCATGTGCAGTTGTACTTCCATGTTCCGGACCAAGTTGTTACTGTTTTTTACTCAATTTGAACATTTATAAGTGTAAAAAAAAACTAATAAGTTAGCTAAGTAGTACCTCATGCCTCATTGGAACTAAATAATTTTAAATTGAACAAACTTGCAAAAAAATAGTATAATAACCTGTAAAAATATTCCCAAAAGTTAACTTGCATCAATATTATATCAATCAGTCAAAGCACTAAAGGCAAATTTCTAGTTTTAGTAATAATACCTGAGGTGCAAAAAATTTTCCATGCTTGCAAATATCAGCGACACGGAATTAAGTCTAGCAAATCGAATCTCTATCTGCTTCTAATCTTCAGCTTACATTAACAGTGAATTCTACATTTCAAAATTTTCACTTAACCTCTCTCCTTGGCACAATGTGCGCCTTACACTAAGAGTGAGTTGTACATTACAAAATCTTCACTTAACACAACCACGTTAAGACAAACAAAATAGTTACACGAAATTTTCATCCAAAATCCGTACCACATAATGATTATAGGTAGTTTAATAAATAACCACAACCAACACAACGCATTTAAGCATAACCAAGAAAAATGGTTACTACATTTTAAACCACAGTGTAGAAGTACACATTGCCCATATGTTAAATAACTCATACACAACCATAAACTAATCCATAATAGAAGTAGCACCATTTGTAGTGTTGTAGTGCAATCACTTGTTGCTTTATGATGTTGCATTACAGTGTTGCTTGAAATAATCTGTTGCTTAATGCTGTTGTGCAAAAGTTACATGTTGGGTGTTGCTATTTGGCTCTGGTGGCAAGCATCTGTGTCATGTTACCAGTTGCTCCATGTTGTTTGCTTTATGCAGTTCCTAGGCTAATGTGGTACTACTTTTTTGTTGCTAGTTCGTACTACTCTTATTGTATATAAACACATATATTTAGGCATTTATCATAAATATAAATAAATATAAATATATTTATTCATAGTATATATATTTATATATTTAGATATTTATAATAAATAAAAACATATAAATATAGACTATATATATATTTAGAACCTTTAAAAATAATAATCTCCTACCTAGACCTCCCACCCCTCCTCTTTTTCTCTCTCCAAAACTCCAACTTCCGAATTCAAATTCCAATACTTTTTTTTTCTATTTTTGTAGTTATATCAAATATTAAAATTGAAAATTCATAGAATAGTAAGATATTATTACATTAAAGTAGAAGAGCCATGTGCATTAGTACTTCCATGTTTCGGTCCAAGTTGTTGTTGTTTTTGCTAAACCTGTTTCCTTAGTTTGAACATTTATAAGAGTTAAAAAAAACTCATAACTTAACTAAGTAGTACCTCATGCCCCATTGGAACTAAATAATTTTAAATTGAAGCAGCTTGCCAAAAATCAGTATAATAACCTGTAACAATATTCCCAAAAGTTTATTTAACTTGCATCAGTACTATATCATTCAGTCAAAGCACTAAACGAAAATTTCTTATTTTAGTAATAATACCTCTTGTGCAAAAAAATTGTCCATACTTACAAACATCAGCACTTCATTAATTCCAGCCAATCAAATTTCTATCTGCTTCAAATTTTCAGCTAACATTAAAAGTGAATTCTACATTTCAAAATTTTTACTTAACTTCTTTCCATGGCACAATGTGTACCTTACACTAAGAGTGAGTTGTGCATTACAAAATCTTCACTTAACACAACCACGTTAAGGCAAACAAAATAGATACATGAAAATTTCATCCAAAATCCGGAACACAAAATGATTATAAGTAGTTTAATAAATAACCACAACCAATACACCGAATTCAAGCATAACCAAGAAAAATGATTACTACAATTGAAAGTAGAGTGTAGAAGTACACATTTCCCATTTGTTAAACAACTAATACACAACCATAAACTAATCCATAATAGAAATAGCATCATTTGTAAAGTTGTAGTGCAATCACCAGTTGCTTTATGCTGTTGTTTTATGGAGTTACTTGAAATGACCAGTTGTTTAATGTTGTTGTGCAAAGTTACTTGGTAGTTGTTGCTATTTGGCTCTGGTGGCAAGCTTTTGTGTCATGTTACTTGTTGCTCCATGCTGTTTGTTTTATGCAATTCCTAGGCTATTATGCAACTACATTTTTGTTGCTAGTTCATACTACTCTTATTGTATATAAACACACACACATATATAGATATTTATCATAAATATAAATATATAAATAAATATAAATATATAAATATTATTATACATATTATATATTTAGATATTTATAATAAATATATATAAATGTATAATATATATTTATAATAAATATATATATATATATATAAATGTATAATATATATCTAATCTTCAGCTTACATTAACAGTGAATTCTACATTTCAAAATTTTCACTGAACTTCTCTCCTTCGCACAATGTGCGCCTTACACTAAGAGTGAGTTGTACATCACAAAATCTTCACTTACCACAACCACATTAAGACAAACAAAAGAGATAGATGAAAATTTCATCCAAATTTGTACCACATAATGATTATAGGTAGTTTAATAAATAATCATAACTAACACAACGCATTCAAGCACAACCAAGAAAAATGATTACTACATTTTAAACCACAATGTAGAAGTATACATTTCCTATATGTTAAACAACTCATACACAACCATAAACTAATCCATAATAGAAATAGCACCATTTGTAGTGTTGTAGTGCAATCACCTGTTGCTTTATGGAGTTGTTTGAAATAACCTGTTGCTTAATGCTGTTGTGCATAAGTTACATGTTGGGTGTTGCTCTTTGGCTCTGGTGGCAAGCTTTTGTGTGATGTTACCTGTGACACCCCCAAATTCAGGTATCAATACCTCGAATCTGGTGCTCACGATAAAGTACATCCATACACCTCTAAACAACATAAATCAACTAATGCGGAAAAATAAACATATGTTGTTCATTACAAAAGGTTTATTACGGTCCCAAGGTCTATAATCTTAAATAAAATACATCGCAGAATACATTAATAACACAAAACAATTCCACGATTACATAACGGGATAGTACATATAAATATTCCTTAAGCTTTCCCTTGCCTTTGTCCGCTTTAGAACTCTCTGGCTTAACTACAATAGGTTCATGATATAGCAAGAGTGAGCAACTACTTTGCCCAGCAAGTTTAAAATGAATGAAAAGAAGATATATCATGAATGAATAAGAATAATAATCGCATAGTTCAACAATTTAAGAACATTGAAGAAATAGTTGACAATATAATCAAAGTTCAAATGAAACAATGAATATTGATTATTTACTGCCGAGTGGTCCAATAGACCATGAACATTTTGGCCCTAAGAATCAATCATTCACCTGACTCTTTTAAGAGTTTTCCCGTCAGTAGTACTTGAGGGGATCAGCCTCTAGTACTCTATGTATATGCATAACATTTAACTCTGACTGCATCGAATAACCGGCACATTAAAATCCCCTAATAAAGGTTGCTCTCTCAGTCCAAGAATCCATACCAACAATCGGTTTGGATAGATTTTAAAATAATAACCTGTACATGTCTAGCCGAAACAAATGGCGTAGATTATTTCCTTGAACAGTTCATGAATGAAGACCTTAACAGTTCACAGTCCAATAACAGATAATGAATTCAAATGCATAAGCTGCGAATATCAACAATTATATTTGAGGTGGAGTAATTGACAATAATTATTCCACTAATATGGTTTGAAAGTAATAACTTCATTTGAGTCATGAAACTTGCAATAATATACAATATTTGTATTGCTCAAATAAGGATAGTTGAGTAAAGAACTTGCAATAATATAGAATGATTGCTCAATCAATAAATAACTCGCACATTAAATAAAAGTTGTACGATTGAGGAAACTGACTCAATAAATAAATTGAGTTAAGGTAGGGAAACTTGCCCAACACAAGGGTTAGACAAATGTTAGGAAACTTGCACAATATTATTCGAGTAAGGTTAGGGAACTTGCTCAATAAATAACTTGAGTTAGGATAGGAAACTTGCAAAAAGATATAATACTTGCTCAAATATAATTTTGAGTAAGGTAAGAAACTTGTCTGAAGCGCTGCTACAATATTACAACACATGCTCCTTAATATCCTACACAATTAAGTACATATTCACATAACAATTAGTCACATACCGGATACCAAATAATGGTTTATACTACTCTATAATGTTTCATTCTTATTAGAAACATAATATTAAACAAGATTATACACTAGTTACGACGTTACGACGCTTGCACGTTTGTACGCCAAACTTGATTATTCGAACGCCCAAGCAACACGCATTTGCGTACGCCTAACATGCCCATTCAATTTATCTAATATTCATTGGTTAATGCTAAGTATCATTGTAATTCATAACATTCATGTTTTAGAACTTAGAACAACATAACTTAGCGTCGAAAACATTGCACATTGCACACGTGCATGTCCAACGCCCTCCGATTGTCTCCAATCGCACAATAGTCCTAAAGATGGTCAATTTAGGAATTGATTCCGACCTCAAATGTTAAAACTTATTAAAAGAAAGTTGTAGGTCTACTCTTTCTCTTTCCGAATCATCTTGGATCATCTCAATCCGAGTTCGTATGAAAACGTTATGCCCATTTTACTAAAGGACGTCAAAACTGTTTGCACAGTCTCTTGTCCAGCACCTTAGGCGCTCAAAAATGGCCTTTGAGCAGCACCTAGGCGCTCTCTCACAGCAGCTGAGCTCGTGGCCAGCGCCTAGGCGCTCGGCCTGAGTCTCCCAACCAGTTTTCTTCCCGGAATGCTCTGTTTTTGGTGTTCTAGACCTATCTTGCTTCCAACCACCATAACTCCCTCAATACACGTTCAAATTGGTCCATTCCAGACTCTATGTCCTCCTAAGACATAGAGCTACAACATATCAAAAATTTAGAGCTATCCATTAACATTAACATGGCCATAGTATCAACTCATGTTATATTTTCGTATTCTTGGTGTTCTATACAAAAATTATCACCAAATCTTTGTTTTAATCCCTTTTTACTCCATTCCAACTGGGTTAAACTCATAACCCATGGAAGTACAATATCATAACAACAAACAAATTAAACAAATACGAAATCATAGCTACAAGGTCCTCTAAATCGTCCAAATGTCCAAGTTCATGTCCAAAGCTCATTGTTCTTCATGTTCTTCATCCTCCTTAAGCATAGGTACAGATTTATTCCGTTTTTGTTCTATTTTGATGTTATTAATGACTTGTATAACCTCTTAACAACATTTACAAACATCCAACACAAACAAAAACAACAAGAATCGCCAGAAAATCGAATTACAAGCTCAAGAGCTCAAAAACCACAAAAACTTGAAAACCTTAACAAGAACTCGAATGGAATGGATTTGATTAAGAAGATTGCTAGGCTTTGCTTTGAGTTCTTGTTCCTTGCTTTGGCTTCCTTCTCTTCTTCACCCGTGCACCACCTCTCTCTAGACTTCTTCTTCCTTCTTCCTTCTTCCTTTTTCCGGCGACTTCTTCTCTTTTTCCGGCGAGTTCCTCCTCCTTCCTTCTTCCTTCTTGCTGCAGATTTTCCCTCTCTCCCTCTCTCTATCTGCTGAAGCAACTTGGTTTGATGGAATGCAAGAAAGAATGAATGATTTGGGAGAAGTGGAGAAGTAATTTTAGGAGTAGTGGGTTAGGTGCTCAAGGTTGGCCAACAAATTCAAATGCTTGTCAGCAACTCCCTTCATGCTCTCATTTGATTGGTCTAAATTGGTGGGTTGGTTCCCTCTTGGAGTAACAAGCCAAAATAAATACACAAATACACAAAAATATATCCGAAAAATCCCACTTTTGTACCAAAACTGGTAAATAACTCCACCCAAAATTAAAATGGGTACTCCCATAATTATTGGGATGGGTAAAAATAATTATTATATGATTTGTCCATTTATTTGAAACACCCATATAACACATTTCGGATACGGATAAAATCACGTATCAGCTCAAATAAAATTTCCGACGCTTGGAAAAATTATCACTTCACTCGCACGTATTTATGAAATTTATTAGAATCGAACAAGACGCAAAAATTTTATGGCGTGAATAGTGCCTCGGGAAACATGCCCCGTGAATAGTGATTTAGCGACACTACGCGAAATCAATTATTCACTTAAACAAAACTATAACATTTAAAATTTCATACATTCACATAATCCAGGTTGTCACACAACCTTTAAATACATAACACAAAAATAATATTAATAAAATATAATATATTCATTAATAATCAAAAATTCGAATTACAAGGTAAATCCAGAATTCCTGGTCGTTACATTACCTGTTGCTCTATGTTGTTTGCTTTATGCAGTTCCTAGGCTAATGTGCTACTACTTTTTTGTTGCTAGTTCGTTCTACTCTTATTGTATATAAACACATATATTTAGATATTTATCATAAATATAAATATATAAATAAATATAAATATATTTATTCATAGTTTATGTTTATATATTTAGATATTTATAATTTATAATAAATATAAATATATAAGTAAATACTATATATATATATATATATTTTGAACCTATAAAAATAATAATCTCCCACCTAGACCTATCCACCCCCTCCTCGCTTTCTTTCTCCAACACTCCAATCTCTGAATTCAAATTCCAATACTATCTTCCTGCCTCCCTCCTTTTTTTTCTATTTTTGCAGTTATATCAAATATTAAAACTGAAAATTCATAGAATGCTAAAATATTATTAACTTAAAGTAGCGGAGCCATGTACAGTAGTATTTCCATGTTTCGGTCCATGTTGTTGCTGTTTTTGCTAAACCTGTTTACTCAATTTGAACATTTGTAAGAGTTAAAAAAAAAACTCATAAGTTAACTAAGTAGCACCTCATGCCCCATTGAAACTAAATAATTTTAAATTGAAGAAGCTTGCCAAAAATCAGTATAATAACCTGTAAAAATATTCCCAAAAGTTAATTAACTTGCATCAGTACTATATCATCCAGTCAAAGCACTAAATGAAAAAATCTAATTTTAGTAATAATACATCTGGTGCAAAAAATTCTCCATGCTTGCAAAACATCAACATTAAATTAATTCCTGCCAATCGAATGTCTATCTGCTTCTAATTATTAAGTTACATTAATAGTGAATTCTACATTTCAAAATTTTCACTTAACTTCTCTCCTTGGCACAATGTGTGCCTTACACTAAGAGTGAGTTGTACATTACAAAATCTTCACTTAACACAACCACGTTTAGACAAACAAAAAGATACATGAAAATTTCATCCAAAATTCGGACCACATAATGATTATAGGAAATTTAATAAATAACCACAACCAACACAACGCATTCAAGCATAACCAAGAAAAATGATTACTACTTTTTAAACCACAATGTAGAAGTACACATTGCCCATATGTTAAACAGCTCATACACAACCATAAACTAATCCATAATAGAAATAGCACCGTTTGTAGTGTTGTAGTGCAATCACCTGTTGCTTTATGCTATTTTTTATAGAGTTGCTTAAAATAACCTGTTGCTTAATGCTGTTGTGCAAAGTTACATGTTGGCTGTTGCTATTTGGCTCTAATGACAAGCTTTTGTGTCATGTTACCTGTTGCTCCATGTTGTTTGCTTTATGCAGTCCATAGGCCAATGTGCAACTACTTTTTCGTTGCTAGATCGTACAACTCTTATTGCATATAAACACATATATTTAGATATTTAACATAAATATAAATATATTAATAAAAATAAATATATAAATATTTTTATGCTTAGTATATATCTATATATTTAGATATTTGTAATATATATATATATATATATATCTACTATATATACATATGTTTAGAACCTATAAAAATAATAATCTCCTATCCTGACCTATCCACACCCCCTCTCCTACTCTCTCCAAAACTCCAACTTCCGAATTCAAATTCTAATATTTTCTTACTGCCTCCCACCTTTTGTCCTATTTTTGCAGTGTTCTGAAATATTAAAATTGAAAATTCATAGAATGGTAAGATATTATTACCTTAAAGTAGCGGAGCCATGTGCAATTGTACTTCCATGTTCCGGTCCAAGCTGTTACTGTTTTTGCTAAACCTGTTTACTCAATTTGAACATTTATAAGTATAAAAAAAAAACTAAAAAGTTAGCTAAGTAGTACCTCATGCCCCGTTGAACTAAATAATTTTAAACTGAACAAGCTTGCCAAAAATCAGTATAATAACCTGTAAAAATATTCCCAAAAATAAATTAACTTGCATCAATCAGACAAAGCACTAAAGGAAAAATTCTAGTTTTAGTAATAAAACCTCAGGTGCAAAAAAAATTTCATGCTTGCAAATATCAGTACTGAATTAATTCCAGCAAATCGAATCTCTATCTGCTTCTAATCTTCAACTTACATTAACAGTCAATTCTACATTTCAAAATTTTCACTTAACCTCTCTCATTGGCACAATGGGCGCCTTACACTAAGAGTGAGTTGTACATTACAAAATCTTCACTTTACACAACCACGTTACGAAAACAAAATAGATACATGAAAATTTCATCCAAAATCCGGACCACATAATGATTATAGGTAATTTAATAAATAACCACAACCAACACAACGCACTCAAGCATACATAGCCAAGAAAAATGATTACTACATTTTAAACCACAGTGTAGAAGTACATGTTACCTGTTGCTCCATGTTGTTTACTTTATACAGTTCCTAGGCTAATGTGCAATTACTTTTTTGTTGCTAGTTCGTACTACATAAACAAATACATTTAGATATTTATCATAAATATAAATATATAAATATTTATATATTTAGATATTTATAATAATTATATATACGGAGAGGCTCTAAATCGAACCTTAAAGAGCGAACCAAAGACAAATTGTCGTCTTTGGTGTCTATGGCGACGGTTCGACCCGTTGCCAAAGACTACATGGCTATGGCGACGGGTCGAACCGTCGCCATAGACACCAAAGACGACGGTTCGTCTTTGGTTCGCTCTTTAAGGTTCGCTTTAGAGCCGGACCGTTATATATATACATATATAAATATATATATTTAGAACCTATAAAAATAATAATCTCCTAACCCTAACCTATCCACCCCTCTTGCTCTCTCCAAAACTCCTCAAATTCTAATATTTTCTTACTGCCTCCCTCCTTTTGTCCTATTTTTGCAGTTATATGAAATATCAAAATTAAAATTGAAAATTCATAGAATGATAAGATATTAGTACCTTAAAGTAGCGGAGCCATGTGCAGTTGTACTTCCATGTTTCGGTCCAAGCTGTTACTGTTTTTGCTAAACCTGTTTAGTCATTTTGTACATTTATAAGTGTAAAAAAAACATATAAGTTAGCTAAGTAGTACCTCATGCCCCGTTGGAACTAAATAATTTTAAACTGAACAAGCTTGCCAAAAATCAGTATAATAACCTATAAAAATACTCCCAAAAATAAATTAACTTGCATCAATATTATATCAATCAGATAAAGCACTAAAGGAAAAATTCTAGTTTTTCGTAATAATACCTAAGGTGCAAAAAATTCTCCAAGCTTGCAAATATCAACACTGAATTAATTCCAGCAAATCGAATCTGTATCTGCTTCTAATCTTCAGCTTACATTAACAGTGAATTCTACATTTTAAAATTTTCACTTAACCTCTCTCCTTGGCACAATGGGCGCCTTACACTTATGTTGTGTTTGGTTGGTGGGAATGGAATGGAATGAGCTGGGAATGGAATGACCATTCCTTCTGGAATGTCTAAAAACATGTTTGGTTAGTCAGTTGGAATGAGCATTCCATTCCTTTAGTTATTCCATTCCTATCTGAAATATTATTTTTCATTCCTTTCTAAATAGGTGGGTTTATTTCATTCCCTTCTGCTTCGTTCATTTTATTATTGGTAAACAGCTTATCTGAAATATAATAAGCTTATTAGTAAAGAACTTATTATTGATAAATAACTTATTATTGGTAAACAACTTATTATTCAAACAGCTTATTATTGGTAAACAACTTATTATTCAAACAACTTATTATTAGTAAACAACTTATTATTTAAACAGCTAATTATTGATAAACAACTTATTATTCAAACATCTTATTATTGATAAACAACTTATTATTCAAACAGTTTATTATTAGTGAACAACTTATTATTCAAACAGCTTATTATTGGTAAATAGCTTATTATTGATAAATAACTTATTTAAACAGTTTATTGGTAAACAACTTATTATTTAAACAGCTTATTGGTAAACAACTTATTATTTAAACAGCTTATTACTGGTAAACAACTTATTAATAATTAACAACTGATTATTTAAACAGCTTATTGGCAAACAACTTATTATTGGTAAACAACTTATTATTTAAACAGCTTATTAGTAAACAACTTATTATTGGTAAACAACTTATTGTTGGCAAACAACTTATTATTTAAACAGCTTATTGGTAAACAACTTATTATTTAAATAGCTTATTATTAGTAAACAACTTATTATTTGAACAACTTATTGGTAAACGGCTTATTTAAACGGCTTATTGGTAAATAACTTATTGTTTATTATTGGTAAACGGCTTATTGAAATAACTTATTGGTAAACAACTTATTGTTTATTATTAGTCCTTATTATTGTTCATCAAGGCTTTTTTTTTAAAAAAAAATTCATGCATGAAAGTGTTTATTTGAATTTTAAATGCATAAAAATATAAAAAAATATTTTTCTAGCGAAGATGTTTTTTTAGTTCTATTTAATTTATTTTTTTCATTCATTTTTATAAGTTAGTAGTATATAAAAAATGAAAAAAAAATAATTTCACATTCTATTCACAATGTAATTCATGTAAACCAAACACCTAAAGTAAAATGGTGATTCTATTCCTGACGGAATGAATGAACAAACCAAACATAAAAATGAGAATGACCATTTCATTCCCATTCCCATTCCATTCCTTAAGCCATTCCATTCCTTAAGTCATTCCATTCCATACATGCCAAAGAATGAGAACCAAACACAGTATTAGAGTGTGTTGTACAGTACAAAATCTTCACTTAACACAACCACGTTACGACAAACGAAATATATACATGAAAATTTCATCCAAAATTCGGACCACATAATGATTATAGGTAGTTTAATAAATAACCACAACCAACACAACGCATTCAAGCCTACATAGCCATGAAAAATGATTACTACATTTTAAACCACAGTGTAGAACACATTGCCCGTATGTTAAACAGCTCATACACAACCATAAACTAATCCATAATAGAAATAACATCATTTGTAGTGCTGTAGTGCAATCACATGTTGCTTTATGAAGTTGTTTTATGCAGTTGCTTGAAATAACGTGTTGCTTAATGCTGTTATGCAAAGTTGCATGTTGGCGGTTGCTATTCGGCTCTCGTGGCAAGCTTTTGTGTCGTGTTACCTGTTGCTCCATGTTGTTTACTTTATACAGTTCCTAGGCTAATGTGCAATTACTTTTTTGTTGCTAGTTCGTACTACATAAACATATATATATATATATATATATATATATTTATCAAAAATATAAAAATATAAATATTTATACACTTAGATATTTATAATAATTAGATATATACATATATAAATATATACTATATATACATATATTTAGAACCTATAAAAATAATAATCTCCTAAACCTATCCACCCCTCCTCTCTTGCTCTCTCCAAAACTCCTCAAATTCTAATATTTTCTTACTGCCTCCCTCCTTTTGTCCTATTTTTGCAGTTATATGAAATATTAAAATTGAAAATTGAAAATTCATAGAATGATAAGATATTAGTACTTTAAAGTAGCGGAGCCATGTGCAGTTGTACTTCCATGTTCCGGTCCAAGCTGTTACTGTTTTTGCTAAACCTGTTTACTCAATTTGAACATTTATAAGTGTAAAAAAAACTTATAAGTTAGCTAAGTAGTACCTCATGCCCCGTTGGAACTAAATAATTTTAAACTGAACAAGCTTGCCAAAAATAGTATAATAACCTGTAAAAATATTCCCAAAAATAAATTAACTTGCATCAATATTATATCAATCAGACAAAGCACTAAAGGAAAAATTCTAGTTTTTCGTAATAATACCTCAGGTGCAAAAAATTCTCTATGCTTGCAAATATCAGCAGCATTGAATTAATTCCAGCAAATCGAATCTCTATCTGCTTCTAATCTTCAGCTTATATTAACAGTGAATTCTACATTTCAAAATTTTCACTTAACCTCTCTCCTTGGCACAATGTGCGCCTTACACTAAGAGTGAGTTGTACATTACAAAATCTTCACTTAACACAACCACGTTATGTAAAACAAAATAGATACATGAAAATTTCATCCAAAATCCGGAGCACATAATGATTATAGGTAGTTTACTAAATAACCACAACCAACACAACGCATTCAAGCATACATAGCCAAGAAAAATGATTACTACATTTTAAACCACAGTTTAGAAGTACACATTGCATGTATGTTAAACAGCTCATACACAACCATAAACTAATCCATAATAGAAATAGCACCATTTGTATTGTTGTAGTGCAATCACACCTGTTGGTTTATGCAGTTGTTTTATGGAGTTGCTTGAAATAACCTGTTGCTTAACGTTGTTGTGCAAAGTTGCATGTTGGATGTTGCTATTTGGCTCTCGTGGCAAGCTTTTGTGTCATGTTACCTGTTGCTCCATGTTGTTTACTTTATGCAGTTCCTAGGCTAATGTGCAATTACTTTTTTGTTGGTAGTTCGTACTACATAAACACATATATTTAGATATTTATCATAAATATAAATATATAAATATTTATATATTTAGATATTTATAATACTTATATATATACATATATAAATATATACTATATATACATATGTTTAGAACCTATAAAAATAATAATCTCCTATCCTAACCTATCCACCCCTCCTCTCTTGCTCTCTCCAAAACTCCTCAAATTCTAATATTTTCTTACTGCCTCCCTCCTTTTGTCCTATTTTTGCAGTTATATGAAATATTAAAATTAAAATTGAAAATTCATAGAATGATAAGATATTAGTACCTTAAAGTAGCAGAGCCATGTGCAGTTGTACTTCCATGTTCCGGTCCAAGCTGTTACTGTTTTTGCTAAACCTGTTTACTCAATTTGAACATTTATAAGTGTAAAAAAAAAACTTATAAGTTAGCTAAGTAGTACCTCATGCTCCGTTGGAACTAAAAAATTTTAAACTGAACAAGCTTGCCAAAAATCAGTATAATAACCTGTAAAAATATTTCCAAAAATAAATTAACGTGCATCAATATTATATCAATCAGACAAACCACTAAAGGAAAAATTCTAGTTTTTCGTAATAATACCTAAGGTGCAAAAAATTCTCCATGCTTGCAAATATCAGCACTAAATTAATTCCAGCAAAACGAATCTCTATCTGCTTCTAATCTTCAGCTTACATTAACTGTGAATTCTACATTTCAAAATTTTCATTTAACTTATGTCATTGGCACAATGTGCGCCTTACACAAAGAGTGAGTCGTACATTACAAAATCTTCACTTAACACAACCACGTTACGTAAAACAAAATAGATACATGAAAATTTCATCCAAAATCCGGAGCACATAAAGATTATTGGTAGTTTAATAAATAACCACAACCAACACAACGCATTCAAGCATACATAGCCAAGAAAAATGATTACTACATTTTAAACCATATTGTAGAAGTACACATTGCCTGTATGTTAAACAGCTCATACACAACCATAAACCAATCCATAATAGAAATAGCACCATTTGTATTGTTGTAGTGCAATCACACCTGTTGGTTTATGCAGTTGTTTTATGGAGTTGCTTGAAATAACCTGTTGTTTAACGATGTATTGCAAAGTTGCATGTTGGCTATTGCTATTTGACTCTCGTGGCAAGCTTTTGTGTCGTGTTACCTGTTGCTCCATGTTGTTTACTTTATGCAGTTCCTAGGCTAATGTGCAATTACTTTTTTGTTGGTAGTTCGTACTACATAAACACATATATTTAAATATTTATCATAAATATAAATATATAAATATTTATATATTTAGATATTTATAATAATTATATATATACATATATAAATATATACTATATATACATATGTTTAGAACCTATAAAAATAATAATCTCCTATCCTAACCTATCCACCCCTCCTCTCTTGCTCTCTCCAAAACTCCTCAAATTCTAATATTTTCTTACTGCCTCCCACCTGTTGTCCTATTTTTGCAGTTATATGAAATATTAAAATTAAAATTGAAATTTCATAGAATGATAAGATATTAGTACCTTAAAGTAGCGGAGCCATGTGCAGTTGTACTTCCATGTTTCGGTCCAAGCTGTTACTGTTTTTGCTAAACCTGTTTACTCAATTTGAATATTTATAAGTGTAAAAAAAAACTTATAAGTTAGCTAAGTAGTACCTCATGCTCCGTTGGAACTAAATAATTTTAAACTGAACAAGCTTGCCGAAAAACAGTATAATAACCTGTAAAAATATTCCCAAAAATAAATTAACTAGCATCAATATTATATCAATCAGACAAAGCACTAAAGGAAAATTTCTAGTTTTTCGTAATAATACCTAAGGTGCAAAAAATTCTCCATGCTTGCAAATATCAGCAGCATTGAATTAATTCCAGCAAATCGAATCTCTATCTGCTTCTAATCTTCAGCTTATATTAACAGTGAATTCTACATTTCAAAATTTTCACTTAACCTCTCTCCTTGGCACAATGTGCGCCTTACACTAAGAGTGAGTTGTACATTACAAAATCTTCACTTAGCACAACCACGTTATGTAAAACAAAATAGATACATGAAAATTTCATCCAAAATCCGGAGCACATAATGATTTTAGGTAGTTTAATAAATAACCACAACCAACACAACGCATTCAAGCATACATAGCCAAGAAAAATGATTACTATATTTTAAACCACAGTGTAGAAGTACACATTGCATGTATGTTAAACAGCTCATACACAACCATAAAATAATCCATAATAGAAATAGTACCATTTGTATTGCTGTAGTGCAATCACCTGTTGGTTTATGCAGTTGTTTTATGGAGTTGCTTGAAATAACTTGTTGCTTAACGATGTATTGCAAAGTTGCATGTTGGTTGTTGCTATTTGACTCTCGTGGCAAGCTTTTGTGTCGTGTTACCTGTTGCTCCATGTTGTTTACTTTATGCAGTTCCTAGGCTAATGTGCAATTACTTTTTTGTTGGTAGTTCGTACTACATAAACACATATATTTAGATATTTATCATAAATATAAATATATAAATATTTATATATTTAGATATTTATAATAATTATATATATACATATATAAATATATACTATATATACATATGTTTAGAACCTATAAAAATAATAATCTCCTATCCTAACCTATCCACCCCTCCTCTCTTGCTCACTCCAAAACTCCAACTTCCGAATTCAAATTCTAATATTTTCTTACTGCCTCCCTCCTGTTGTCCTATTTTTGCAGTTATATGAAATATTAAAATTAAAATTGAAAATTCATAGAATGATAAGATATTAGTACCTTAAAGTAGCGGAGCCATGTGCAGTTGTACTTCCATGTTTCGGTCCAAGCTGTTACTGTTTTTGCTAAACCTGTTTACTTAATTTGAATATTTATAAGTGTAAAAAAAACTTATAAGTTAGCTAAGTAGTACCTCATGCTCGGTTGGAACTAAAAAATTTTAAACTGAACAAGCTTGCCAAAAATCAGTATAATATCCTGTAAAAATATTTCCCAAAATAAATTAACTTGCATCAATATTATATCAATCAGACAAAGCACTAAAGGAAAAATTCTAGTTTTTCGTAATAATACCTCAGGTGCAAAAAATTCTCTATCCTTGCAAATATCAGCAGCATTGAATTAATTCCAGCAAATCGAATCTCTATCTGCTTCTAATCTTCAGCTTATATTAACAGTGAATTCTACATTTCAAAATTTTCACTTAACCTCTCTCCTTGGCACAATGTGCGCCTTACACTAAGAGTGAGTTGTACATTACAAAATCTTCACTTAACACAACCACGTTACGTAAAACAAAATAGATACATGAAAATTTCATCCAAAATCCGGAGCACATAAAGATTATTGGTAGTTTAATAAATAACCACAACCAACACAACGCATTCAAGCATACATAGCCAAGAAAAATTATTACTACATTTTAAACCACAGTGTAGAAGTACACATTGCCTGTATGTTAAACAGCTCATACACAACCATAAACTAATCCATAATAGAAATAGCACCATTTGTATTGCTGTAGTGCAATCACACCTGTTGGTTTATGCAGCTGTTTTATGGAGTTGCTTGAAATAACCTGTTGCTTAACGCTGTTGTGCAAAGTTGCTTGTTGGATGTTGCTATTTGGCTCTCGTGGCAAGCTTTTGTGTCATGTTACCTGTTGCTCCATGTTGTTTACTTTATGCAGTTCCTAGGCTAATGTGCAATTACTTTTTTGTTGGTAGTTCGTACTACATAAACACATATATTTAGATATTTATCATAAATATAAATATATAAATATTTATATATTTAGATATTTATAATAATTATATATATACATATACAAATATATACTATATATACATATGTTTAGAACCTATAAAAATAATAATCTCCTATCCTAACCTATCCACCTCTCCTCTCTTGCTCTCTCCAAAACTCCTCAAATTCTAATATTTTCTTACTGCCTCCCTCCTGTTGTCCTATTTTTGCAGTTATATGAAATATTAAAATTAAAATTGAAAATTCATAGAATGATAAGATATTAGTACCTTAAAGTAGCGGAGCCATGTGCAGTTGTACTTCCATGTTCCGGTCCAAGCTGTTACTGTTTTTGCTAAACCTGTTTACTCAATTTTAATATTTATAAGTGTAAAAAAAAACTTATAAGTTAGCTAAGTAGTACCTCATGCTCCGTTGGAACTAAATAATTTTAAACTGAACAAGCTTGCCGAAAATCAGTATAATAACCTGTAAAAATATTCCCAAAAATAAATTAACTAGCATCAATATTATATCAATCAGACAAAGCACTAAAGGAAAATTTCTAGTTTTTCGTAATAATATCTAAGGTGCAAAAAATTCTCCATGCTTGCAAATATCAGCACTGAATTAATTCCAGCAAATCGAATCTCTATCTGCTTCTAATCTTCAGCTTACATTCACAGTGAATTCTACATTTCAAAATTTTCGCTTAACCTCACTCCTTGGCACAATGTGCGCCTTACACAAAGAGTGAGTTGTACATTACAAAATCTTCATTTAACACAACCACGTTACGTTAAACAAAATAGATACATGAAAATTTCATCCAAAATCCGGAGCACATAAAGATTATTGGTAGTTTAATAAATAACCACAACCAACACAACGCATTCAAGCATACATAGCCAAGAAAAATGATTACTACATTTTAAACCACAGTGTAGAAGTACACATTGCCTGTATGTTAAACAGCTCATACACAACCATAAACTAATCCATAATAGAAATAGCACCATTTGTATTGCTGTAGTGCAATCACACCTGTTGGTTTATGCAGTTGTTTTATGGAGTTGCTTGAAATAACCTGTTGCTTAACGCTGTTGTGCAAAGTTGCATGTTGGATGTTGCTATTTGGCTCTCGTGGCAAGCTTTTGTGTCATGTTACCTGTTGCTCCATGTTGTTTACTTTATGCAGTTCCTAGGCTAATGTGCAATTACTTTTTTGTTGCTAGTTCGTACTACATAAACACATATATTTAGATATTTATCAAAAATATAAAAATATAAATATTTATACACTTAGATATTTATAATAATTATATATATACATATATAAATATATACTATATATACATATGTTTAGAACCTATAAAAATAATAATCTCCTATCCTAACCTATCCACCCCTCCTCTCTTGCTCTCTCCAAAACTCCTCATATTCTAATATTTTCTTACTGCCTCCCTCCTGTTGTCCTATTTTTGCAGTTATATGAAATATTAAAATTAAAATTGAAAATTCATAGAATGATAAGATATTAGTACCTTAAAGTAGCGGAGCCATGTGCAGTTGTACTTCCATGTTCCGGTCCAAGCTGTTACTGTTTTTGCTAAACATGTTTACTCAATTTGAACATTTATAAGTGTAAAAAAAAACTTATAAGTTAGCTAAGTAGTACCTCATGCTCCGTTGGAACTAAATAATTTTAAACTGAACAAGCTTGCCAAAAATCAGTATAATAACCTGTAAAAATATTCCCAAAAATAAATTAACTTGCATCAATATTATATCAATCAGACAAAGCACTAAAAGAAAATTTCTAGTTTTTCGTAATAATACCTAAGGTGCAAAAAATTCTCCATGCTTGCAAATATCAGCACTGAATTAATTCCAGCAAATCGAATCTCTATCTGCTTCTAATCTTCAGCTTACATTAACAGTGAATTCTACATTTCAAAATTTTCGCTTAACCTCACTCCTTGGCACAATGTGCGCCTTACACAAAGAGTGAGTTGTACATTACAAAATCTTCACTTAACACAACCACGTTACGTAAAACAAAATAGATACATGAAAATTTCATCCAAAATCCGGAGCACATAATGATTATAGGTAGTTTAATAAATAACCACAAACAACACAACGCATTCAAGCATACATAGCCAAGAAAAATGATTACTACATTTTAAACCACAGTGTAGAAGTACACATTGCATGTATGTTAAACAGCTCATACACAACCATAAACTAATCCATACTAGAAATAGCACCATTTGTATTGCTGTAGTGCAATCACACCTGTTGGTTTATGCAGTTGTTTTATGGAGTTGCTTGAAATAACCTGTTGCTTAACGCTGTTGTGCAAAGTTGCATGTTGGATGTTGCTATTTGGCTCTCGTGGCAAGCTTTTGTATCATGTTCCCTATTGCTCCATGTTGTTTACTTTATGCAGTTCCTAGGCTAATGTGCAATTACTTTTTTGTTGCTAGTTCGTACTACATAAACACATATATTTAGATATTTATCATAAATATAAATATATAAATATTTATATATTTAGATATTTATAATAATTATATATATACATATATAAATATATACTATATATACATATGTTTAGAACCTATAAAAATAATAATCTCCTATCCTAACCTATCCACCCCTCCTCTCTTGCTCTCTCCAAAACTCCTCAAATTCTAATATTTTCTTACTGCCTCCCTCCTTTTGTCCTGTTTTTGCAGTTATATGAAATATTAAAATTAAAATTGAGAATTCATAGAATGATAAGATATTAGTACCTTAAAGTAGCGGAGCCATGTGCAGTTGTACTTCCATGTTCCGGTCCAAGCTGTTACTGTTTTTGCTAAACCTGTTTACTCAATTTGAATATTTATAAGTGTAAAAAAAAACTTATAAGTTAGCTAAGTAGTACCTCATGCTCCGTTGGAACTAAATAATTTTAAACTGAACAAGCTTGCCAAAAATCAGTATAATAACCTGTAAAAATATTCCCAAAAATAAATTAACTTGCATCAATATTATATCAATCAGACAAAGCACTAAAGGAAAAATTCTAGTTTTTCGTAATAATACCTAAGGTGCAAAAAATTCTCCATGCTTGCAAATATCAGCACTGAATTAATTCCAGCAAATCGAATCTCTATCTGCTTCTAATCTTCAGCTTACATTCACAGTGAATTCTACATTTCAAAATTTTCGCTTAACCTCACTCCTTGGCACAATGTGCGCCTTACACAAAGAGTGAGTTGTACATTACAAAATCTTCACTTAACACAACCACGTTACGTAAAACAAAATAGATACATGAAATTTTCATCCAAAATCCGGAGCACATAATGATTATAGGTAGTTTAATAAATAACCACAAACAACACAACGCATTCAAGCATACATAGCCAAGAAAAATGATTACTACATTTTAAACCACAGTGTAGAAGTACACATTGCATGTATGTTAAACAACTCATACACAACCATAAACTAATCCATACTAGAAATAGCACCATTTGTATTGCTGTAGTGCAATCACACCTGTTGGTTTATGCAGTTGTTTTATGGAGTTGCTTGAAATAACCTGTTGCTTAACGCTGTTGTGCAAAGTTGCATGTTGGATGTTGCTATTTGGCTCTCGTGGCAAGCTTTTGTATCATGTTCCCTATTGCTCCATGTTGTTTACTTTATGCAGTTCCTAGGCTAATGTGCAATTACTTTTTTGTTGCTAGTTCGTACTACATAAACACATATATTTAGATATTTATCATAAATATAAATATATAAATATTTATATATTTAGATATTTATAATAATTATATATATACATATATAAATATATACTATATATACATATGTTTAGAACCTATAAAAATAATAATCTCCTATCCTAACCTATCCACCCCTCCTCTCTTGCTCTCTCCAAAACTCCTCAAATTCTAATATTTTCTTACTGCCTCTCTCCTTTTGTCCTGTTTTTGCAGTTATATGAAATATTAAAATTAAAATTAAAAATTCATAGAATGATAAGATATTAGTACCTTAAAGTAACGGAGCCATGTGCAGTTGTACTTCCATGTTCCGGTCCAAGCTGTTACTGTTTTTGCTAAACCTGTTTACTCAATTTGAACATTTATAAGTGTAAAAAAACTTATAAGTTAGCTAAGTAGTACCTCATGCTCCGTTCGAACTAAATAATTTTAAACTGAACAAGCTTGCCAAAAATCAGTATAATAACCTGTAAAAATATTTCCCAAAATAAATTAACTTGAATCAATATTATATCAATCAGACAAAGCATTAAAGGAAAAATTCTAGTTTTCGTAATAATACCTAAGGTGCAAAAAATTCTCCATGCTTGCAAATATCAGCAGCATTGAATTAATTCCAGCAAATCGAATCTCTATCTGCTTCTAATCTTCAGCTTACATTAACAGTGAATTCTACATTTCAAAATTTTCACTTAACCTCTCTCCTTGGCACAATGTGTGCCTAACACTAAGAGTGAGTTGTACATTACAAAATCTTCACTTAACACAACCACGTTACGTAAAACAAAATAGATACATGAAAATTTCATCCAAAATCCGGAGCACATAATGATTATAGGTAGTTTAATAAATAACCACAACCCAACACAACGCATTCAAACATACATAGCCAAGAAAAATGATTACTACATTTTAAACCACAGTGTAGAAGTACACATTGCATGTATGTTAAACAACTCATACACAACCATAAACTAATCCATAACAGAAATAGCACCATTTGTATTGTTGTAGTGCAATCACACATGTTGGTTTATGCAGTTGTTTTATGGAGTTGCTTGAAATAACCTGTTGCTTAACGATGTATTGCAAAGTTGCATGTTGGTTGTTGCTATTTGACTCTCGTGGCAAGCTTTTGTGTCATGTTACCTGTTGCTCCATGTTGTTTACTTTATGCAGTTCCTAGGCTAATGTGCAATTACTTTTTTGTTGCTAGTTCGTACTACATAAACACATATATTTAGATATTTATCATAAATATAAATATATAAATATTTATATATTTAGATATTTATAATAATTATATATATATACATATATAAATATATACTATATATACATATGTTTAGAACCTATAAAAATAATAATCTCCTATCCTAACCTATCCACCCCTCCTCTCTTGCTCTCTCCAAAACTCAAATTATAATATTTTCTTACTGCCTCCCTCCTTTTGTCCTGTTTTTGCAGTTATATGAAATATTAAAATTAAAATTGAAAATTCATAGAATGATAAGATATTAGTACCTTAAAGTAGCGGAGCCATGTGTAGTTGTACTTCCATGTTCCGGTCCAAGCTGTTACTGTTTTTGCTAAACCTGTTTACTCAATTTGAACATTTATAAGTGTAAAAAAAACTTATAAGTTAGCTAAGTAGTACCTCATGCTCCGTTCGAACTAAATAATTTTAAACTGAACAAGCTTGCCAAAAATCAGTATAATAACCTGTAAAAATATTCCCAAAAATAAATTAACTTGCATCAATATTATATCAATCAGACAAAGCACTAAAGAAAAAATTCTAGTTTTTCGTAATAATACCTAAGGTGCAAAAAATTCTCCATGCTTGCAAATATCAGCAGCATTGAATTAATTCCAGCAAATCGAATCTCTATCTGCTTCTAATCTTCAGCTTACATTAACAGTGAATTCTACATTTCAAAATTTTCACTTAACCTCTCTCCTTGGCACAATGTGCGCCTTACACAAAGAGTGAGTTGTACATTACAAAATCTTCACTTAACACAACCACGTTACGTAAAACAAAATAGATACATGAAAATTTCATCCAAAATCCGGAGCACATAATGATTATTGGTAGTTTAATAAATAACCACAACCAACACAACGCATTCAAGCATACATAGCCAAGAAAAATGATTACAATATTTTAAACCACAGTGTAGAAGTACACATTGCCTGTATGTTAAACAGCTCATACACAACCATAAACTAATCCATAATAGAATTAGCACCATTTGTATTGTTGTAGTGCAATCACCTGTTGGTTTATGCAGTTGTTTTATGGAGTTGCTTGAAATAACCTATTGTTTAACGATGTATTGCAAAGTTGCATGTTGGCTATTGCTATTTGACTCTCGTGGCAAGCTTTTGTGTCGTGTTACCTGTTGCTCCATGTTGTTTACTTTATGCAGTTCCTAGGCTAATGTGCAATTACTTTTTTGTTGCTAGTTCGTACTACATAAACACATATATTTAGATATTTATCATAAATATAAATATATAAATATTTATATATTTAGATATTTATAATAATTATATATATACTTATATAAATATATACTATATATACATATGTTTAGAACCTATAAAAATAATAATCTCCTATCCTAACTATCCACCCCTCCTCTCTTGCTCTCTCCAAAACTCCTTAAATTCTAATATTTTCTTACTGCCTCCCTCCTTTTGTCCTGTTTTTGCAGTTATATGAAATATTAAAATTAAAATTGAAATTTCATAGAATGATAAGATATTAGTACCTTAAAGTAGCGGAGCCATGTGCAGTTGTACTTCCATGTTTCGGTCCAAGCTGTTATTGTTTTTGCTAAACCTGTTTACTCAATTTGAATATTTATAAGTGTAAAAAAAAACTTATAAGTTAGCTAAGTAGTACCTCATGCTCCGTTGGAACTAAATAATTTTAAACTGAACAAGCTTGCCGAAAAACACGATAATAATAACCTGTAAAAATATTCCCAAAAATAAATTAACTAGCATCAATATTATATCAATCAGACAAAGCACTAAAGGAAAATTTCTAGTTTTTCGTAATAATACCTAAGGTGCAAAAAATTCTCCATGCTTGCAAATATCAGCACTGTATTAATTCCAGCAAATCGAATCTCTATCTGCTTCTAATCTTCAGCTTACATTAACAGTGAATTCTACATTTCAAAATTTTCACTTAACCTCTCTCCTTAGCACAATGTGCGCCTTACACTAAGAGTGAGTTGTACATTACAAAATCTTCACTTAACACAACCACGTTACGGCAAACAAAATAGATACATGAAAATTTTATCCAAAATCCAGACCACATAATGATTATAGGTAGTTTAATAAATAACCACAACCAACACAACGCATTCAAGCATACATAGCCAAGAAAAATGATTACTACATTTTAAACCACAGTGTAGAAGTACACATTGCCCATATGTTAACTAGCTCATACACAACCATAAACTAATCCATAATAGAAATAGCACCATTTGTATTGTTGTAGTGCAATCACACCTGTTGGTTTATGCAGTTGTTTTATGGAGTTGCTTGAAATAACCTGTTGCTGAACAATGTATTGCAAAGTTGCATGTTGGATGTTGCTATTTGGCTCTCGTAGCAAGCTTTTGTGTCATGTTACCTGTTGCTCCATGTTGTTTACTTTATGCAGTTCCTAGGCTAATGTGCAATTACTTTTTTGTTGCTAGTTCGTACTACATAAACACATATATTTAGATATTTATCATAAATATAAATATATAAATATTTATATATTTAGATATTTATAATAATTATATATATACATATATAAATATATACTATATATACATATGTTTAGAACCTATAAAAATAATAATCTCCTATCCTAACCTATCCACCCTCCTCTCTTGCTCTCTCCAAAACTCCAACTTCCGAATTCTAATTCTAAAATTTTCTTAATGCCTCCCTCCTTTTGTCCTATTTTTGCAGTTATATGAAATATTAAAATTGAAAATTCATAGAATGGTAAGATATTATTTACCTTAAAGTACGGAGCCATGTGAGTTAAAAAAAACTCATAACTTAACTAAGTAGTACCTCATGCCCATTGGAACTAAATAATTTTAAATTGAACAAGCTTGCCAAAAATCACGATAATTATAACCTGTAAAAATATTCCCAAAATTAATGAACTTGCATCAATATTATATCAATCAGACAGAGCACTAAAGGAAAAATTCTAGTTTTAGTAATAACACCTCAGGTGCAAAAAATTCTCCATGCTTGCAAATATTAGCAGCACTGAATTAATTCCAACAAATCGAATCTCTATCTGCTTCTAATCTTCAGCTTACATTAACAGTGAATTCTACATTTCAAAATTTTCACTTAACCTCTCTCCTTGACACAATGTGCGCCTTACACTAAGAGTGAGTTGTACATTACAAAATCTTCACTTAACACAACCACGCTAAGACAAACAAAATAGATACATGAAAATTTCATCCAAAATTCGGACCACATAATGATTATAGGTAGTTTAATAAATAACCACAACCAACACAACGCATTCAAGCATAGCCAAGAAAAATGATTACTACATTTTAAACCAAACTGTAGAAGTACACATTGCCCATATGTTAAACAGCCCATACACAACCATAAATTATTCCATGATAAAAATAGCATCATTTGTAGTGTTGTAGTCCAATCACCTGTTGCTTAATGCTGTTGTGCAAAGTTACATGTTGGTTGTTGCTATTTGGCTCTGGTGGCAAGCTTTTGTGACATGTTACCTGTTGCTCCATGTTATTTGCTTTATGCAGTTCCTAGGCTAATGTACAACTACTTTTTTGTTGCTAGTTCGTACTACTCTTATTGTACATAAACACATATATTTAGATATTTATCATAAATATAAATATATAAATAAATATAAATTATAAATATTTATATATTTAGATATTTATAATAACTATATATATATATATATATTCATATGTTTAGAACCTATAAAAATAATAATCTCCTACCCTAACCTATCCACCCCTCCTCTCTTGTTCTCTCCAAAACTCCAACTTCCAAATTCTAATATTTTCTTATTGCCTCCCTCCTTTTGTCCTATTTTTGCAGTGTTATGAAATATTAAAATTAAAAATTCATAGAATGGTAAGATATTATTACCTTAAAGTAGCGAATCCATGTGCAGTTGTACTTCCATGTTCCGGTCCAAGTTGTTACTGTTTTTGCTAAACCTGTTAACTCAATTTGAACATTTATAAATGTAAAAAAAACAAATAAGTTAGCTAAGTAGTACCTCATGCCCCATTGGAACTAAATAATTTTAAATTGAACAAGCTTGCCAAAAATCAGTATAATAACCTGTAAAAATATTCCCAAAAATTAATGAACTTGCATCAGTATTATATCAATCAGACAAAGCACTAAAGGAAAAATTCTAGTTTTAGTAATAATAACTCAGGTGCAAAAAATTCTCCATGCTTGCAAATATCAGCAGCATTGAATTAATTCCAGCAAATCGAATCTCTATCTGCTTCTAATCTTCAGCTTACATTAACAGTGAATTCTACATTTCAAAATTTTCACTTAACCTCTCTCCTTGGCACAATGTGCGCCTTACACTAAGAGAGAGTTGTACATTACAAAATCTTCACGTAACACAACCACGTTAAGACAAACAAAATAGATACATGAAAATTTCATCCAAAATTCGGACCACATAATGATTATAGGTAGTTTAATAAATAACCACAACCAACACAACACATTCAAGCATAGCCAAGAAATACATTTTAAACCACAGTGTAGAAGTACACATTGCCCATATGTTAAATAGCTCATACACAACCATAAATTAATCCATAATAGAAATAACATCATTTGTAGTGTTGTAGTGCAATCACCTGTTACTTTATGTTGTTGCTTTATGGAGTTGCTTGAAATAACCTGTTGCTTAATGTTGTTGTGCAAAGTTACATGTTAGATGTTGCTATTTGGCTCTGGTGCAAGCTTTTGTGTCATGTTACCTGTTGCTCCATGCTATTTGCTTTATGCAGTTCCTAGGCTAATGTGCAACTACTTTTTTGTTGCTAGTTCGTAGTACTCTTATTGTATATAAACACATATATTTAGATATTTATCATAAATATAAATATATAAATATTTATATATTTAAATATAAATATATAAATATTTATATAGATATTTATAATAACTATATATATAGATACATATGTTTAGCACCTATAAAAATAATAATCTCCTACCCTAACATATCCACCCCTCCTCTCTTGCTCTCTCTAAAACTCCAACTTCCGAATTCAAATTCTAATATTTTCTTACCGCCTCCCTCCTTTTGTCCTATTTTTGCAGTTATGTGAAATATTAAAATAGAAAATTCATAGAATGGTAAGATATTATTACCTTAAAGTAGTGGAGCCATGTTCAGTTGTACTTCCATGTTCCGGTCCAAGCTGTTATTGTTTTGCTAAACCTGTTTACTCAATTTGAACATATATAAGTGTAAAAAAAACACTAATAAGTTGTGATTCTAGGTAGTTTAATCAATAACCACCACCAGCACAAGACATCGAAGAAAAAGGATTACTATATTTCAAACTAAAGTATAGAATTATACACTGCTCATATGTTTGTCAGCCTATACACAACCATAAACAATTCCTAAATAGAAATAACAACATTTGTAGGTGTTGCTTAATGTTGTTGCTTTTAGGTTCTATTGTTAAGCTACTTGAAACAATATGTTGCTTAATGATGTTGGCATGTCACCTATTGCTATTTGGTTTCAGTGGCAAGCATGTTACTTGTTGCTCCATGTTTTTGCTTATGTCGTACTACTACTTAAGGGGTAAATGCAGATAATAGAATTATTTCTCGTACTATTAATTTGATTGCTCATGTTTATATAATTTATGCTACTCTTAATTAGTGTACTTCAGGCTACTCTTAATTATACACACACACACACACATATATATATATATCAATATAATATACATTTACCTAAGACTTCAAAGATATCTCCTACCACACCCCCTCCCTTCTTTCTCTCCCCAAAATCCAAATCCCACTACTTTCTTGCTCCCTCTTTTCTCTTTTTTCTTCATCTATTTTTATAGTTGAAACACCATAAAATGATAAGATATTACCTTAAAGTAGCAACCAAGTGTACTAGTGCTTCCATGTTCCGGTCCTAAGAGCACTCTTGTCAAACCTGAAGCATACAAGTACCAAACAGTAGATGCATCAGATAAACAAGTTCAGCTATCATAGAATGGAAGCAATAACTATCAATTTGGATCTAAACATCAAGAAATTCTGTTTACTCAAGTTGAACATTTATAATTACATAAAAAACCGATATGATAAGTAATACCTCGTTTTCCAATGTAACTGAAGACTTTTGAATTAAACAAGCTTGCCACAAATTGTTTTTTTCCGTAGGAACTGCATAATGATTCCCAAAAACTAATGAACAGATTGCATATTGCATATGACAATATCACATTCAGTTAAAGCACAAGAACAAATTCTAACAAAACTTCTTCTTGTAAATATCAACATTGAATCGATTCCAACCAATTGAATCTCCGTCTTCTTAACACAATCTTTAACTTACATTAACAGTGAATTCTACATTACAAAAATTCCACTTAACCTCTCTCCTAGGAAAAATCTTTACCTTACATTAACAGTAATTCTACATTACAAATTTTTCCTTTAGCACAACCATATAGAGATATAGAGATTAACAGAGATCTCCTCCTTAAAGAATAAAATAAACTATATCATTAAATACAGTATTACAAACACTGATACATGAAAATACATGCCAATACATAAATAGAAATAGCTACTTAAATGGCTAGTTGTTTGGTAGTGGTGTGGGAATGCCATCAACTGGTGTTTGGGTTGTTGAGCATGTTGTTTTATGTTGTTGCCTCTTTCGTTCTAGTGGCAAGCTTATGTGCCATGTCACCTGTTTCTCCATGTTGTTGCTTTATGTTATTCCTTAGTAACTAGTGTACTGCTGTGATTCAGCAGCCACTGCGCTGCTATAATTTGGTGTGCCTGCTACTATTGTTCCTTAATTAGTCTAGTTCAGACTACTCTTATTATACATATATAAACATATATGCAAATACATATTACATATATATATATATATATACGCACTTACCTAAAACTTCAAAACCTATAAAGATAGCACTCTTTCCTTCTCCTTTACCTACCCGAAACTCCCACCTCTGAAATCCAAATTCCACTAGTTACTGCCTCCCTCTTTTTTCTCACTCTTTTTTCGTTTATTCTTTTGTAGTTATAGCAAAGATTATAGTTAAACCATTATAGAATGATAAGATATTATTACCTTAGAGTAGACAAGTGTAGTAGTGCTTCCGTGTTCAGGTCCAAAAAGAGTTCTTGTCAAACCTGCTGCAGCATACAGGCAAACATTAGATGCATCAGATAAACAAATGTCTTGATATGAATGCATATTCTTTCTTACATGAAATAATCATTTAAACAAACAAATTCTGTTACATACCTTTAGCTAGTTGTGTACAAAAGCTCCTAAAAAGACGAAAGCTTCATCAATTTAATATACATGAATGGCATATGCAACAATAGAGATTTATACTGACTTACAAACTACAACTTATAAGCTTAAATTACATACACTTAATTAAAGATGTTGGTAAAAAAGTTTCCAAAATGTTAGATCAAAAAGGAAAATGAACATATGGAGAATATCTGACTTGAGCTGATATAGCGACAAAGCAAAAGTCTGGTGTATGTACTTCTGTTAAGGTCTCTCTTCCCCTGTATCTCTACCTATATATACATCCTCACACACAACATATCGTGCACAGATTCAAATGCATGACATTATTGTCTTTGAACCAAAAATAAATCACTCAAATCATGAGTCCAAACTAAGTATATTAAGTTTGCAATCCAGATAATGACTGCATTCTTCAAACCAGTGGTCAAACAGGGCTGAAACTGGAAAGTTCTGCCAATGGTTCAAATCCATTGGACTAAAATTAGCAAGGAAAAAAGGCACAACAAAAAGAAGAAAAAACGATGATGATAATAATAGTGAAATTTATTACTTTTAGGAAAAAAAATTAATCATGAAATTTGTAACTGCATTTTCAAACTAGCAGTTCAAATCCATTGGACTAAAAGTAGCAGGGGGAAAAAAGCACAACAAAAAGAAAGAAAGAAAGAAACATGATGATGATAGAGACTTATTAGTTAGCAAAAAAAATTAATCGTGAAATTTATATTAAATGTGCAAAACAAAATCTCAAAGAACAACGAAAGATGATGATACAGACCATGTGATAACACTGATGGAATTTATTACTTATCAAAAAAACTAATGTTGAAATATATATCAAATGTGCAGGATGAATCTTACATATCAATATAGTATCTACAAGAAAAAAGTTAAGATTGCAACTTTAAGACACAGAAACAACGGCTACCCATATAACATATACCATCATGCAGAAGTTAGAGACTACTAGGATCAAAACTAGATTAGAAATTTCATAATATTTCAATGTTATAACCACCACCCCCCCATCAAAAAGTGACTTCTACTTTCATGATTTCCTCAAAGGATCCAAATGTACATCAAAAAAATCACAAGTGAAAAATATGAGGTTTGAAAAATCCAGAAAAGATACACATTCTTCAAATTAGCGGTAAAACAAGACTAGAAGTAGAAAGTAGAACTTTCTGGTGTCAATGACTCCAAAACCTCATGACATAAACAAAGGTATTACAGCATATATTCTGTGAAAATATATACACCTAGGCCTGTAAAAACTAACAGAAAAATGACTCGGGACAGTATTGAGCCAACCTATAAGGAAATCATTAATGCATGTGGAACTGTAAAGAACCATAAGGACGCAAATGTTATAACAAGATAGGGCAACAAGCCTACTGATCCGGAACATAACTAACACCAATTGGGATCAAGTACGCTGAACACTAGTTTCAACCATTATGCATTCTAGGAAATTTGAAACTTGATAGTTATGGGCCTTATGGCACTAGCTGGAAAATTAGACAACAATAATTTTTATTTTTAATCAACATAATGTTTAATTACGAAAGGACAAAGCTAAAAAGGACGTACAAATAGTTTACTTACTAAAAAAAGCTGCAGTAAAAAAAAAGGACACAAAAAAATGGTTTACGCATCAACTTCAAAAAAATCAATGACCACGAAATGATTATTTGGCTTCAAGAACTATGTGATAAGGGACGGATATTGGCCAAAACTCTAAAGCCAATCCTGAAGATCATTTAAAATACACATAATTGTGTAGTGTATATCTTATCCCACATTGAATACCTAGTGAGATGTCTAGTATTTAATGACTTAGGCCAACTCTTCCCAGAGCCAATTGGTTTTGAGTTAAAGAGTTTGATATCTTTATATACTAGACTTTGGGCCCATTTTATAAATCTAACATGGTATTAGAGCGGGCTATCCTTGGGCCTAATTAAACACTCTTCTTAGCCTTCATGTTTACCCACTTGCAGTCCATTTCTTAAGGGTCAAAGTTACCCATTTCTTAACTAGTACCGCTAATCAATTGGGTCAATAGTTGCCCGTGGTTTACTAGCTTCTTCTGGGCTTGCTTATCTTGTATGGGTTTTCATTTTCATTAGGTCCACGTGCAACCCTCAATACACCGGGTTACACGTGAGGGGGAGTGTTAGAGTATATATCTTGTCCCACATTGAATGCCTCAAGAAAATATGTCTAGTATATAATGACTTAGGCCAACTCTTCTCAGAGCCAATTGGTTTTGAGTTAGAGAGTTTGATATCTTTATATACTAGACATTGGGCCCATTTTATAAATCTAACAAATTGATATATACAAACATGTGCTTGCACACACACGCGCATTGTGGGAGGCAAAGGGAGAGAGATGCAAAGTCAAAACGCAACGTGTCACGCATTGGATATATGAACTATATCAATCAACAAATAAACAACTATAGAGAAATATCGAACATTTGAAATCATGCTCAACTTTTTAATATCAAACTTTAGTCTATAAGGTCTACTAGAAAAAATAATAATTCATCAAAATTGAAGTGTATCAGAATGTATAATGCCAGGCATTGAGGAAAACAGCTGTTTTCCTCCAGGTTTCCCACTGTGGCTTTTCCTTCCTAGAATTAGGGGCAAGCTTTGTGTATAAATAGAGGCAGCTTGTAATCAGAAAAACATAACAGAATGTATATAATTTCTACATTTTAACATGGTATCAGAGCTATAAAGCAGTTTTAAGAAGCTTTTGTTCCTTCTCTTTTCCGTTGCGCTACTGCTGCTCTAATTTTCAAACAGAAAGCTAGCCAAACTAGTAGATATAGCAAAATTGAAATCACAATTAGGTCACTTAGTGTCAGGCGACCAACACAGGAGTTTCAGGTTTGAAACCCACAACCCCACGCGCCCTCACGCGCCACCTCACGCGCCTGACGCCGACGCCACGCGCCATCGCCGACCGGCGCGTGAGACCTTCTCCGGCAAGCTTCTCCGGCGCGGCTTCTTGCAGGTTGATCGTTTCTCTCTCCTCTTACTATCTACGGTGGTTTCAGAGAGAAAAATTCAGGTTTGTCTGTGTTTGGCTTATTGTTAGTTCGTTCAGTTCATGTTGGCTTACTGTCTGGATTACTGTGACTTTGTTCAAGTATCTCTGCTGGGCTTACTGTGAAGTATAACTGTTGGGCTTATTACTTGCTGCTTCAAGAATAATAATTCTTTCAAAACCATTACTGTTAAGCCTTAACTGCTAGACTTGTTATCACTGATTGGTGTTTTTCCCACTGGTGCTTATTGCTAAAGCGGTAAAATTATCCTTGTTGCTATTTCCTTGGATAAATTCTTGCTGCTTCTATTATCTTACCATGGCAGAATCTGGCCCTATTACTGAAACCAATAAGGGACAGATGATTAGAAATCATCATCTTAATTCTGCTTTGGTTCTTAGTCCATTTAAGTTGGACAGAAATAATTATCTCGCTTGGTCCCAAGCATGTCGTATGTCCATTAAAGCTAACCGAATGCAGCACTTTATCACCGGTACAACAACCATGCCTATACAAGTAGGTGTAGCCCAAGAAGAGTGGAAATCTGATAACTCCATGGTAAAAACATGGATTTTCAACTCAATGGAACCCAGTATGAGGAGCAGTTATATGTTCTTAGACACTGCATATGCACTTTGGGAGGCTATTTCTCAAACCTTCTCTGTTAGTGGTGATATGTCTAAAGCATATGATATCCGCAAAAGAATCCGTGAACTAGGTCAAGGTGAGAAGTCTGTGGCACAATATTTTGCAGAAATAAATGCACAGGCAGGAGCTCGATCATTACCGGGTTTTTTCACCTAAATGTCTGGAAGATACAGCTGCTTATCAAAAATTTGTTAATGAAGATAGAGTTGTGGATTTCTTGGCCGGATTGAATATAGAATTTGATCGAGTTCGAGCACAGCTACTTGGTCAGACTCCCTTCCCATCACTACGAGAGGCTCATGCTAGAGTCCAACAAGAAGAGAGTAGACGTCGGGTAATGGTCCTAAATATAAATCCAGTTGACCGCTCAGCCATGATTGCTTCATATCCTAAGCCTGGCCTTCCCATCCCTTCTTCTATTGAAAGGGAGTCCCGTGAATGTGACTATTGTGGGGGAAAGAATCACACCAGGGATCGTTGTTTTAAGCTTCATGGGCGTCCTAAAGGACGTGGAGGTCGGTCTGGTCGTGGACGTGGATCTCATGCCTACATATCTAGTCCTCCACCTTCTGTTGATGTATCTGGCACTACAGACACTACTACTACACTCACTCCTGAGGAAATCTCAGCCTTTCGGAAATTCTGTTCCAAATCCACCTCATCTCATTATGCCCAGACAGGTATACTTCCTTGTGCCTTTCATGTTTCCTCTACTTGCCCTAGTTGGATTATAGACACAGGTGCCTCTGAGCATATGACTGGATCCTCCAACCTCTTTACCTCATACACGCTCCGCTCTGGCAAAGACAAAGTTCGAGTAGCTGATGGCTCCCTGTCTTCTATATCTGGGAGTGGTTCTGTCGTTTGTACCCCTACATTGACATTATCATTTGTTCTTCATATTCCTTCATTTACTGCAAACCTATTATCTGTCCAACGCCTTTCTGAATCTATGCACTGCTCAGTAACCTTTTTTCCTAATCATTGTGTTTTTCAGGACTTGGTGACGGGGCAGAAGATTGGCAGTGGTAGTGCAGTTGATGGTCTCTATTATTTAGATGTTCCCTCATCTAATATGCTCTCTACTCAGGCTCTTCACTCTACTTCTGACTCCAGCCTGACCTCTCTCCATCAATGGCATCGTCGTTTGGGTCATCCTTCTTTTTTAGTATTGGAGTCCTTATTTCCATCTTTAGTTAAGCAATGTAACAAAACTCAGTTTTTGTGTGAACCATGTGAATTCGGTAAACACAAACGTTCGACTTACTCTGCTATTAACAGTCGTCATTCTGAGCCTTTTGCTGTTATCCACACTGATGTATGGGGACCTTCTCGGGTTGTTTCCCGTTCTGGCTTTAGATGGTTTGTTAGTTTTATTGATTGTTATTCTCGTGTCACTTGGATTTACCTTTTGCGTTCCAAAAGTGAAGTCTTTACTTGCTTTCAAGACTTTCATAAAATGATTCAAACCCAATTTAACGCTAAGGTCAAAATTCTACATAGTGATAATGGTCGTGAATCCATGTTTTTGCATCTTACCTCTCTCAGCATGGGATCATTCTTCAAACCACCTGTGTCAAAACTCCAGAACAAAATGGGATTGCGGAAAGAAAAAATCGACACTTACTAGAGGTTGCCCGCACTCTTATGTTCACAATGACAACTCCTAAATTTTTATGGGGTGATGCGGTTCTGACTGCCGCATTCCTCATCAACCGCCTTCCTTCTAGGATCCTTGGAAACAAAAGTCCTATCTCTTTTCTTCCGCAACTACCCAGTCCTTCTCCTTCACCTCGAGTTTTTGGTTGTGTGTGCTATGTTCATGATAAATCTCCCACTCAGGGTAAATTAGATCCCAAGGCTCTTCGGTGTGTTTTCATTGGTTATTCTCCCACCCAAAAAGGATATAAATGTTATCATCCACCTTCTAACAAAGTATTTGTCACTCGGGATGTCACCTTTTGGGAATTAGAACCTTTTTACTCCTCACCTTCTCCTCAGGGGGAGGATGTTATTGATGAGGAGAAACTTCCTTCTGATACAAGTACTATTATATCATCTTCTTCTCCTCCTGTTATTGTTTCTGATAATTCTACACAGGAGGAGTTACAGTTACAAGAGTCATGTGATAAACCGCCCGAGCCTGAGTTGAGAACCTATGCTCGGAAAAGGAAAAATAAGGTCACCATCGTTGCACCACTACATCAACCTTGCTCCGAACCTGGTCTTGATAATACTAATGGTGAGAATCCTATTTATTCTTCTGATGATACTGGCATTCCTATTGCTCTTAGAAAAGGTGTCAGATCTTGCACACAACATCCTATCTCGAATTTTGTATCATATGATAAACTATCTGCATCCTACCATTCCTTTGTTTCTTCTTTGTCCTCTGTTTCTATTCCCCAGGGGTGGAAAGAAGCAATTAACAAAGAGAAGTGGAAACATGCTATGATAGAAGAGATGAATGCCCTAAAAAAGAATGATACTTGGGAATTAGTTACTCTTCCTTATGAAAAAAGACCAGTTGGTTGCAAATGGGTATATACAGTGAAACAAAAGGCAGATGGGACAGTTGAAAGACTCAAATTCCTTTGTTTCTTCTTTGTCCTCTGTTTCTATTCCCCAGGGGTGGAAA
The DNA here is from genome assembly GCA_034770075.1 of Aralia elata. Taxonomy (NCBI): domain Eukaryota; kingdom Viridiplantae; phylum Streptophyta; class Magnoliopsida; order Apiales; family Araliaceae; genus Aralia; species Aralia elata. Next base: position 27,064,933 of record CM068382.1, on the reverse strand, counting down.
GAAGCAATTAACAAAGAGAAGTGGAAACATGCTATGATAGAAGAGATGAATGCCCTAAAAAAGAATGATACTTGGGAATTAGTTACTCTTCCTTATGAAAAAAGACCAGTTGGTTGCAAATGGGTATATACAGTGAAACAAAAGGCAGATGGGACAGTTGAAAGACTCAAAGCCAGGCTAGTTGCAAAAGGGTACACTCAGACTCACGGGATTGATTACTAGGAGACTTTTGCTCCCGTGGCTAGGGGTGAGCAATTCGGTTATAACCGAACCGAATAGCTTATTCGGTTATAACCGAAAATAGCACACTTTTGATATCCGAACTGTTAACCGAATTAGTAGAAAACCGAATTACCGAATTACCGAATAACCGAATTATTATTCGATTATTCGGTTAATAACCGAAATGAAGGTTTCCATACTAACAGTTAACAGCAGTAAAGTCAAAAAGAAAATGAAGAGCCAATATAATTTTTAGTTCTCTTTTCCCCCAAAAAACAGAGGTTACTTCAGAATATTTTACGCATCTTTTACTTGGAATGTTAGACCACCTTCTCAAATCTTATGCCTTGCCAATGAACTCCACATCAAACAGAAGAACTGCATCTGGTGGAATAATGCATGAACCTAGACACAGCGGTTAGATAGATCGTAAAGAGATCAATTCGCCAAGAATTTCATACAGACCATGAATATGATCTTGTCCCAAGACTTTAAGGATTGCTTACCTCCTTTACAACCAGCTCCTCTCATGCCATATCCAAGACTTGGAGGAAGCTTTAGTGTCTGTTTTCTTCCTAAGAAAGTCGAGTAGAACAGAGTATTATTCGTGTTCTATATCATGTATAAGTAATTAGAAAAAAGAAATATAGCAGCAACTGTATGCATATATCCTTGTTACCAGCAAGCATGGGTATTAAAAAGTATAAAATTAATTTTTCGGTTATTCGGGTATCCGAATAGCTTGATTTTTACAACCGAACCCAAAATCGAATACCGAACAGGAAAACGGATATAACCAAAATTAGAAAAAAAACCGAATAACCGAAATAATTCGGTTAAAAAAATTCGGTTATGTTCGGTTATTCGGTTTTACCCGTTTTTTGCTCACTCCTACCCGTGGCAAAGATGAACTCTGTTCGTACCATTATCTCATGTGCAGCAAACTTTGGCTGGGATATTCAGCAATTGGATGTGAAAAATGCATTTCTTCATGGTGACCTGGAAGAAGAGGTATATATGGAAATACTCTCTGGTTTTGCCTCACCTGTCACCAGGGGTAAGGTTTGTAGACTGCGAAAGGCTTTATACGGATTGAAGCAATCTCCTCGAGCCTGGTTTGGTAAATTCCACAAAGCAATAGTAAAACTTGGGTACAAGCAGAGTCGAGCAGATCACACTCTATTTGTCAAACAAATAAATGGTAAGACTGTCATTCTTATTGTTTATGTTGATGACATTGTTGTGACAGGGGATAATAAAGAAGAGATAGTTAATCTCAAGGCAAGCCTGGCTAAAGAGTTTGAAATCAAAGATCTGGGCACCTTGAAATATTTCCTTGGTATTGAAGTTGCAATATCTTCCAGTGGAATTTTTCTATCTCAAAGGAAGTATGTTCTTGATCTCTTAACAGAAACTGGCATGCTAGGATGTAAACCTGCTGATTATCCTATGTCAATCATCATCTAGAAGGAGGCACAGGACCTACGGTTGATAGAGAAAGATATCAACGTCTAGTGGGACGACTGATATACCTGTCTCATACTAGACCCGATATATCTTATGTTGTGGGTATAGTTAGTCAATTTATGCATGATCCTCGACAATGTCACATGGAAACCGTTTACAGAATTTTGAGATATCTCAAGTCTGCTCCTGGAAAAGGTTTATTGTTTGCACCAAATGGTCATATGAAAGTCGAAGTTTTTTCCGACTCAGATTGGGCTGGTTCTATAGAGGATCGTCGATCTACATCGGGCTACTGTTCATTTGTTGGAGGTAACCTTGTCACTTGGCGTAGTAAAAAACAGTCTGTGGTGGCAAGATCTAGTGTTGAGGCTGAATATCGTGCTATCGCCTTGGGTATATGTGAACTAATGTGGCTTCGAACCTTGTTGGAAGATTTGGGTGTTACAACTAAAGGGCCTATGCAGTTATTTTGTGATAATAAGGCAGCCATTAGTATTGCAAATGACCCAGTACAACACGATAGAACGAAGCACATTGAGATTGACAGACACTTCATAAAAGAAAAATTACTCAGTGGACTTATTTGCTTACCTTTTGTAAAGACAGAACATCAGCTAGCTGATATTTTGACTAAGGGTCTTACTGGTAAAATATTTCATCCATTGTGTTTCAAGTTGGGTATGCGAGACATCTATACACCAACTTGAGGGGGAGTGTCAGAATGTATAATGCCAGGCCTGTTTTCCTCCAGGTTTCCCACTGTGGCTTTTCCTTCCTAGAATTAGGGGCAAGCTTTGTGTATAAATAGGGGCAGCTTGTAATCAGAAAAACATAACAGAATGTATATAATTTCTACATTTTAACAAAGTGTATACTATGAATAAAATAATACTAAAATCAATAAAAGAATAGAACTATTGTATAAAATACTAAGACCTCACATGTAAGCTCTAGTGTTAGGACTTAGGACATGGAAGTTCATTCTAGGCTGAAACCTTAGATTGCTTAAGTATGCACCAAGGATAATTCAGAATTGAACTATTATTTGTTTCGCATGAAAATTTAAGTATCTCACATATGTAATTATGTACAGAAAGCTAATATTACACAGGAAATTATAATTATCTCACATATGTACAGAAAGCCAATAGTTGTAGAATTTGCAAAGTTTCTCAACTTAGAGTACACTAAACAATGTTTTAAAAATGTTAACTCTTGTTAAAGTACAAACCGAAAGAAGACAGAGCAGAAAGAAGCGCGTAAGAAATCACCTGTAATTAATTTTCTAGGCCTCAATAAGTTTGATGTTCTGCAATTCTTGCTAAAATCAATGAGTTTCAGCATCTTCAATGTGCACACCCCTAAATAAGCAAAGATTGTTGAATGACTGAAAAAAAATGGTGCATGAAAATGTGTTAGATTTTATAAAATGGGCTCAAAGTCTAGTATATAAAGACATCAAGTTCTCTAACTCAAAACCAATTGGCAATGAGAAGAGTTGGCTCAAGTCATTATATACTAGACATATTTTCTCAAGGTATTCAATGTGGGACAAGATATTATATACTCTAACAGTATATTAGTGTTCTACAGTTCTGCTTTGTCAGATATCTAATGAATTGGGCCAAGGAAAGTAAATATATAGTTTTTAATACCCTCTCCTCTTTCTACATTACCATAATAAGATGAAAAAAATACATTTTCATGACATAAACGAAGGAGAAAGCATACCACTGCAACCTTTTTACTAGCCATGGTTAAAGAGTTGCAACCTTGCAAACTTTAAGCATCACTGGAATTCTACTTTCCAAAGTTCCCTAGACACCGACTCAACCTATAGTGACTTCAACTTTTATGTTCTTTGTTTTTCTGATAGTTATGATATAAATTGACTTCAATTAATTTACTTGAACTTTTTAGTTAGATCTAAACCACTTAATATGTCCTGCTTCAAAAACGCTAAAATAAACAGGAATAAAATTGAATATTAAATCACCATGACAACACACCAATTAGAAAATTAACTGGGAAATCAATATTTTATTTCGGAAACACAAAAAATCAAATAACTTACTTAATTTTGGATATCAAAAAGTAAGTATCAATACAGCAAAAACAAGAATTTAAAGAACACATAATGTATAGAATATAAACAACTATACAAGGAACCAATAAACAATAACCAAGATATGAAAATTTTGCAATAGATAAGTAGTAGAACAGAGTCCACAAAAAGGAAAAACTCAAAAAACACTACATGGATTGAATAAAATAACCCTTATAATGAACCCTCTCTTTCTACATCATCACAATAAGGAGGAAAAAAAAGTAGGGAAATATTCATGACATGTTTCTAAGGAAAAAACCTGCCAATGCAACCTTTTTATTGGGCCATGGTGAGAGTTGCAATCTAGCAAACTTTAATACTTTTATTCAAGCATCACTGAAACAAACAATTCTACTTTCCTAAGCTACCTAGGCTCCCACTCAACATATTGACTTCAACTTTTGTTTTCTTTGTTTTTCTCATAGTAATTATATAAATTGACTTCAATTTATTTACTTGAACTTTTTAGTTAAATCGAAACCACCTAATATTTTGCTTCAGAGATGCCAACATAGAATATAAATGAACATTCCATCATCGTTACATCACACCAATTAAGAAATTAACTATAGGAAATCAATATTTTCCGATGATAAAAAAAGGGAAAATAAACAAACTCAGAAACACAGACAGACACATATATAGAGAGAGTCAACCTTGTCATCTGGAAAAAATTTCAAATAACTTACTTTAATTTTGGATATCAAAAATTAAGCATCAATATATCAAAACAAGAATTTGAAGAACACATCATGTATAGAATAGAAACAACCCATACTAAGAACCCACAAATAAAAACCAAGATATGAAAATTTTCGGTAGATAAAGTATTAAAAAAGACTCCACATAAAAGACTCAAAGAACACAACATGAATTGAATAAAACAGCCCTTATAACGAACTCGCAAATCAAAACCAAGATATGACTAGATATTAATAAAACCAACTCCACAAAGAAGAAAATATCAAATGGATTACTTTCTCTTAATATCAAAATTTAAGCATCAACATACACCAAAAACTAGAATTTACAGAACACAACATGGATATAGAAAGATGTAATTGTAGATAATCAAAAGAAATCGAAAACCCAATATGAAAAGCATTATAAAAGATAAATAAAAAACATGTAATTGAATTTAAATAACCCTAGAACGCAAGATAATCCGAACCTCTCAACGCCATTACAGAACACATCGAAAGTATCCATAAAATATGAGGTTTGAAATCCAAAAAATATCCACATTCTTCAAATTAGTGGTAAGACAAGACTAGAACTAGAAAGTAGAACTTTCCGGTGCCAATGACTCAAACACCTCGTGACATAAACAAAGTTATCACAGCATATATTCTGTGAAAATATATAGACCTAGGCCTGTGAAAACTAAGAGAAAAATGACACGAGCAGGCATTGAGCCAACCTATAATGAAAAAATTAATGCATGTGAAACCATAAAGAACCAAAAGGATGCAATGTTATAACAAGGTAATAGGACTACAATCCTACTGCTTCGGAACGTAACTCACATAAATCCAATAATGAACTTTTATTTTTTTCAACATATCAGAGCCTCACTAACCCAACAATTGGGATCAAGTACGTTGAACACTAGTCTCTACCATTATGCATTCTAGGAAATTTGAAACTTGAAAGTTGATAGAACTAGTTGGAAAAGTAGATAATAATAATAATTTTTAGTTTGAAATAACATAATATTTAATTACGAAAAGACAAAGCTGAGAGGATGTATAGATAGTTTACTTGCTAACAAAACAGCTAAGGTAAATGAAAAGAGACAAATAAAAAAATGGTTTACCCATCAACTCTACAAAATCAATCACCACGAAATGATTGTTTGGCTTCAAGAACTGGGTGATAAGGGGCAAATATTGGCCAAAACTCTTCAACCAATACTGAATTTCATTTAAAATATACATAATTGATATATACAAACATGTGCTTGCAGAGAGATGGAAAGTCAAAAGGCAACTCATCACAAATTGGGTATATATGAATTATATGAAATCTATATCAATCAACAAATAAAAAAACTACAAAGAAATATCGAATATTTGAAATCACAGTAAATTCAATGACCTACAAAATCTCATCATTGATCATCATATATTGCTCACATCCATTTTTAATATTTCTCCAAATACTACTCTGGTTTGCATAGGACAGTAAGACAATACTTTTCGACAAGACAATACTTTCGACTTTGTTACATAGACTCTCTACTTTGCCCTAAAGTATTGCCCTAAAGTACCCATGTCCGACACTCGACACATGGACAAGGGTATGGGTATTGGACACTTCATTTTAGTGTTAAAAGTTAGGAAAATTGAGGAGTACCCATGTCGGATTCTACACAAAATATTGTGTCCAACCTGACACTCCATCCAAGTCCGTGTAACATAGCTTTTCGATCAACTTTTTACTAATAAACTTTAGTCTATAAGGTCTACTAGGAAAAATAATAATTCAACAAAATTAAAAGTGTATACTATGCATAAAGAATATTAAAAATCAATAAAAGACCAAAACTATTATGTTTAATACTAAGACCTAACATATAAGCCCTAGTATTAGGACCTGAGACATGCAAGCTCATTCTAGGCTAGAATCTTAGATTGCTCAAGTATGCACCAAGAAAAAAAAAAGAATTGAACCATTATTTGTTTCACATAAAATTATAATTATCTCACATATGTACAAAAAACAAACAATTTCACAGGAAATTATAATTATCTTACATAGTGTACAGAAAGAAAATAGTTGTAGAATTTGTAAAAGCTTCTCAACTTAGAGTACACAAATATTGTTTTAAAAATGTTAAGCAACTGTTGGTGAAAGAAGACAGAGCAGAAAGAAGCGCATAAGAACTCACCTGCAATAAATTTTCTTGGCCTTAACAAGTTTGTTGTTCTGATATTTCTTGCTAAAATCAATATATAGCATCTTCAATGCACACCCTAAATGAGCAGAGATTGTTGAATGACTGAAAAAAAACGGTGCATCAAAATATCTTAGTGTTCTGTAGTTCTGCTTTGTTAGAATTCCAATAAATTGGGCCAAGGAAAGAAAAGATATACTTTTTAATACTCTTTCTTTCTACATTACCATAATAAGGGAAAAAAATATTCATGACATAAATGAAGGAGAAAGCCCGTCAGTGCAATCTTTTTACTGGCCATGATTAGAGAGTTGCAATCTAACAAATAAAGCATCTACAAAGAAATATTGAATATTTGAAAATCATAGCAACTTCAATAACCTACAAAATCTCATCATTGATCATCATATATTGCTCACACCCATTTTTAATATTTCTCCAAATACTACTGTGGTTTGCATAGGACAGTAAAGACAATACTTCTCGACAAGACAATACTTTTTGACTATGTTACATGGAGTCTCTACTTTGCCCTAAAGTATTGCCTTAAAGTACCCGTGTCAGACATTCGACACACGGACAAGGAAATGGGTACTGGACACTTCATATTTTAGTGTTAAAAGTTAGAAAAAATGAGGAATACCAGTGTCGAATTCTACAAAAAATATTGTGTCCAACCGAACACTCCATCCAAGTCCATGTAACATAGCTTTTCGATCGACTTTTTACAAGTAGACTTTAGTCTATAAGGTTTACTAGGAAAAATAATAATTCAACAAAATTAAAAATGTATACTATGCATAAACAATATTAAAAATCAATAAAAGAACAGAACTATTATTCTAATACTAAGACCTCACATATAAGCTCTAGTATTAGGACCAGGGAAATGCAAGCTCATTCTAGGCTGAAATCTTAGAGTGCTTAAGTATACACCAAAGGAAATTAAGAATTGAACCATTATTTGTTTCACATGAAATTATAATTATCTCACATATGTACAAAAAGCTAATATTTCACATGAAATTATAACTATCTTACATAGTTTACAGAAAACAAATAGTTGTAGAATTTGCAAAAGCTTCTCAACTTAGAGTACACTGATATTGTTTTAAAAATGTTAAGTAACTGTTGGTGAAGTACAAGAGGAAAGAAGACAGAGTAGAATGAAGCGCATAAGAACTCACATGTAATAAAAAAAAATGGCCTCAACAAGTTTGTTGTTCTGATATTTCTTGTTAAAATCAATATATAGCATCTTCAATGTGCGCACCCTAAATGAGTAGAGATTGTTGAATGACTGAAAAAAAAATGGTGCATCAAAATATCTTAGTGTTCTGCAGTTCTGCTGTATTGGAATTCCAATAAATTGGGCCAAGGAAAGCAAATATATACTGTTTAATACCCTCTCTTTCTACATTGCCATAATAAGGGGAAAAAAAGACATATTCATGACATAAACAAAGGAGAAACCCCGTCAGTGCAATCTTTTTACGGGCCATGGTTAGAGAGTTGTAATCTAGCAAACTTTAATATTTTTATTCAAGCATCACTGAAACAAACAATTCTGCTTTCCAAAGTTCCCTAGACTCTCACTCAACATAGTGCCTTCAACTTTTAATTTCTTTGTTGTTCTGATAGTAATAATACAAATTGACTTCAATTAATTTATTTGAACTTTTTAGTTATCAAACCACTGTTATGCCCTGCTTCAAAAAATGTTAACATAAACAGGAACAAAAACGAACATTAAATTACCGTTACAACACACCAATTAGAAAATTAACTACAGGAACTCAATATTTTATTTTGGAAAAACAAATATACAGACATAGAGTTAGAGTCAACCTTGTGATCGGGAAAAAAATTCAAATAAGTTATTTGGATATCTGAAAATAAGTGTCAATACAGCAAAAACAAGAATTTAAAGAACACATCATGTATAGAAATAGAAACAACCCATACAAGGAACCACACATAAAACCAAGATATGAAAATTCTGTAGATAAGTACTAAAACAGACTACACAGAAAAGGAAAAGCATAAAGAACACAACACATTGAATAAAATAACCCTTATAACAAACCAGTAAATGAAAACCAAGATACAACCCCAGATATTAATAAAACAAAATCTAGATATTCTTCAAACTAGCCCTCAAACAGGGCTGAACTAGAAATTTGAACTTTCCAGTGCCAACGGTTCAAAAATCCATGGACTAAAATTTGCAGGGGGAAAAAAGCACAACAAGAAGAAGAAAGAAAGATGATGATAGAGACAATGATAATAATGATGAAATTTATAACGTAGCAAAAAAAATTATCATGAAATTTATATTAAGTGTTTATAATAAAAGCTCAAAGAACAACGAAAGATGATGATGACAAATACGATGAAAATAATGATGAAATTTATTACTTATCAAAAAATTTAATGCTGAAATTTATATCAAATGTGTAGAACGAAGCTTACATATCTACCAGTAGATTAGGTCAATGTAGTATCTACGAGAAAAAAATTAAGATTGCAACTTTAAGACAAAGAAACAATGGCTACCCATATAACATGTACCATGCAGAAGTTAGACACTACTAGGATCAGAATTGGATTAGAAATTTCAGTACATTTCAGCACTATGCCCCCCACCCTCTTTCAAAGTTGCTTCCACTTTCATGATATCCTCAAAGGATCCAAATGCATCAAAAAAAATCACAAGTTCAAAACTACTTATATGAAGTTTGAAATCCAGAAAATATCTACATTCTTCAAATTAGCGGTAAACAAGACTAGAACTAGAAAGTAGAACTTTCCAGTGCCAATGTCTCAAAGACTCAAACAACTCGTGACATAAACAAAGGTATTACAACAGATTTTCTGTGAAAATGTATAGACCTGGGTCTGTGAAAACTAACAGAATAATGACATGGGACAGCATTGAGTCAACCTATAAGGAAAAATTAATGCATGTGAAACAAGGTAACATGACTACAAGCCTAATGATCTGGAATGTAACTAACACTAATTTTATAAACATTTCAACTTATCAAAGCCTCAGCCACTAACTCGACAATTGGGATCAAGTACGCTGATCACTAATTTAATGAACTAATAGTTTCTAGGAAATTTGAAACTTGATAGATGATGGCACTACCGCACTAGCTAGCAAAATAGAATATTAGATAATAATAATATTTTTTATTTTTAAACAAAATGATGCTTAAATATGAAAAGTGAAAGCTGAAACGACGTAATAGATACTTTACTTACTAGAGAAAGTTGCAAAAAAATAAAAGAAGAGGAATTAAAATTAAAAGTATACTTAAAAATAGGTTGTTTGGCTCCCTGTAATACACTTTTCACTTGAATTCACTCACCAAGTGAATAATAACTGACAAAAGTATACAACTTTTGCAACTTTGAATCATCTATTCATGTACTATGTGTATATGTAAAATTGGGTGGGAGTATTGCTTTCTGACCAATACCCACTAGTGGAGCCACCAATAACACCATCAACCAAAAATAGGAGAAGTTGTGGACATATAACCAATTATATTACTCCCTTCGTACCAAAAAAAAGAGTTTTATGTGTTAATTCTTTTTATCTCACAAAAAAAGTCTTTTTTTTCAATTTCATTCTTTTATACCACACTACTAAACTGACAACCTTTTTTAAAAGAATACATATAAAGTTAATGAGCGATGAACAAAGTTAATAAAGTTTAAGTCGAAAATCATCTCAGTCTACAACTTCCTGGACCCCTATAGATGGATTGACTAAAAGTAAAACAATAACCAACACTTGCTATGGTCATACGTGTCTCTCTGTCTCTCTTTGTGTGTGAGAAAGAAAGGGAGGGGAGAGGGAGAGGGAGAGGGAGAGAGAGAGAGAGAGAGTTAATTTGCTTAATTCATCAAATTAACCTCAAAACTTTCAAATTTCCAACCAATTATCTGTTTGCCAAGTATGATAAAAATGAATTAATAAAATCAAAGCATAAGCTTAAATAAAACTCCCCTTAAAGCCCATACACGCTGACAAGTCAATTAACTCACAAAATGAAATGGCTTACTATACAAAATAAATAGTAAACATGTTTATACTATATACTCAGAGAGCTATTTCAGTAAACTGCGTAATGTATGAAGATGATATACACCTGTTACTTCTACATCTTGGTTGCTAGTTGTTGCTAGTTCTATGATGATGACAAAAGATAGCTACAAAAAATTGGATACAAAAATGATGTGTCTGATTATAATTAGTTGATGTTCCACCATAAATGAATGGGTCCAATGGTTATAATCAATCACTATCATACACATCATTTTATATCCATTCTTTCGTCACCAAAGCATTATTGAGAAGCGAATGGTTTATTCATCAACTCCACAAAATCAATGATCACGAAATGATTATTTGGCGTCAAGAACTTGGTACTAAGGGACGGATATTTGCCAAAACTCCCAAACAATACTGAATATCATTTGAAACACACATAATTGATATATACAAACATGTGCGTGCACACATACACGTGCATGTGGAGGCAAAGGGAGAGAGAGAGAGAGATGGTAAGTCAAACGGCAATGGGTCTAGGATATATGAAATCTATATCAATCAACAAATAAAGCATCTACAGATAAATATCAAACACTTGAACAACATATAAAGTTTAGTAACCCACAATCTCATCATTGATCAGCATAATTGTTCACATTCATTTTTAGTTTTTCTCCAAAATAGTACAATACTATGGTCTGCATCGGACAGTTAAAAACAATACTTTTCGATCAACTTTTTAATATCAAACTGTAGACTTGTAGTCTTCAAGATGTACTAGAGAAATAGTGATCCATCAAAATTAAAAGAGTAATATGCATAAAATAATATTAAAAAGTCAATAAAAGAAGAGAAGTATTATATTCAATAATTGTTAGAATATGTTAGGTGGGAAAACATGTTTCCATGTTTTCCTCCCCATGTTATCCTCTCCATGTTTTCCTATATTGTGTGTTATCCTATTTCCTATATAAACCAATGTAATGCTATGTAAATAAAACAATGAATCAGAGTAATATTAGATAATGGAATTATTCCTATTCCTTATACTTATTTGTTCTATTACATGAACACTCTTAGACTCTCACTTTCTACATGGTATCAGAGCTCTGATCCTTTATCAGGCGACTTTTTCCGGCAACTTTTTCCGGCGACTTTTTCCAGCGTGTCTTTTATCTCTCCTCCTTCCATCTGCAGTGGTCGACTTTTCCGGCGACTTTTTCCGGCGACCTTTTCCGGCGACTTTTTCCACATTAGACTTGGTGGGTTTGTGCTGTTGATTTTCAGCCGCTTCTCAAGTGTCCAGCAGCTCCCCATGTTGGTTTTCTTGCTGGTCCTTGGCTGTTTTCCAGCTTTCTTCTTTGATGCACCATATTTGCTATGCTTTCTTCCCATATGTTACCCATTGTTGATGTGTACTCCAACAAGGTATTCATTGTTGATGTCTTTTCCAACATGGTCCCGGGTCTGAATTGGTTAGAATCTGCAACTATGTTGTTTGCATCTTTCTGATTTTTTTTTCCTTTCTTTTTTTTGTCCTCCTTTTTTGTCAAATGCACTTTATTTTGTCCTTTTTATATAAAGCTGCATTTGAGGGGGAGATATAGGAGATATGAGATATGAGGTATGAGATATGATATGGTCTTGGTTACATGAGGGGTTGTTCATGCTACGTCATGCTCATGGGTGCAACATTGGTTCTCGGCGTTGGCCGCTTCTTGGTGATTCCAGCTCACTTTCTATGGCGCTTTCCTCATGTTCTTCAGCTGCTTGCTAGTCATGATGGCTCCTTTATGTTGTTGCAATTTTTTCTTCATATTTTTGTCAAATGCACTTTAGTTTGTCCCTTCTATGTAAAGTTGCATTTGAGGGGGAGTGTTAGAATATGTTAGGTGGGAAAACATGTTTCCATGTTTTCCTCCCCATGTTATCCTCTCCATGTTTTCCTATATTGTGTGTTATCCTATTTCCTATATAAACCAATGTAATGCTATGTAAATAAAACAATGAATCAGAGTAATATTAGATAATGGAATTATTCCTATTCCTTATACTTATTTGTTCTATTACATGAACACTCTTAGACTCTCACTTTCTACAATAATCAATACTATGACCTCACATGTAAGCTCTAGTATTAGGAGTTGGGACATGCAACTTCATACTATGCTAAACCTTAGATTGCCTAAGTATGCACCGAGGGTAATTACGAGTTGAACCATTAGTTGTTTCACAGGAAATTATAATTATCACATATATGTACCGAAAGATGATAGTTGTAGAATTTGCAAAAGCTTGTCAACTTAGAGTATGCTGAACTATGTTTTACAAATGTTAAATAGTTGTTGTAAAGTACAAAAGGGAAGGAGACAAAGCAGAGAGAAGTGCCTAATAAATCACCTGTAATAAATTTTCTTGGCCTCAGTTTGTTCTTCTGCAATTTCTTGCTAAAATCAATATACATCCCACATCTTCAATGTGCACACCCTAATTGAGCAGAGATTGCTGAACGACTGAAAAAAAATGGTGTGAAAATATATTAATGGTCTGCAATTCTGTCATGTTAAAAATCCAATTGGGCCAAGGAAAGCAAATTTTTAATGCCCTCTCTTTCTACATGATCACAATAAGGTGAAAAAAAAACATCTTCATGACATAAACAAAGAAGGCTTGTGCAGCCTTTTTACTGGCCATGGTGAGAGAGTTGCAACTAGCAAACTTTAATACTTTTATTCAAGACAAACAATTCCATAACGACTTCAACGTAGTGACTTCAACTTTGGTTTTCTTTGTTTCTGTTATAGTAATGATATAAGCTTACGTACTAGTTAGATTTAAACCACCTATCATGCTTCAAATATGCTAACGTAAACAGGAATAAAAATGAACATTCCATCACTATTACACCACGCCAATTAGAAAATTAATCACAGGAATTCAATATTTTACTTCAGAAACACACACAGACACAGAGAGAGAGAGAGAGTCAACCTTGTGATCGGAAAAAAAAAATTTAAATAACTCACTTTATTTTGGATATCAAAAATTAAGTATGAATACAGCAAGACCAAGAATTTAAAGAACACCTCAAGTAAGGAATAGAAACAACCCATACAAAGAACCCACAAATTAAAACCAAGATATGAAATTTACAGTTGACAAGTATTAAAACTTAAAACAGACTCCACAAAAAAGGAAAAACTCAAAGAACACAACATGGATTGAATAAAATATCCCTTATAACGAACCCTCTCTTTAGACTTTATCACAATAAGGCAACTTTTTAGTTTGATCTAAACCACCTGATGTGTCCTGCTTCAGAGATGCCAACATAAACAGGAATAAAAATGAACATTCCATCACTGTTACACCACATCAATTAAAAAATTGACTACAGGAAATCAATATTTTCCTATTCAGCAGGGGAAAAAAATCAAACACACAGAGACAGACACAAACACGTATATATGGAATATATATATATGTTTATAAACATATATATATATAGAGAGAGAGAGAGAGAGAATAACTTGCTTTATTTTGGATATCAAAAATTATCAATTCAGCAAAACAAGAATTTAAGTAACACATCATTTATAGAATAGAAACAACCCAAATAAGGAACCCACAAATAAAAACCAAGATATGAAAATTTTCAGTAGATAAGTATCAAGGCAGACTCCACAGAAAAGGAAAAACCCAAAGAACACAACCTGGATTGAATAAATTAAGGGTGTAACAAACCAGCACATCTAAACCAAGATACAACCAGATATTCAAAAAACAAACTCCAAAGAGAAGAAAATATTCAACTGAATTACTTTCTCTTGATATAAAAATTTAAAGCATCAGTATACACCAAAAACAAGGGTTTACAGAACACAACATTGTAGAATAATCAAAAGAAATCAAAGACCCAATATGACATCATTACAAAAATTATATAAAAAATATGTAAGAGAATACAACCAGACAATAATAAAACTAACTCCACAGAGAAGAAAACATTGAAATGAATTACTGTCTCTTGATATCAAAATTTAAGCATCAATACACCAAAAAATAGGGTTCACAGAACACACGTAGATAAAAAAAAAAAAGATGCAAGTGTAGAATAATCAAAAGAAATAGAAGACCTAATAATCACTATAAACAATAAATAAAATAGAGGTAAAAGAATTTAAAGAACCCTAGAACGCAAGAGAAACCGAACGAACTCCACATAGAAGAAAATATTCAAATGAATTACTTCTCTTGAAATCAAAATTAAGAATCAATAAACACCAAAAACTAGGGTTTACAGAACACAATATGGATGGAGAAGATGTAATTGTTTTATAATCAAAACAGATCGAAGATCCAATACAAGAAAACATGTAACTAAATTTGAAGAACCCTAGATGCAAGAGAAACCGAACAAAATCCACATAGAAGAAAATATTCAAATGAATTACTTTCTCTTGAAATCAAAATTAAGAATCAATATACACCAAAAAATAGGGTTCACACATGGATAAAAAAGATGCAAGTATAGAATAATCAAAAGAAATAGAAGACCTAATAATCACTATAAACAATAAATAAAATAGAGGTAAAAGAATTTAAAGAACCGTAGAACGCAAGAGAAACCGAACGAACTCCACATAGAAGAAAATATTCAAATGAATTACTTTCTCTTGAAATCAAAATTAAGAATCAATATACACCAAAAAATAGGGTTCACACATGGATAAAAAAGATGCAAGTATAGAATAATCAAAAGAAATAGAAGACCTAATAATCACTATAAACAATAAATAAAATAGAGGTAAAAGAATTTAAAGAACCGTAGAACGCAAGAGAAACCGAACGAACTCCACATAGAAGAAAATATTCAAATGAATTACTTACTCTTGAAATCAAAATTAAGAATCAACATACACCAAAAACTAGGGTTTACAGAACACAATATGGATGGAGGAGATGTAATTGTAGAACAATCAAAAGAAATCGAAGATGCAATAAAAGAAAACGTGTAATTGAATTTGAAGAACCCTAGAACGCAATTAAAATCGAACCTCTGATTTGTTGAACTATTGGTCTCGAATCAATTGCAGAACACATTGAACCAAACCAGCGCAAGCTCCTTCATTCTTTTGTCTCTGTAAGTAGCCGCCACTATGAAATTCAAATTGAAATTAAAATCGAACCTCTGATTTGTTGAACGATTGGTCTCTATTTTGCTCTCTCAATTGAAATTCAAATTGTGAGAATTGAGAGAATCCTTCAGCCGCTGCTATGATCAAATTCAGAGAGAGAGAATTGAAATTCAAATATTTTGCTCTCTCAGATAAAATTCAAATGGAGAGAATTGAGAGACTGTATATAACACGTGCCTTTTAACGCCTAACGGTCTTATTCTTTTCAAAATATGGCCGTAGGATCTGATCTGCGCCCAATCCAACGGCTTTGATTCTAAACTCGCTCCCGGCTCCCATATTATGGTTTGCCCTGTTCAATAGTTAGTGTTGGTTCACTAATAAATGGAGTACAAAAAAATAAATAAATAGGAGAAAAATAACATATAGTTTGGCAGAGTATAAAATATAAAGAATTGTTACTTTTATAAGGCAAATTTAATATTTATATAAGACTTTATTTATATGACTGTGAGTCTCATTTTATTATTCATGTAAAATGATCTTGTAAAATTATGAAATTCACTTGTGAAAATATCAACGGTCATAATTTAATTTAAAAATCATTCAATATGAGATCATTTAAATTAATACATGATATATTTTTGAATAAGTATATTTAATTTTTTATTTGTTGAATCCCACCATATTTATAAATGTATCACTTATTAATTTAAGTTACGTCATTTTTAGTGATTTTTTAGATAAAGTTTTCAATTTAATGTGTCATACTAAATGTTATCTATATATGTATATATTATATTATAAAGAGAGAGAGAGAGGAGGGGGAGCAGTTATTTTCAAGAAAGTTGTATAAATAACTTATGATAAAAATAAAAATAAAAATGATGAAACTATTTCTTATGCCACTAAACTCTAGTTTATTCTATTTAGTTTATTAAATAGTTAAAAACTCCAATTGACCCCACTAAACAAAATTAAAACTCCAATTGTATTATTTGGACCAAAATTACTAATGGACTTGGAAT
This sequence comes from Aralia elata, assembly GCA_034770075.1. Lineage (NCBI taxonomy): Eukaryota > Viridiplantae > Streptophyta > Magnoliopsida > Apiales > Araliaceae > Aralia > Aralia elata. The sequence continues at coordinate 27,048,012 of CM068382.1, read as the reverse complement.
AAATACTGACGTGTCACGGATTAAAAAAATAAAAACATTTGATAACAGATATACCTCAAAAATAGCTATCAATTTGAGGATACACAAAATAATTTGAGGCCCTAGTCTTTGATCGGGAGTTGGAATAAAATTTAGGACATAAATTAGTCACATGAGAGGAATGGTGTATACCATTTTTGGCGCCAATCAAACCACAATTTGCCATGTAATTACCAAGTTTTTTTTGTTTTTTTTTTATTTTTTTTATTTGTGCTATATCAGTATTTACTTGATGTCTGTTAGTAATTTTGGATGGAATGATACCATTGGAGTTTTAATTTTGTTTAGTAGGCCAATTGGAGTTTAACCGTTATGAACTAAAGAGTTTAATGGCATAAGTAAGAATTTTGCCTTAATTTTACTAATATTGTCTATTCCATGTTTTTATCTCCTAATTTTTCTCACATTCCTATATTATTTCTGAAATACTACCTTGCAAATTTTAACTTGCAGATACTTAGTGTACGCCAAAGGAGGTGTAACGCCCCCGAATCCCGGTTTGTCTTCAAACTCGGGTTCGATGCATCACGGTACTACTTATTCAACATCAACTTAAAGATAGAATATAATTACTAAATTATTACAAACCATCTTACTCTATTCCTCAGGTTCTATGACATTTACATATTTGCCATATTGTCATATGAATAAATATTACATCATTTAAATAATACAATCTATATATCTATATAATAATTATTACAGGTAGTATTCTACTCAAACACTTTTCCTTTTTCCTTATCCTTCTTTCCTAGACCCTCAGCTCACTCGGGCTTAGCTGAAAACATTTAACATAAAGCAAGAATGAGCTACAAAGCTCAAATAATAACAATTGAATAACAACAAAATCAAGAATCATGATACTATTTCAACAACTGAACAATAGTTGTGAAAGCATTTCAAATAAATAGGAATAATAACAAGAAATTCCTTTTTATTTAATATTCGAAACGACATACTGAGCGGTCAAGCGACCTTGAACATTTTCTTTTTATAAAAAGGTTTAACAGAAATTCATCTGTAAACCGTCAGTTTCTAAGTACGTTAGGGGATCAGCCTATTGTGCTTATGTTGTGCACAACCTATTGCTTTCAAACGACTATATGTGTTTGATTTGACCGCCTCTTAGGTCTGTCGAAATATTCGACTAAAATTTACCCCTAATATTAAGGTTATTCATCTCAGATTTAGGTCAGAGTCCACACTAATTTAATTTGGTTTGGATAGCATTTACGAATTTATCAAATTCAAATCATAGCTTAACATGTGTCTACCCGAAACAAATAGCATCGACTATTTCTTAAATAGTTCATGCATATCAGAACTTAAAATATGCATTATAGCAAAGCTTGGGCAACTTGTACAATATCAAAAGGTTTGCATAAGTTTGAACTTCTCATAACATACGCGTATTGCGTAATTCAAAACAGATATACGAAAGATTCATAAAAGTATTATCAAATGAATATAAAACTTGCACATTCAAAGGTTGTACAAGATTAGAACACTGCCTTATGTGTTCTTTATAAATTGACGTTAATTGTCCTTCAAAATGTCTTGCACATTTAAGTTCACATTAATATACCAATTAGTTACACATTAACATTTAATTAACGGCTTACATTAACTTTATTTTATGTTTGATAACGTTTTTTTTATTCGAGACTTAGCATTAAACTACGCTTGTAAGACTTAGCATAATGCCATAACATATGCATAACATGTCTTTATTACCTTTATGCGAACGCCCAACGCCCGAGCACATAGCAGCTCATCACTAGGCTGATTGTTGTGCCAGTGCTGCGGCACCCAATTTACCTTTGTATGCGGTGTTGCGGCACTGCTCAAGAATCCTTAGGCTTAACTGGCATGTCGTTGTTGCGCCTATTTTATACCTATAGTCGGCGCTGCGGCGCCAACCATACAGGGAACTTACAACCAATGTTTTTATCACACTGCAATTTCGCTATCATCATACCTATTTTGCAACGCCGTAACTTGTCCATCCCATGACAGAATGAGTCTGTTCTCGAACTTATTTCTAGCTCGTAATGTTATCTACAACTTCCCTTGGACAAAATAATTTTTTGAGTTCTTTAACAAGCCTAAAAATTAGCTCAAAAGTCCCTTGTGAACTAGTTTTTCATTTAATGACGTTTTTGACGTCGAATTTTCAAATTAACGTAACTTGCTCATCCGAAGTCGGATTGAACTTGTTCTCGAGCCTACGGCTCACATTTTCTATGAACTACCAAATCCCCAGAAAATTGAAATTTTCTAGAAGCGTTTAATACCCGAAAACTTGTCTCAAAAGTCGTACCAAGTTAGGATTTTTCGTGTTTTAACGTCTTTTACGAAAAATGGTGTATTTTTTCTTCGTTCCACTTGGAACGTTTCCGTAACCCCTTTAACTAAACTTCCTTCTTACCGGATTTCACAAACAATCCACGGAAAGCATTTAAAAAAGGTCCTTTTTACAGTCCTCTAAACAAGTGAAGTCCATCCTTACGCAAAGGCTTACGTTTTTAACTTTTGTTTTCGCTTTTCATACATTTTAACAATTAGTTTAACATATCTAAACCACACACAACCTTATTTCTCCAAGATCCTTCATTATCTTCCATTAGAACATCAACAACCACTAACACAACAATTTATATCAAGCTACAAAGCTTTTAAAGGCAAAGATGAAGAGTTTAGGGTTTGTTCTTACCTTCTTGTTGTTGTTTCTTCTTCTTGTTAGCTAAGACTCAATGATCCAAGCTTGCTAGACCTCTTCTTCCTCTCCTCTATGATTCGGCCCTCTCTCTTTCTTTTCTCTCTCAAGCTCTTGCTTTTCTTTCTCTTGCTCTCTTTTCTCTCTCTTTTATTACTTAGTAAATAATTCAAATGATCCAAAAATGCAAGTATACTTGTATGGGGTCATTTATAGCCAATCTAAGGTTTAGGGTATAATAGAAATTACACCACTCTCCTAACCTAACTATTCCCTAAGGTTAGGCCAACAAACTACAATTAACTTAACCTAAGCTAGACAAACTCAAAGCTTTGCTTGTTGGATAAAAACTTACCATTTATGGTAACTGACTCACCATTTTTGTCCCCCAAATCCTCCTTTGGTCGGGTCCTTCTCTCTCCTTGTCCCCTCTTGCTTTTCATTTATCCCGCATGTTTAATTTCTACCACACATCAAATGACATATGGTCTTCCAATACTTTGTGTAATGACCGCGATTTTCAAATAATATTATTAAGGTCAATATATTAACCTCTGTTATTTTCTATTGCATATTGTTTTAAACCCATTAGATGATTTGGGTGACTATGTGTGGTTACTTGTGAATTGATAGTCCAAATGTAGTGGACTAGCTGTGTGGATGATTTTTAAACAAGCCCAATATGAAATGGTCTTATAGATAGTTAACAGTTCCACTAAGAATTACTTAATAATGGACTAGTCCACAATATCCCATTTAACAAACCCGACCCAAGCGAATGGTATGTAGGTTTGTAGGCGGATCAGCATGTAGACCCAAATCAGGAGAACCCAGCCATATGATTTTACGATTAAAGGCTAAATTAAATATTACTCTTGCGTGTAAAGTACATCCCGTCGATTTAGGCCAATGGCCTATTCACCCACTTCGTTGATTAAAGGCTGAACCAAGGTGTACTGGGTATGGCTGGTAAATGGGTTGGTAACACTTTCTACCAAACCTCTCCCGACCAGCGGTCAATTCAGTTAGAACCAGTCGATAGGTCGGGTTAATGACTAATGGTTGGGTAAAGGTTTCTCTATAAATAGAGACCCAATATTCCCTTAAAAAGCTTGCTGAGTTTATTAGCTCAAATACTAGAGAGATATAGTGCGGTAAGAATAACCCTGAGAAGGAGTTCCTACCGTTCGGAGGGACGATCAGAGTTCGAAAGCTAGAGAATTAACAGTCGGGCATTAGAAGAGGTAAGATCCTTTCTTTTTTATTCTAAGCATTTATCTTCCTTGTCCAGTTAGATTTCCTTTCACTGAGTCAGTGTTGAATGAGTCGACCATCATAGGATGAGTTATTATGGCAGTGTCAAGCTCTGTAATTACAGAGTAGTTGCGTGGTCTTATATTATGTAAATGTCTAGTCGAAGCATGACTTGAATCCAAGTCACAATATTGACCTTAATTACCTTACCCAAACAGGATATTAAGAGTCAGACATGTTGTCTGAACGAACCCATGAATCTCAATAACGAGGATGCCGAAGCCATTCCGATGGTGTTCGTCACTTGACCCTGAACTATTTAGGAGGATTCTAAAGTGGAATCCATAGGCGAATCTGAAGGACTTGATAGCCTCTATGGGTTTAGTTCAATACTAGACCTGAATCCGAGTCCCTAGTATATGTGAGGTTCGGACCTGACTTCCAAAGTCATAACTCCGAAGCCGAAGTATTAAAACGACAATAAGGTCCAAGCCTTTGGTTTCCCAAAGCCAAACATGATGCACATCCGAGCCCGAAGGGATTCTCGAACTGCGAACGGCTCCGACCTGGAGCCGAAGCCAAAATCTTGTTGTCAGAGGGTCGGCCAGACCCAAGACAATATTTCCACTCACGTTGGACCTTAGGCTAATCGGTCAAAGGATGTACCTCGAACTGTTACCTGAAATATCTCTAAACCCCGATAAATAATAGAATGGACCCTGCCGATCGTAGAGTTCCACTCGGGGAGTCGTAGAGTAAGATAGCCAAACCCTTCGGCCATCGTGGAGCGGACTCTGCCATCGTAGAGTTCCACTCGGCAGTCGTAGAGTAAGTCTGGTCAGTCCCCGAAGCTGCTAATGAGAATGGAAAAGCTCTAAGCTTGATTTGTTCCTCTGTCACTCTTTGTGGTTTCATGGTTGAACACGCCACATGGAACTCCATTAGATGCTTGTATGGATCTTCACCTGTAAGACCACGAAAAGTAGACAAAAGATGAATTAGTCCTGATTTTAATTCAAAAATAGCATCTAAAGTAGGATACTTAATACACGAGGATGGTTGATTAAGATCAGGATTAGCTAGTTCTTTCAAAGTCCTGTTGTTGGGAGTAGCCATCTCTTCTTCTTCTTCTGAGCTGGTAGATGAATTGTTTGATAGCAATTCAATTGTTATGTTGAGGCTAGGTGATGGAACAAAAATTTCTTCTGGACCTGCAGTTGTGCTTTTGACTCTACGATTCTCTTTTCTCAGTCTCCTTGCTATTTTTTTCTATCTCTGGATCAAATTTCAATTCAATAGAGTGAGAGGATCGAGTAATAAAATAAAAGAAAAGAAACAAAGAATAAATAAAAACAACTAATTGTTCTCCGGCAACGGCGCCAAAATTTAGGAGAGCTGTCGTCAAGCAATCCAAAAATAAAAACCTTACTTAACTCTACGAACTCAAAACTAAGCAAGATATAGCAATAAGCAAGGGTCGATCCCACAGAGAATGATATTGTTTTAAATTTATTCTAATGTTTCTAACTAAAAACAGTAATTAAAAGATTGGGGGGTTTTGAATTATGATTAACTAAAGAAAACAAAGTTAAAATAATAAAGATAGTCAAATAAATTAAAGCTTCAGTTCTTTAGTTCAGTTTCACCAATTTACAGAAACAATATAATTAAGTTAACATTCCTTCCATAAGATTAATAGCCCTAGGCAACAACAAGCTCTGCTACCCGAAATTTTCCTTAGATTATCACTTAATGAAACAAGCTCTTTATAAGATTCTAACTATTATACAACCTAGAATAAGCTCTCTAGATTTAATATAACAGCGGCATTAAGAACTAAGGAATTAGACTATTCCAAGCAACAAACACATAAGCTCGGTTTGTTTAACCTGTCTTCTGATAACCATAGCAATAACCAAAAGCTTGACAACAATCAGTATTACTAACTGCTACTTATGATTAGAAACAATATCAATTACGTAATACTATTCCTGAATCTAGCAGATGATATTAATCAGATTAATTTAACTGGTCACATCAAATCAATCAGATAAAATAACATATAAACAATTAAAACAGATTATCAAAATAAATCTCGTATACGAAGGAATCAATAACGAAACTCAATTATACTATTAACTGAAACTAAGGTTCCACATCTCCTTAGAACTGCATAAAAATAAACTAGCCTCGCATGCTGATAAATAAATAAAATATGATCTAGGATGATGATTCAGGATGTCCCAAGATGTCCCCCAACTGATTACAAGTTAAAGGTATTTATAGATGCTTGAAACCCTAGAAGAATTTTAATCCAATTCTAATTCGGAAGTCTTCACTCTACAAATATGGTAGAATTCTAAATCCTTCTCAATCTTTGAAATCCAGCTTTAAGTAACTTCTTTATCAATCTAGAATTTAGTTTCTAAATCCAAGTCTTCCTCGGTTTCCTTTTCCAGTTCGGCATCAGTTTCCATATTTATCTTCGACTCAGATTCCATATCAGACTTTACTTCCCATAATCAGCTTAGCTTTCATCTATGGTTGTAACTTCATCTCTAAATCATGTTAGGAATCATATCTTTAAGCTTCAATGTTTCAAATCCTACTCGGAATTGGAAATCTGCATGTCGACCAAAATCGTAGAATAACACTCTCTCAGCAAAACGTAGAGTATACTCCGCACCAGCACTTATCGCGATCGTAGAGTAAACCTCGAAAAAGTAGAGTAACTAGCCGCTGAGTAAACTTGCCAATCGTAGAGTAGACTTCGGAATCGTCGAACAGACAGCACTATCGTAGAGTAACTCTTGTCAGACGTCACTCCACTCAATGATCGTAGAGTACTATATCAAACCGTCGCGTGACTCTGCCTTGACCTTCCTGTGATCGTAGGGCTATCAAGCTACCACTGTAACACTACGAACGTAGAGCTCTCACCCAACGATCGTAGAGTATTCTGCAAAATAACATAAAACTCAGCATTAAACTCCATATTTGTAAAATCACATCAATTCTTCATAAAATCTATAAACACCTTAATTAAGCTCATAAACACAGAAAATATATAATAATACTAAGCATAAAGGAACTAAAAATATAGAATATTTTGCACCTATCAATCAGACAAACATTTTCATCGTTGGTGTGCTAAGTATTTTCCTATAAATAGGTTGCTCAGTCGAACAATGAAGAACACACCGAAAACACAAAATTCTTCTTCTATAATATTGTGAGTATTTATTTTGAGTATAAGGATACTTTGAGTGTAGCTAATAGTGCAAGATTTTCTCAAAATAATCTCCTTTATACCCGTCAGGTCTAGTCTCCTACTAAGGTAAGTGATATCATTTTCTTTCATACTCCTAAATCTAAACTTAGTATGTTAAGTATTGCTTTTATAATTTCTGAAATGATTAGAAATTCATTTGAGGTTTGCGCTTCATCTAGTATCATTTCACTTGAACTTTTTATTTACCTGAACCTTCTTATTGAATTTTAATCGTTATCTTTGACATATGAATCTTGAATATCATTCTTAAATTTGACTCCATATTTTGGTCATTATATTGACAATTTGGACATTATTAGACTCGTAACAAATTAAATATTAAATCTCGAATGTTTATTATTTTATCTTATTATTTCTTACAACTTCCGTTCATTCTTTATAATTGTTACTTGTACTAATCATTAAAAAAATCAAGTTATGGTGAACGTCTTTGGTCTGGGTGTAAAGACGATATAATTGTTGGGTGTCTTTAGTTAGTATGGCAAGGACACGTGGTGAAAGTTCTCTTTGCCCATAGTGCAAAGATGGACTGTTGATTGACATGATCATGACCATTGGTGCTATAATTAAATATATTGGGCCCGTAGTGCAAAGATAAACTGTTGATTTGTATGATTATGAACAAGAACTGTGTATTTATAAAATCATGATCTTTGGTGTTACAAGTAAAGACATGTGGTGAAAGTTCCATTTGGCCTGGGTGCAAAGAGTAACTGTTGATTGATATTACATGGATAAAATATTGATGGTGAATTTTTTAATTAGGAGAATATAGTAGACATTATGTTCTATTTGACTTTTCTAATTGATTGTTTGTTCCGCTGCAGTTATCGTTAAAAATTTATTATCGTTAAATCTCTGATTTATTATTGTTGAAGGCTAAAGATAATTTATTCTTGGTCTAATGACAAAACTGTCCCCCCAAGTTTGGACGAAAATCAATTTGATACCCAAATCTGTAATCAATACCTCTAAGTATTTTAAAACAACAAAAGTGTCCATTTTGGCCGGACCGACCAATTTTTCGCCGAAAATTGCCATGTGTCGATGAGAGAGAAAATAATCAAAAAAATATTATTTTTTCTTATTTTTTTTTCTTTATCAAATTTCTCTCTCCTCTCTCTTCATCCTTTTCTCTCTCCTCTCTCATCCGCCTTCTCTCTTTCTCTCCTCCTCCTTTTCTTTCTCTCTCCTCTTCATGGGTCTCTCTTTTTCCCTCTTCCTCCATTTACTTAATTCATTGATATTTTAATATTTTATTTTAAAGTATAATAATTTTTGGAATGTATATACTTGTATAAAATCATAATACATATATGCATACATTTAAAATGTATAATACATAAAAAACATCAATGTTAAGAAGACAAAATTAAAAACAAGATCATAACTTACTTATAAAAAAAACAATTACAAAATAATAACAAAATCAAAAAATTAAGTAGATTCTTTTTCTTTTTTCTTATTTTTTTCCAAATATTTTCTTCTTTTTTTTCTTTTTCTTTATCAAATAAGAAAAAAGAAAAAGAATCTATTTAATTTTTTGATTTTGTTATTATTTTGTATCTGTTTTTTTTATAAGTAAGTTATGATCTTGTTTTTAATTTTGTCTTCTTACCATTGATTTTTTTTTATGTATTATACATTTTAAATGTATGCATACATGTATTATGATTTTATACAAGTATATACATTCCAAAAAATTATTACAATTTAAAATAAAATATTAAAATACTAATTAATTAAGTAAATAGAGGAAGAGAGAGACCCATGAAGAGGAGAGAGGAGAGAGAAAGAAAATGAGGAGAGAAAGAGAGAAGGCGGATGAGAGAGGAGAGAGAAATTTGATAAAGAAAAAAAATAAGAAAAAAATTGATTATTTTCTCTCTCTTCTCTCCTTGACACGTGGCAATTTTCGGCGAAAAATTGGTCGGTCCGGCCAAAATGGACATTTTTGTTGTTTTAAAATACTTAGAGGTATTGATTGCAGATTTCCAAACTCTGAGTATCAAATTGATTTTCGTCCAAACTTGGGGAGACAGTTTTGTCATTTGGCATTTATTCTTTGTTATCTTAGTCATGATATTCTTTACTAGGCTATTTGAGCTCACCATTTTCTTTTTTGTTCCATTGTTCTCCTCCGGAAATGAGAGTGTAGCTGAGACTAGCCGGAGAATGGAGTGATGGTCCGAAACTGTAGAAGTATCTCAATACGTTATAAAATAGTATGACAATAATTGTATTGAGAACTTAAGTTGGGTGTGAATATTGTTGTACTGGATACGGTATAATATTTGTATTGAAAACTCACAGTATACGTGTTGTCGTATTTTGCACGACAATTTAATAGTTGTAAATAGGAAAATTTGTATTTGGATTTTGTAGTATGTATTTTAGCGACTCAAAATGGGTTGTGTGGACCTATTTTGAGGACGTCAAAATGGTACTTCAACCCAAAATTTTAAGGAATGATCCTTTAACCCAAAATTTTAGATAAATAATATATTATATAATTAAAGTCACAAAAAAATATGTTTGGTTATGAAAGCATTTGACTATTTTTCATCTTTCATTCGACTTTTAAATTATTTTAATTCATATTTTTACTACCATAATTAGTTCTTATATTCATCTCTTATTTTCATATAATTTTTCGATTTAGTTAATGTGTTATTACAATTCAAATTCTTATTATTAGCAACATTTCATATTTAACTATATTATTATTATTATTATTGTTATTATTATAGTTGTTCGAGTTCAAGTTAAATTTTATTGGCCTAAATATGGATTAATATTCTGAACTTTTAAAAAAAAATTCACTTTGGGGATTGTCTTCTTAATTTTTTCAATTAAGAGATTAAAGTCTTAATTTTTTTCCACTTTGGGAATTGTTTTCTCAATTTTTTCAATTAGTGAATTAAACTTTTAATTTTTTTTTGTTTACGTCTAATTGATAGTATCACGTCAGAAATTAATGACATGACAACGACATGTGGCTAAAAAATACTTATGCATAATATTGAGTCTCATTTTAACATTTATTTCATTAATTTTTTATAACAAAAAGGATAAATATAAGACCATTATTAGTTTTTTAAAAGTAAATTTAATACATTACAAACTCAGCTTAAAAAAATCATCAATAATCAATATAATGATAAATATTTTAAAATGTATAAATGTACTACTAATTAAAATCTTGTTATTTCATAATCATCAATAATCAATATAATGACAATTTTACCCTTTTTGGTTTAAAAAATTAAGGCCTAAATATAGATTAATACTCTGAACTTTAAGTTAATTTCATAATCATCAATAATCAATGTAATTAATTTTTTAAACAAAAAAGGGTAAAATTGTCATTAAATTTACTTTAAAATTTTAATAATGGTCTTATATTTATCCTTTTTGGTACAAAAAATTAATTGAATAAATGTTAAAATGAGACTCAATATTATACATAAGTATTTTTTTAGTCACGTGTCGCCGTCATATCATCAATTTTCTGACGTGGCACTATCAATTAGACGTAATCAGAAAAAATTAAAAGTTTAATCCCTTAATTGACAAAATTGAGAAGACAATCCCCAAAGTGGAAAAAAATAAAAATTTAATCCCCTAATTAAAAAAAAATGAGAAGACAATTCTCAAAATGGAAAAAAATTAAAAGTTTAACCCCCTAATTGAGAATTGAGAAGACAATCCCTAAAGTGAAAAAAAAAATTAAAAATTCAGGGTATTAATCCATATTTAGGCCAATTTTATTATTACATAAATAAATGAATGTATTACATTTTATTTTGATTATTCAACTCAAAAAAGTCGGAGAAACATTTACTTGCCTAATTTTCTTTCTAAACTATTTCCATCCATATTCATATTACTATAAATTATAAAGATCTTCTTACTGTAAATTATAATTATCTCCTTACAATCCTCTCTTATTTTTATATATTTTTAATTTAGTTAGTGTTTCACTAACATTCATATTCATCCCACTTATGAAAATATATATATATATATTAGTTTAATTAAGTGAGATTCTATTATTATGAATATAAATTAGAAAATCAGTTTGATGAAAATTCTATTACTTTATTTATTTGAATAGATAAAATATTATTGTAAAATTCTCAAATTATTTATTTTTTATTAATAAATAATTATATTTAAAATTATATTATTAATTAAATAATATATTTTTAGAAGGAACCATAGTTTTTATGAAGATCATCTTAAACAAATATTAATATATTATTATTAGACTTCTATTATTGAAATATGAATATAATATAATAAATTACCAATAAAAATAAAAGTAATTACTTTATAATAATAAAATAACTTTACAAACTATAATAATTTTACTATGACATTAGGGCTACTATATTGCGGGCTTTGGGGCTGGGGGCTGGGGGCTGGGCGAGAGCGATAGTGAGAATTTAGAAAGAAGGAGAGCTTCGTTTAGCTAGCGACGGGAATAACACACCCAACTGAGAAATCTGAACCGGTGAGTAAATACATTGCGTTATATACTTCCCCATTTGCATAAATCATGTTAATCTTTATTTGTAGAAGAAGACTTGTGGGTAGTTCATACAATTTCCAATTGCAAAATGCATCACATACAATCAGTCTTTTTTCCTGCTATTTTTCCTCATCTGCAAAAAAACAAGAAAAATCAGGGAGGTTTTTGACATTTCTAAGAAATCATGGATTTACTGATACTCAAATCTCCAAAATTGTCAAAGCAAGTCCTCAAGTTCTATCAGCTAATACCCAGAAAACCCTTTTGCCCAAAATTGAATTTTTAAGCTCTATAGGCATCTCTGGTACTGACATTCCAGCAGTAATTTCGCGCACTCCGACTCTGTTGTCGAGAAGCCTAGAAAAAAAGATAGTCCCTGCTTATAATTTACTCAAAAGTTTACTTTGTGATAATGAAAAAGATGTTGCTAAGTCGATCAGGCGCGATTCGAATATTCTTGTTCGTGTTACTATGGGGACTGTTGCTTTGAATGTGGAATTTTTAAGAGGAGTCGGGTTGCCTCAATCGCGTATTTCGTTAATGCTTTTGAGTTTCCCCTATGTAGCATATCAAAGTCATGTTAAGCTTAAGAGATCTGTCGAGGATGTTATCAAAATGGGGTTTGACCCTTTGCAAGTTATATTTATCCTCGCAGTGCATGTGAAATGTGGAACAAGTAAAGATACTTGGGATCGCAGAATGGAGATTTATAGGAGTTGGGGTTTGTCTGATGAGGAGATCTTACTCGGATTTAGGAAGCATCCCCTTCTTATGTATATTACCGATGAGAATATAGCGAGGACAATGGATGTCCTTGTTAATAAAATGGGTTGGGAGGCTGCAATCATTGCCAGAAGTCCTTCAGTTCTCTTTTTTAATTTGGAGAAGAGGATTATCCCAAGATGCCGTGTGATTAAAGTCCTGATGTCCAAGGGTTTGGTAAAGAAAACTTTGAGACCAAGTTCTTTTATAGTGCCGCCTGAGAAGCGATTCTTGGATAGGTTTGTCAGTAAGTATAAGAATGATCTTCCTGAGCTAATCAAGATTTATCTTGGGGACATTGATCTTTTGGAACCTG